>CM052540.1:58352460-58417550 GCA_028533065.1 Trachops cirrhosus | reverse complement strand
TAAAGGAGTTCATCATCACCAAGCCCTTACTGTATGAAATGTTAAAAGGACTCATCTAAGAAAAAGAAGATAAAAAACTTGTGTAGTAAAATGACAGCAAACTCACAATTATTAACAACCACACCTGAAACAAAAACAAGAAGAAACTAAGCAAACAACTAGAATAGGAACAGAACCACAGAAATGGAGATCACATGGAGGGTTAGCAACAAGGGAGTGGGAGGAGGAGAGAGGGGGGAAAGGTACGAAGAATAAGTAGCATAGATGGTAGTTAGAAAATAGATGGGAAGGGCAAGAATAGAAGGGGAAATGTAGAAGCTAAAGAACTTATGACACTTGGACATGAACTAAAGGGGGGGAATGTGGGTGGGAGAGGGTGTTCAGGGTGAAGGGGAATGAAGGGGGCATAATAGGACAACTGCAATAGCATTATCAATAAAATATATTAAAAAAATAAAAGGCACTTAATACTCAAAAGAATTTCATGTACATTTTCTTAGCTCTGAAAAAAAAGGTAACACGTAAAGGAAAGAGTATTACTGCATAAGACTTTAAATCCTTCCAAAGAGTGTTAATTTATTTACTAATTCCTTTAGTTTACTACAATGTGGCTGAATAGTGTGTCTGAACCAGCTACCTCATGAAGGCAAAGTTAGCCTCTGTCTCAGAGCTTCCTTCCTCGCAGCTCAGTGTCATTGACTTTTTTTTTGAGCATATTTAAAAATTTTATTTTTTTTATTTTTTATTTTTTTAAATTTTTTATTTTAGTTTATTCATTACAGTTTCTATCCTTTATTCCCATTCCAGCCCACCCACCCATTCCTCCCCTCCTCCCTCCCTTTTCCAACCCCCCTAGTTTAGTCCATGTGTCCTCTATATTTGTTTCTGTAAACCGTTCCCTTCTGCCCTGGAATTCCCTCCCCTCTCCCCTCTGGTCACTGACTACCTGTCCTCTATTTCAGTGTCTTTTGTTATATTTCACTTGTTTCTTTGTTTTGTTGTTTAGGTTCCTGTTAATAGCGGTCAGAATGGCCATCATAAACAAAACAACAAACAACAAGTGCTGGAGAGGTTGTGGAGAAAAAGGGACCCTAGTACACTGTTGGTGGGATTGCAGACTTGTAAGACCACTATGGAAAACAGTATGGAACTTCCTCAGAAAACTAAAAATGGATCTGGCTTTTGACCCAGCAATTCCACTGTTGGGACTATATCCAAAGACTCCTGTAACTCCATTCCAAAAGAACTTATGCACTCCAATGTTCATAGCAGCACAATTTACAATAGCTAAGTGCTGGAAACAACCTAGGTGCCCATCAGTAAATGAATGGATCAAAAAAACTATGGTACATTTACTCAGTGTCATTGACTTTTGCGGGCAGCGCTGTCGCATTGTCTTCTGTGCTGAGGAAGGGTAAAATCTGCCCAGCAAATACCATCACATCTTACATCACATCTCCTTCCTGTTTCCTGTAAAACTTATTTCTTCCAGTAGAAGAGAGAAATTTGATTTTAACTGGCAATGTAGTAGACATTTCTGTTCTATTTGTTCTTTGATGTTTATGCAGAGTTGATGATGTCTATGTAAATTATTAAAGTTAGGCTTAATACACACACATAAGGAAAATATTTCTGGGCAGTGAGTAATATAATACAATCAGGATATAAGTGCCTGATGCTGTGGCAGGAGGAATGAGTTTTATCATACAGAATTCCTGAAGTGGGATTCAGAAACAGGCCTCAGAAAAACAGACCTGTGAAGCACATCAGAACTACCTCATGGATCCATGCAATTAAAAGCCAGTACTAGTAGTACTTGGACCAGAAAAAAATATCCTATCTGAAACATCATTGAGGTAGTTATACACCATTCTTTATTTGAAGAAATTATGTCTAAAACCCAAGTTAAAAACTGGCATTATATTTAAAATCTCCCAAAACTCTTTCAAAAATAACTAATAATCAAAATTTATTTATGGATATTGGTTTGAAAGTGGCGTGGTGCTAGCTAGTGTGTTATACAGACTTCCTTAACATTATACTAAAATCTCTGTAAAGGTCCAAAAACAGATGAAGTCAAACAGCTCCAATGAATAAAAATAACACATTGCCAGAATCTTGAAGAAAATTCTACTAACATCATTACTAATGGAGGTAAATGAAGAACCAAACTTTAGTAGTCAATGCCTGCTTCACCATCTGAAACAAAGCACACTAACCCATTTTAATGAATATAGAGATATAATTTCATCTGCCCCTCTTTGCCTAGCCTTTGGCTGGGAGACCTACCATCTGAACTAATCAGAAAGTTGGGCAGCCATCCCTCTATAACATGAGTAAGTAATCTGAAATAGTCACGTGCTGTTCTCATTCCTCTCGTTCTCCTCTGCCGATATGTATTTAGAAACTGCAGTACTCAGGAAGGAAATACACACAGAGGCGAGCCAGATAAAGGATAGAACTGCTAATGGCATAGGCATTCTGGGAGGCAGAATCAATACATACAGTATGAGATGGTGTAAGGCAGAGACATGATGAAGTCAGGACACAGTAAGATTTGTAGTCTTCAGTGCAATCAGTTCAGTTTCAGAGAACCAGGAAGAGAGTAAGAGAAGATTCCTCCTCATACAACTAAAGCTACATTAGACAAAAGTCCGTTCAACAAAGAATGCAGTAAGAGCAGTGCATGGCACCTTGCCCCCTGGTTTTTATACATATATATATATTTTTAAGAGGCCTGACAGTTCACAAGTGGTCAATAAGCAAGGCCAAGAGCAAGCTACACACCTAGTTTGTTGGCAAATACCAAGTCTAGATATAATTTTCATTGTCCTAGGATGGATAAAAAGACTTTGGCAAAACAAGTAAAATTAGACAACATTTGGAGAAAATATAGAAAGTGTACATATGTAAAAATTATTTACTACAGGAACCCAAGAATATTTCAGGAAAACAGTTGATGTCCTCAATAGGACACAAAAAGATCTCTATGAATCAGGAACTGAAATCTATAAAGAAAGAAAAAGCTGAGATATAAAAAAAAGTAAAGTAGGATAAAGTAGGATGACAAGAAAACTAAAAGTGCAATTATAGATTTCTAACCTACGTTGTAAGTATTTAACCTCCCTAAATCTCATTGTCATTGTCAAGAAAGTCAACATAATACAGGGGTGGGCAACGTTATAGTACAAATAAATAATACAATAATTAGTATAATATATAAGAATAAACTCTGTGTTTCACTTACAACTGTAAACCTAGTTCTGCCACCTCTATATGTTTACTGAAATGGATTACTTTGCAGACTGTGTGCAAAGCGCTGCACAGAGTACCTGACTCATACTGGTTGCTGAAGAAAAATTAGTTCTGTCATTATTACTAGTATTGTCCATCTTTAGAGAATTGCAAATTTACTGAGAAACTTAGAAACAAGTCTCAACTAAGAACATAAGAATGGCAAATCATGGCAAATTGGCTTAGCAAAAGCACTGAAACTAGTTACAATAGAATTATAAATAATGTAGTAGTAGAAATCTAAGTTGGTAAAACCTGTCTGGAAATAAATTAGCAAAAAAAATGAAGAGCCTTAAATTGGAATACACAAGGAGCTCCTATAAATTTCAGTTGTAGGAATAAATGTGTGTGTTTTTATTTATTTGTCTACTGTATCTACTGAAAACCCTAAAGAAAATGATCAACCCCATAGCAATACGCTTCCCTTAGCACCTACATTATAATCCTGAAATAGCACTCTCACTAAAAGTAATCATGGCTTTTGGAGAAATATCTGAATTCAGTCAATCTGAATTTCAATAATACACATTTCAATGGATTGAAACCCAAATACCTTTAAATCCATGAGTGCATATTGATATTTGAAAATATTGATCATTTTTAAAATGGAATATAAACTATCATTATCTTGGTAACTGCTAAATAAAATATTAAACACTTTTTTCCTTGCATGAACTGTACCACTGTGTAATCAAACAAAAGAATGAGAGGGAATATTTCTCTTAAAAGTAATCTAATAAATGAGAAGGAAATGCTAGAATTAGGATATCACCATTTGCAACCTTCAATGGATGAAGAGATATAAGCATTAAATATCAACACTTTCTAAAATCATAAAACAGAAAAACAAGATGTTATAGGTTCTGAGTGATATCATTACAAAAAGATAGCACCGGAGTCTGACCCAGTCTCTGGGTCTAGTGTCCAATTTGCAGAAATACCAAGGACAGAGGACCATGCTGGGCTATCTCATGAATGGGCAATGAACACAACCCAGTTGTGGGAAACTCTCTGGTCACATGGCTCTGTTTTATAATGGAAAATTGTAAGGAAAAGAAAGAAGAGCAGGAGCTTGGGGGTGGGGTGTATAGATAAAAAGAAAACTAAAAGGGAGAGACCAAAAACTATATTATCTGTGGATACATATAAGGTCTGTCTGGAAAAACTTGAGCCATTGTTAACACAACAAGAACAGTTTGTATGGCACTGATGTAACCTGGCAGCCAAAGAGAATAGACTGGAATGTGCATGCATGAACAATGATGACTTCACTGTACTAGTCAGGGGGGTGGTAGATGCCATTGAGTGAGCATGTGTACTTTGTGGCCTTCGCATTTAAACGAGTGAGCAGAGAAAAAATCTGCATCAAACTTCGCATTAAGCTTGAACATTCCTTTGAGGAAACTATTCCAATAATTCAGAAAGCCACGGCTATGAGCAACTGGTGATTGGCAGCTTCATCACAACAACATGCCTGTCCATGCATCATGTCTCTGTAGTTTTTTGGCAAAACATCAAATCACCCAGGTGACTCAGCCACCTTCTAGCCCAGATTTGGAACCCTGTGACTTCTGGCTTTCCCCAAAATTAAAATCACCTTTGAAAGGGAAGAGATTTCAGACTGTCAATGAGATTCAGGAAAATACAATGGGGTAGCTGACGGCGATTGAGAGAATTGCCACGGTCCCAAGGTGCCTACTTTGAAGGGGACTAAGGCATCATTGTCCTATGTATAATTCTTTTATCTTGTATCTTCTTCAATAAATGTCTCCATTTTTCATATTCTATGGCTGGATACCTTCTGTACAGACCTCATATTTTGCATAATCACATTTGGGTGATAAAACTATAAAAGGAAAACAGAAAAAAGAAAAAATACTACAGAAAGGCAAAAGAATGGTTACTTATTAGAGAAGGGAAGGGGTTGGGAAAAGAATGTGGCACATGGAAGAGGCTCCTGAGCAGATGGCAAAATTCTATTTCCTGACTTGGGTGGTGTTCACCTTAAACTTTATTAAGCTGCCCTGGCTGGTGTAGCTCAGTGGATTGAGCATGGGCCTGAGAACCAAAGGATCGAGGTTCAATTACCAGTCAGGGCGCATACCTGGGTTGCAGGCCAGTTCTCAGCAGGGGGGCGCACAAGAGGCAACCATACATTGATATTTCTCTCCCTCTCTCCTTCCCTTCCCCTCTAAAGATAAATAAATAAAATCTTTAAAAAAATTTATTAGGCCATACATTTGATTCCTGTGGTTTTCTATATCTGCAGGCATGGGGAAGGGTAGTTATAGTAAAAGGTTAAAACAACGACCAAAAATTAGTCAGTAAGTAAATAAACCTTTTCCATCATAGCACACTAACATGGCAATGACTATAATTACTTATTCATTCACTGTCTTCTCTATAAACTTGTTTCCCTTAAAGCAAAAACTGTGCCTTGATGTGTTCATTTCACATACCCACAAGGCCTCCTGGACCCATCTTAATCTGGATCTATCCTACAAACTCTTGATGGGCCTCTGCATTCCTAAAATGTGTATACTTTACACTAAATTTATAACAATGTAACAAACAACTTCTATCCTACTGAACTGATATTCAGTAATATGAGAGTAATTTGCTTCTTTGCACTAGTTCAAAATTTGGCAAAAGAAGAATAGAGCAGACAAGAAACATGATTGGATCGGCAACAATCCCTGGCTAGTAGATGTGCAGTCATCAGAAAAAAATCTGCTTGGCTTCAGTTCTGGGATGTAGGATCAGCTCACCCGGAGGGCTGGGATATCTTAGAGTGCTGAGCAGACCAAAACTATCTAGCATTCTCCTGTCCTGGAGACACAGTCAACCACATGTACTTGGATGGGTAACTTACATGTCCTTGGGGCCTCCAATGCTCACAGAATCCATTATTCAAGCCCCATTGAATTGAAATTCTGAAAATAATTTGCTTTTAGTCATAGAAATTGTCAAAACCCTGAATACCCCTATTTGTCACGTATAGGGGAATATTCTTTAAGGACAGCATAGCAATCAATACCAGGACTCAGTTTGGTTTGTCTCTACTGGTTAGATAAACTTAAAATAATAAGTCGTGTGATTGGCTTTAATATATTTTTTAAAAGTCAGGCTATACATAGCACATCAGTTAGTAATTAACTTTGATGAAATATTTTTATTCTATGATTCCAAAAATATAGCATTTAATCAATGAAATCAATATGCATGCCTTTATGGTCTATAATCATTCATTGCTATTTAATATCTAGGGATACAAAGTACAAAATATGCTAAATTTCAGTTGTATCATATTTCTTATTTTTAAAAATAAGTTATTCACTGTTATTATGATATAAAATTTTCAACTACAAAATGTTTATAGGCAAAAATGGACTACCCTAATGACATTATACATCAAAAAATAGAAAAAATAAAAATTGCCATGACATTCTTAAATTTTAAGTTCTACTTTATCTTGATTCCAATAAATTTTTAAGGTGTCCTATACATGTCATTGTAATTGTAAAAATGCTAAGTGGAAAAAAAGGTAGATGAAATGAATGCCTGAATTCTATTTTTAAACAAGAGAATTATTTCCCCCCAAAAGAGAATTACTGAATAAAATGTTTTAACTTTTTATTTTTTATCATTGTAAATTCTCATGTAGTTGTAAGAAATACCATATTATGCCATGTATAATGCACACTTTTTTGCCCAAATTTTTGAGGGAAAAATAAGGATGCACATTATACATGGGTACTACTAATTCTGTATCTATATAAATGTTTTAATTCTTTTATTATACTTATAAGTTCACAGTGTAACTTTAGAAAGCAATAACAATATCTTCATGAAAAATAATACCCTAGAATATGACAATTGGTTTTGTTTCTAAATATAAATAAATAAATAATTGAATTTAAAAATCAAAATGGAAGATTTTTTTTCCCTGAAAGTTTGGGTCAAAAAATGCAGGTGAGCATTATACATGGGAATGCATTATACATGACAAAATATGGTAACAGGATATCCCACATCTTATACAACAATAGTACAGTATCATAACCAGGGTATTAACATTGATGTAATCCACCCATCTTATTCAGATTCCCACAGTACTACTCATACTCATTTGTGTGTATGTGTGTATTTAGTTCTGTGCAATTTTGTCTTATGTCTATGTTCATGTCTCTGCCACTACAGTGAGACCCAGGAGACTTTCATGACCACACAAAGATCACTTGTGCTTCCCTTTTATAACCACACCCGCCTTCCACTTCTCTCCCTCTCCCCAGCCTCCAGCAACCATTAGTCTGTTTTTTATCTCTACAATTGTGTCATTTCAAGAATGTTATATAAATGGAATCATACAATATGGAATATTGTGTTTAGAACTTGGAGAATATATGGTTCCAGTAAAAAGTTTTAAAATCATAGGCAAAAATCTAGGGAAGGAAGATTGAGGGATGACCTATCTAGTAAACAAGACAGCAGCCATTTTTAACTAAAGGCACCAGAGCATATGGTGTCACATTAAGAGATGAACAAAATATTTTTACTATCCAGCAAGAGCTCTTTTTCTTTGCATTATGTCACTAATAATTAACCTTGTAAACTTTTTGATCAATTTTCCAAGTCCAAAGGCAGTCAAGGGAACATACTTTTCTTAATTTTCTTTTCAATTTTTTAACCACACTTTGTAAAAGTTTGTCTAATTTTTATTTTAAACTGAAACATAACAATTTAGGGGATATAAATCTATTAGCATGTCAAAGGCACAGCTAAATATCACTGAGGGGAATTGAAGAGTGAGAGCCAGCATGACTATTCGGCTATCACGAAGGATTCCTTTCTTAAAATTTTGGCTCTTAAGTAGGAAAATAAGGAGACAGAGTATAGAATTCTGTTATTCCTGGGAATATTTCAGCAATAAAACTGAGGGGATCTACTAACAAAGATTCTGTTAGACCACAGGGCTAAAGAGCCACAACACTTAGTGTCTGTCCTTCAACTCAGTTCTCAGTCTGGACTACTTGGTGTTACACAATGAAAATGGGGCTGTCCTAATGAAACATTATGTATCAAAAAATAGAAAAGAAATAAAATTGCCATGCCATTCTTAAATTTTTAGTTTTACTTTTTTGACTCCAATTACTAGTAATTTTTACCAGAAGTAAAAAGCAGCAAGCTCCCTGAACTGAGCGCCTGTCCCTTCACAGGGAACAACAGGCAGGTGATCAGAGTATGATGACTCCCTCGGAATGCATTCACTTCTTTTGCTCCCCTACTAATTGTCATATGGAACTTTTTTCACTTTTAACCTTAATTTCAACAACTGCTCCCACATTTTATTCCTTAAACAATAATGATCTTTAAATCAATCTTTCTTTAATGAAGCATCTTCTTGAAGGATTTGTAGCCATGTTCTAATTTTCCCCTTAAAATTTCCAAAGGTCTACAGTCTAAAAGCTAGGCTTCTTTAGGATTTCATGATGTTTAAAAACTCCATCCATACAGAAGGATAGATGGATAAATCTGTGATAAAGCAAACACAGCACAATGTTATATTTGTAGAATCTATGCAGAGGTCTTTGGGTTTTCACAGTACTCTCTTGTATGTTTGACTCTTGTGTATATGAAATGTTATTTATACTAATAGGGAAAAATTCAGCCTCAGAAAGGAAGCTAGATAGAATTTGGAACATCATCCTAAATTTAAAATTAAAAAGTACTTTTATAGACTTGTTCAAATGGGCTCCATTTACTTATCTCCAAGAGCATTTGTCAAAAAGTAGCTAATTGTGTACTTCTGTGCCCCAAAGGTCAGAAGGAATCCTATTTTCTGGACCCCTGCCCTGACGCAGAATGACATCATGAGAAATAGTTTCAACTGATGTGGGTTCTTAAATACCAACCAACAATGACTTCACCAGGAAACTTGGCTACAAGACTGTGTACTTTGGGTATGACATCACTGTTGAGCCAATGAAACTACATGTTGTGCAAGGTTGTCCTCAAAGGAAAAAAGAAACTGAACATATTTCTTTAAAAAAGTAGATAAGAACATACTTGAAATTTAAAAATATACAACTATATCAAGAACCATTATTTTTTAAAATATCATATGGACATGATATTTTATGGTGGAAATTGTGGAATTAATCCAAGGAACCTCCACAAAGGATCAGCAGCAGCTCTAGAACTCAGAATTTCTGAACTTTAAGACTGTTTGTGCCAGGAGCTCATAATTTTCTTTGGTGTCACCATTATAGCCATTAATGATTAAGATAACATGCCCTGTAAGAGGTTTTATTCACACATATAAAACAAGTCCTGGATTTTTGCCCTAACATCAGAACTATGAGGTAAAGCACAGTACTACTAAGACATGGGAAATGTCAGAAAATTGACACTAACCAGGGCTTTTTTCCATAGACAAAGATCATAACACTTGAAATTGAACAAAAAGACCAAGAGGTTGCAAATGTAAAAAGACTAAGAGCACAGTGTACAGAAGGTATCTTCTGATATGCACAGTGAAGGAACTTCACATGAAGAGTAAATTTTGGGGTCAGACTCTCCATGCCCTCCCCTAGACTGGGGTCTCATGATAGTCCTTCAGGAGCAAGCTATGCCTGGTAAGCCCTCACCTGGGTTTTCACTTCTACCTGGTCTGCCAACAGAAGATCAAGACACACTTAATACAGTGGAACTGGGAATTAGGACACCTGGATCCAATGCCCTGCTCTGCCCCTTAGTTGTTTTGTGACCTCTGGCTACCTCATTTAACCATGACAACTCTCTTTGTTATCTGTATAGGAAAGATAACCAATCTCCTTGCTGCAAGGAAACTTGTCCTTACATAATGAAGCCCCATATAAAAGTGAGTTGTTATGTTTCTAAGATTAGCATGGGAATTTTACTTTAAATCTTCTGTCTCTAGGGACTGCTGAAAAGGAACCCAAATTCTTGAGGTTCTCACGGTGGTCTAGAGCCAAAGTAACCACACCCATGCTGTTCCACCCTACAATCCCCTTATACTGGGTAGAAATGTGAGCAGCCTCCAAAGGGTCACAGGAAGATGGAGTGAGTTCCCAGAGCATGTTCCTTCACTGCTGGTGCTTCATGCCTCAGCAAAGGGTGCTACAGATCAAATGCATCTGAAGCTCAAACCAAATAAGCAGACTTCATGTAATCATTTCAAAACTGCTGGAATAAAACAATAAAATAGCAAGTGTATTTCACCACCATCCTTCATTATCTCCTTATAAGTAGTTGCAACATCCATGAAAAGTCATGATCATAACCATTAGAATGATGAAAATACAGAGGCTCTGAGAAATTGAAAATACGTCTTAAGTTCACTTAGTGAAAAATTGTCAGAGTCCAAGGACATACCTGGGACCACACGATTCCAAAGTCACTTTTGATGCATTATGCTAAGTTGCCTGAAAATTCTGTATTCCAAAGGTAATTAAAACACACACAGGGAAAGTAAGTGATTTAAAGTACACTTTAAAACCATATTTTGCCTGGTTGAACTATTTATTTCCAGACTGACATTAACTTAGTAAAGATTTCTACAAGTAAACCAGAATCACACTAATTTAGGATCAGGAAAGGAAAAGGGATGAAAAGACTAGACACCTGACATAGCTATTGTTCATTGCGTATTTACACCATGCAAGAAACTGTGCACACTCCGGATGTAGAATGGAAGTGAAGGGCTCGGTGAAAGTGCAAAGGAAGTCTATAAAGTACAGGAGGAGGTGGCAATGCATCACTGGGTGGGATGTTAACAAATCTGAGATGACCACAGGGAAGGAGAGAAAAGAACATCATTTTCGCCTATTTAGGTGATTAGTCCTTAAGAGAAAGACAATACTATGTGCTTTCTTATCCACTTAGTACTGAGTGCAGTGTTATGCAGGAAGCAGAGATCAATTGATGTTTATCAAATGAATAATGATTAGAAACTGAGACCGAGAGTGGGTGTCATACAGAAGGTCACGTAGTCAATGAAAGAGGTTGAGACTTTCTCTAAGGCATCTTGACTTTTCTCTCTATAACAGTGACCAAGACTGCTAGTTACTGTTTTTGTTTTGTTTTGTTTTCCCTCTCCCCTTCTTCCACTGTAATTGAACTCCAACTAGCTGGGCAAATAGCTACCTGGAGTAAAGACTATATTTCCCAGTCTCCCTCAAAGCTGAATATGTCCATGTGACTAGAATTTGGCCAATAAGATGCAAACAGGTATGATACATACAGCTTCCAGTAAGTGTCCTTCATGGGAGGAGCATGCCCTCCTTCATACCTTTGTGCCTGCTTGCTGGATGGAATGTAGCCATGAGGGTGGAGCTACAGCAGCCATGTTGGACCAAACCCGAAAATTGTGTGTTGAAGGCAATACATAGGAAAATCAAGCAAGAGGAAGTCAGAAATCATGTAGCCAAGATATCAACCTGGACCATCAGTGTTTGATGAGAAAGAGAAATGCATTTTCAAATCTTGTTTAAAGCTCTGTAACTTTGGATTCTCTCTCACAGCTGAAATTAATCCTAACACATGCACTCCTCTTTCTCTTGGCAACTCACATGATGGACCTACAAGGGAAGCAGTGTCCAGACCACTGGTAGCAGAGGTCATAAAGATCCATTTCATAGGTCAGTTAGCATGGTCCTGGAAAAATCAAACTGAGAAAGTCATACTCTAGGGCAGGATGCAGGGGTCTGGGTAGGAGTAAGAAGAAAATATAAAAAAGGAAAACAAGTGAGATTAAAATTTTAACCATGACTATGATATATTTCAAATACTGGGTAAAGTTGTGGGTGGGGAAATAGGGGGTGACATCATTATCTGTTTCTACAGTGTCAAATAGGTAACCACACAGAAAAGCCAAAGGTAGCAAACCTTGAAGTACAAGATGAGAAAAAGTATGAAATTAAGTCATATACTAAATGAAAAATAACATTTATCATATAAGTAAAAATCTAATGCTGTTCTGCAAAAATCCTAGACACAAATTTAACTTTTCCTTTAACTTCTTTGAGAACTTAAACATATTCAAGATGTTTAGAAACACTGTCAAGTTTCCTTTCCACATTTTAATGGAAATTGTAGGCATACAATTTTTGTTATCACTTGAATATTATGATGCATTATAGTAGTAATTATCTTAACATTCCCACAAATAGAAAACTTCACAATTTTAAAAATAAATTTTTCCAGAAAGTCTCTGAAATCTAGAACTATTTGTAAAGTATTCAACTCAATACTTTTAGGGTTCTAATGAAATAAAAAAATTAATTTCTGCCTAGTCAGAATTTGGTTTAGCCCTGATTTAAAATATGACAATGGGAGGCAGGTATATGTGAAACAGATTTACCACTGTCTGAGGGGAGGGGCAGCAGGATGTTTGAAAGAAGGTGAAGGGATTAGTCAAAAATAGATATGCAGATAACCCACAGACATAGAAAACTGGGGTGATGGCCTGAGGGGAGAAGGGGCAGGGTCTTGGTGGATATGGGCAAAGGGGGAAAAATGGGGACAACCAATAAAAAAGTTAAAAAAAATATGACAGCACTAATAACAAACTAATATTGGCCCCTGTCCCCCAACCACTGCCTGGAATTGTGACAAATCCAAATTTCTCATGGAATTTAATAGGGTTATCTTCCTATAAAAGTACATACTGTTTATAGCAAGCAAGATCTCATCTGTTCTCAAATGTAATATTTAAGTCTTTCCTTTTCATTGGCATGGCAGAAATGTGGATTTTGGTTTAGTTTTTGGTTTTTGGTTTTGATATACAAATCCAAAGTCACCTTACTTGAACTGCCCTAGAATGTGTTATGTGCCAAGCATACAATGCCACAGAAATTGCCACTAATTAATGTAATTAAGGACAAAAAAGGGAAAGAACATTTTGCCCAATGCCCATTTAATGAGCCATTCTTCATCAAGGGATAAGCAAATTATTTTGGCTCAGGATCCAGCCTAAGACAATGTTAGCTCTCCATGAATTTTACTTGGAAACAAAACATCAGCTAAAATAATCTTCCTGTAACAAAAATTAATGTGATAAACTTACAAAACTTGAGCCTTTGAAACACAAGACAGCTAAATGTTTCCCAAGATGGAGGGAATGTTTCTACAAGTTGCTTCTTTTCCTCATTATCTCATCTGAATGTCTAGTGAAAAAAAAACAATCTTAACACAATTTATTGTGGCTCTATTATCTACACTGTCATTCATAGGAACTAGGAAGGGGGTTTTGTCTGAAAGAATGGCTTGCACTCTACAGTTAAATCTGACTCATCCTTCTTAAATAGTGGAGCTTGAGTAGAAGGAGGTAAAAAGATTTGAGAAAAAAGAAAGATGAAAGACAAGACCATTGTAAGGAGGACTAGAAAAAAAAGCAGAATAATAGAGACAAAGTAGTAATGTCACTACATTTTGGTAGGTGGGTAGGTATGAGTTTCTTAGGGCTGCCATAATTACCACACACTGGAGACATAAAACAACAAAAATTTATTCTATCAGGGGGCTGGAAGTCTGAAATCAAGATGTTGGCAGGGCCATGCTCCCTCTGACAGATGTAGGAGAAGATCCCTCCTTGCCCCTTTCCTAGATGCTGGGAGCTTGCAGGAACCCTTAGTGTTCCTTGACTCCTAACTGCATTGCTCCAATCTCTGCCTCCTTCTTCACATGACCGTCCTCTCTGTGACCCTTGTGTCCTCTCCTCTTTTTATAAGGACACCAGTCTCTGGATTTAGGACCCACCCTAAAAGAGTATGACCTCATTCCAAATAAGGTCACATTCTAAGATTCTAGGTAGATATGAATTTGTGGGGGACACTATTCAGCCCACTACAGTAGGGAACCAAGACCAATCTGAGGACTGCTTCCCTTCCTATTGGAGATGGATCTTAGCAGAACCAAAAAGTAGGCTGGCAAGGGAGCAGCAGCTGGAGCAGTAGAAATGATGAGAAAGCTTGAGGATGGAGGTGTCAGAAGCCTTAAAAGCTGTAAGGATGATGATATCAGCATTGACGTGGTCATATTATCTGTCAGGGTCCATGTGTGTCTAAGGCACACTGATCAACAATAGTAAGTATGGGGTTAAAGAGAAGAAGCAACAACAGTTTCTGGAAGGCATAAAGTGAGTGAGGACAAAATTCTAAGGAGATTACAATGTGTTCCTCTGTGCTCCCAGCATTTCTCAAACTGAGGTTATGTGGCTGAGTGAGTTTCTCTGGAACATTCCATTTATTTTTATATGTTTAAATCTATATCCAATCCTAGCAGGATAGCTTAGTGGATTGAGTGCTAGCCTGCAAACCAAAAGGTTGCCTGTTCGATTCCCAGTCAGAGTACATGCCTGGGTTTCAGGCCAGGTGGCCAGTAGGGGACACGCAAGAGGCAACTACACATTGATGTTTCTCTCTCTTTCTCTCTCCCTTCTCCTCTCTCTAAAAATAAGTAAATAAAATCTTATTTTATTTATTTATTAAAGTAAATATATGGTATATATATCCATATTGTTTTATATGTGGAAATATATGAAGTCTGTTCAGAAGGTTTCCAGCCATGTAATATGAAAAATAGAGACATTTATTGAAGAAGATACAAGAAACATTGTACATAGGACAATGATGCCTCAGTTCCCTTCAAAGTAGGCACCTTGGGACCTCACACAGATCTCCCAATTGCCATCAGCTGCCCTGTCATATTTTCCTGAATGTCATCAACAGTCTGAAATCTCTTCCCTTTCAAAGGTAATTTTAGTTTTGGGAAAAGCCAGAAGTCACAGGGTACCACATATGGCCTATAGGGGGTCTGATGATGATCTGAGAGATTTGATGTTTTGCTAAAAAACCCTGTGTGAAAGAAACATTATACATGAGCAGGCACATTGTCATGATGAAGCTGCCAATCACCAGTTGCCCATAGCTGTGGCTTTCTGAATCATCCAAATAGTTTCTACAGAGGAATGCTCAAGGTTAATGCAAAATTTGATACAGATTTAAAGCTCAGCTCCCTCAATCATTTTGAATGTGACAGCCACACAGTACACAGGCTCACTCAAGGTCATCTACTGCCCCTACTGACTAGTACAGTTAAGTCTTCATTGTTCACACATGCGCATTCCAGTCCACTCTCCTTGACTGCCAGGTTACATTGATGTCACACAAACCATTCTCATATTAACAACCGCTGGACTTTTTCTGGACAGACTGTATATTATATATATACATACAGAGTCCAGAAGAAGTAAGGCCTGCTTAAGTGTGGTTGCTAGGGTAATATTATGGGTTTAATAATTTATAGTTTTAATTTTAACATTTCACCTAAAATGTCATATGGTGTGCTTGAGTATGATATTGTTATGTTACAGAATTACATACTTATGATTTTGTAATAAAAGATTTTATAGACTTCCTGCCAAGATGGAGGCGTACGTACACACTGTGCCTCCTCCAAAGTGCACACAACCAAAATAAGGACAACAACAATTTAGAAACAAAAAACAACCAGTACTGACAGAAAATTGAACTGTATGGAAGTCCGACAACCAAGGAGTTAAAGTAGACACATTCATCCAGACGTGCAGGAGGGTGGATCAGGCAGCTGGGTGCAGAGGGGTCTTGGCAAAGTGGTGGCTGGGAGACCATGAGCGTGCAAGGCAGCAGTGGGCAGACCCAGAGAGGTGGTGGATTGTGGAGGGGCACAATTCCACACAAGGCGCCTGGTGGACCAGGTGGTCCCACATTCACACAAAGATAAACCAGGCAAAACTGGGGAGTGAGACAGACCACACAACCCAGGGTCCCAGCTCGGGGAAATAAAGCCTCAAAACACCAATTGAAATCACCTGTGGGGGTTGAGGTGCCAGAAGAAACTCCCAGCCTCACAGGAGTTCATTGGAGAGACCCACAGCATCCTAGAACGTACACAAACCCACCCACACAGGAATCAGCACCAGAAGGGCCCAGTTTGCTTGGGGGAAGCAGGGGAAGTGACTGAAAGCTGCAGAGAGCAAAGCAAGTGCCACTGTTCCCTATCAGACCCTTGCCCCACATACAGAGTCACAACCCAGCAATATGCATTGCCCCATCCTGGTGAACACCTAAGGCTCTTCCTCTCACTACCTAACAGGCACACCAAGACAAAAAAAATGGCCCAAATGAAAGAACAGATCAAAGCTCCAGAAAAAATACAACTAAGCAATGAAGAGATAGCCAACTTAACAGATGCACAGTTCAAAACACTGATAATCAAGATGCTCACAGAATTGGTTGATTTTGGTCACAAATTAGATGAACAAATGAAGGCTACACTAAGTGAAATGAAGGAAAATGTACAGGGAACCAATACTGATGGGAAGGACACTGGGACTCAAATCAATGGAGTGGACCAGAAGGAAGAAAGAAACAACCACATAGAAAAGAATGAAGAAACAAGAATTTAAAAAAATGAGGAGAGGCTTAGGAACCTCCAGGACATCTTTAAACTATCCAACATCTAAATTATAGGGGTACCAGAAGGAGAAGAGGAAGAACAACAAGTGGAAAAGATATTTGAACAAATAATAAAGGAGAACTTCCCCATTCTGGCAAAGGAAATAGACTTCCAGGAAGTCCATGAAGCTCAGAGAGTCCCAAAGAAGTTGGACCCAAGGAGGAACACACCAAGGCACATTATAATTACAGTAGCCAAGGTAAAAATTAAGCAGAGAATCCTAGAAGCAGCAAGAGATAAGGAGGCAGTTACCTACAAAGGAGTTCCCATCAGACTGTCAACTGATTTCCCAAAAGAGACCTTACAGGCAAAAAGGGGCTGGAAAGAAGTATTCCAAGTCATGAAAGGCAAGGACCTACATCCAAGATTGCTCTATCCAGCAAAGCTTTCATTTAGAATGGAAGGGCAGATCAAGTGCTTCACAGATAAGGTCAAGTGAAAGGAGTTCATCATCACCAAGACCTTATTTTATGAAGTGTTAAAAGGATTTTTCTAAGAAAAACATGATAGAAAACATGTACAGTAAAATGACAACAAACTCACAATTACTAACGACCACACCTAAAACAAAAACAAGAAGAAACGAAGCAAACAACTAGAACAGGAACAGAACCACAGAAATGAAGATCACATGGAGGGTTATCAACAGGGGAGTGGGAGGGGGAGAGAGGGGGAAAAGGTACAGAGAATAAGTAGCATAGATGGTAGGTAGAAAATAGACAGGGGGAGGGTAAGAATAGTATGAGAAATGTAGAAGCTAAAGAACTTATATGTATGACCCATGGACATGAACTAAAGGAGAGAAATGTGGGTGGGAGGGGGTGTGCAGGGTGGAGGGGAGTGAAGGGGGGAAAATGGGACAACTGTAATGGCATAATCAATAAAATATATTAAAAAATATTTTATAATAAAAGAGGGTGCCATTTGTGCCAGACCCTGTATATCTTTGAATTCAAATCAATCTGTGTTTAAATATATATGCATATTGTTTTATGTATTGAATTATATATACACACAGGTATATACACATTTGATCTATCTTTGAATTCAAGTCAATCTTTCTAATACTGGTTTTCTTGAAAACATAGGCACATTTGTACATTCTTTGTTTTCATTATTTAGGTTCTGGATCATCTGAGAGCTATGCAATTATAGCATGCATGTTAGTGGTAAGTATTAAGAGGTACTGAAATAGGATAATTTTCATTGTTGAAGGGTAATGATAAAAAAGAAAGGTAGTGAACCCAATATTTTACTTTCCTATTCAAGTCAAGGGAGGGACAACAGCTCACTGAGGTTTTCAGCAGTCCAAATGGAGAAAGATCAGGGAAACTGAGTCAGGCTACAGACACAAAGGCTTGCCAGCACCTAAACCCCCTGAAACTGTTAGAGTCATCTAAGTTTCCCGGTCATAAGTTTACTCTGAAACTTTCTTCACAGTGTTCAAGTGTTCTAGTTGCTTCAATCACATAAAACCTCATTAGAATTTCTAATTATTTCATATCAAAAGAAGAGCACACTGCCAACAATACTGACAACTCTAGCAATACTACCAATAATCTATCAATATTACTTCAATAGCATTTATACCAATAAGTTCAGCCAAACAAACAAGATCAGAATTTAGTGTTCAAACTATTTTTTTACACATAGGTTAAAATGTATTCATGAATAATGGAAATCTCCATTTAATACAATATTTGATTTACCATAATATTAGTCTCATGGATAACTGTATATTTGGATTAAAAAATAAAGTATTCAGATTTTCCATGGTATCTGGTTGTCACTTATAAGAACTTCAGCAAATATTTTCAAGTTCTTTTCTCTATTGAAAGCTTTAAAATTTTAAAAAATCCTAAAATAAAACTGAATAAAAAAAACCCCACAAAATTAGAAGCCCAAAAGACATTATAACCACAATCCTAAATTTGGAACTTTTCGATAGACTCATACTTCAGCAAACTAAGCAAATTGAGAAAGCAAAAGCCTTCCTTTCCTTTTGCTGGTCCTATTCCGGGTCCTAGGAAGGGATGAGCCACTTTGGTGACCAAACAGCCAGAGAGGTTGCCAAGAACTAGATGGCCCCAAAGAACAGGTTTACAGGCACATGAGAGGTGACTTCTATAGTATTAAGAGAAAGCCATGGCATGTATATGCAAGGTGGCAGTTAAAGGGTTTTTATGTTAAATCTATCCACATGATGTAACATACATATATGACATAAAATAAACACGTGCATATGTATATTTACCCATTCTTCCTTATTTGTAACTGAGGCCACAACCATTTGCATCTAACCCCTGGATGCTACTGCCGCACTTCCTAAAGGGCCTCAGGCATTTGAGAGCAGCCCAGTACCTTTCACCTTTGCTGACAGACTCCAGGTCCAGCACCATCAGATGGCTAAAGTGGAAGGGGTGGGAATTCAGGAAGTTTAGAGGAAATATGAACCCTTCCTGTACACAGTGATTTCCATTTTAAGTGAAAACCCTAAACAGACCTGTGTCTAACTTTTTCCCCTGCTAGAACTTAAGGTTGTGAACTTAGACTAAGGCCTAGCCCTCCACTTCCCTGTTCTCTGGATCTAACCCCCTTACTTGTGCCAGAGCAAATGCTTCCCAGGCACACGGTGGGACAATTCAGACAACTGAGCATAACTGCTTATCATGCCTCTACAAGCCATACAGTTCTATGCCCCCTGACCTTGATAATAACAACTAAGTTTGGGGGATGTTTTTTTTCATTGAAAACATCATATAATACAATGATGATTTTTTTCCTAATTAAACAGTTCTGGGAAATATACAATGAATTGTAAGTCTCCCTAGTATCCCTCTAAGTCCCTCTTCAGAAGCCATTACTATTAACAAACTTCTGATATATCTGAATTTATAGAGATTTTTAAAAGATTAAAGATACCTGCAAATTTTTTACTGTTCCACCATTGAGAGGTGGCACCCAACCCTTGAAACTGAGTTGGTTTTAGTGACTTGCATGATCGATGGAGGTTGTGTTCTGGGACCTCCAAGCAAGGCCAGACTGTAAGAAGCCTTGCAGCTTCCACCTGGACCTTTTGGAATGCTCACTGCAGAGGAAGCTAGCTGCCTTATAAATCTAACTACGCTGAGACAACTATGCTGAGACTGCCACACTGTTAGGAAGCCCATGCTTGCCACAGGAAGATGACACTTGGAGGGATTTGAGAGGGAAGAGAGAGACATCCCCCTGGTGGGCCCCAGATCTTCCAACTGTCCCAGTCCAGGCACTAGACTTGTGACTGAAGAAGCCATGTTAAATATGGATGTGACACAGAAATGCAGCAAGAAACCAAATCAACAGCCAGACATATGGCCTCTTCAAGCAATCCAGCTATCTCCAGCCATTCAAGCTACCCCACCTGAGACCCCCATTATTCTGGAGCACAAGTAAGCCTTCCCCACTATACCCTGACCAAATTCCTCATGCACAAAGTCAAGAGCATTAACAACAACAAAAAAAAAACAAACCCAGCTTGTTTGTTTTGAGATCTGGCCTGGTTTGTTTTGCAGCAATATCAACTAAAACAGTATCCTTCCAGAATTTTCCTGTGCATATATAAACCTATTCCTTTTCTTTTCTTTCTACATGTATTGTTCTGAGCCTTGAGATTTTTTTCAAATTTAATGTTATATCTATCTAAAGCAGTGCATACAGACTGTCTTAATGTTGTTCTTTTGAAGACTATTAAACCAGTCCCCATAATAATGAACATTGAAATTATTTTCATTATTTCACTTTTATGAACAATACTGAATGAACATTCTCATGAATAAATCCTTATACACATGTACATATATATCTGTAGGACAAGTTACTATAAGTAAAATGTCTAGATTAAAAAGAGTTCACTTTTATAAAGCTAGTTTTTCATTCTCCCTTGGAAACTTATCTATCCTATAATAAATAAGACCAAGTTCAATTGCTGCCTTCTCTGTGAAATCTCCCAAGGGTCTGCCAGATAGAATGAATTACTCCTCTACCCATGTCCCTGAGTGCCATGTGTTTTAACTGTTCCCACGAATAGAGTATGAACCCCACAAGGGGAGGGTTTTTGCCACAGATGTCATATAATGTACCCCACCATGCAGAGTTCCTTAAATATGCTTTTGTTCAATCAAAGCTTATGGAATGAGTAAATGAATGAATGGACAAGCGTACTTGTATACAATGTGATAAATGTACTGTGAACATCAATAGCAGTGGTAAGAACAAGCTGAACTTCTAGCCATGTGGCAACTCACTAGACAAAGCTTTCTCTCAAGGGCAGCTCTTGTTTCTTGGCCAAATTGCCATATAGTTCAATGCTTATAAAGGGTACAAAGTAGATGCTGAGACTACAATATACAGGGTCCAGCACAAATAACACCCCTTTTTTATTGCAAAATCTTTTACTACAAAATCATAAGCATGTAATTCTATAACATAACAATATCACATTCAAGCATACCATATGACATTTTAGGTGAAATGTTCAAATTAAAACTGTAAATTATTACACCCATATTATTACCCTCCCAACCATACTCAGGCAGGCCTTACTTCTGCTGGACCCTGTACATTTAGGATAATTACTATAGCTCACCAGGGATGTCTTTCTACCCTGTGCTGAGGAGTTTTAGGGGAGACAGCTCACCAGATGGTAGGAGGAGGCCTGAGTACACAAGATGGCAGGAAGACTTTTGAGAAGAAGCATGTAGGAGTAATATGATATGTCCACTTAGGTGTCCTGTTAGCCAACAATGGGTGCTCACATCAGAGTCCTGGGGACCAGGGGCCATGTTAAAGGCTACATCTGATCCAATACTGTCATGATATGCAGACTGTCAACAGAGTTCTAATAGTTCGTCTTAGATTTTCTAATAGAGAATTCAGCAAACGTGCTGCACTCATTTATTCACTCTCTCAAACAGCTGTTTTTAAAAGCCTACCCTGAGCTAAGCACTGTTCTAGGTACTGAATATATAATAATAAATAAAATGAAATCCTTATCATGGACCTTAATTATAATGTGGGAAGGCAGAAAAAGAACTAGAAAAGAATAAAATGCCAACTAGTAACTGTGAAGAAATTCAAAGTTTAGTAAAGGAGAAAGTGAGGCCAAGGGTGGTATTTAGATGTGTGAGAGGAACAAGGAAGCTAAGGGTAGGGGATAAACACAGGAGGAGCTCATGGGACCAGATCACAGTAGGGCTGCACAGGTCATCATAATGACCTTGAATGTCACACTAAATCAGATAGAAAGCCTGTGAGAGCCTATTTTTTATCCTCACCTGAAGACATTATTTTTTTCATTGATTTAGAGAGACAGAAAGGGAGAGAAAGAGAGAAACACCAATTGGTTGCCTTTCTTGTATGTGCCCTGACCAGGGATCAAACCTGCAACTTGGGTATAGCCTGTAAGAAACTTTGAGCAAGGGTAACATAATCTGATACAAAAGTGATAAAATATATAACATTCCCCATACTAATTAATAACATTCCTCCACATTGATAGCAACCAAATGGAAAAATAAGGAGAAAAAAGTATCCCATCTCAAACAACAAAAAGTAATAATAAAGCAGTTAGGAAGACATCCAATCAAAGATATACAAGAGCCTTTGGAGAAAATTACAAATCTATATCGAAGATCATAAAAAGCCTTATGATTAAGTGAAAAAATATAGCAAATTGAAGAGTGGAAAGATGTAAAATGAAAAAGATGTCATTCTTACCCAAATTAATGTAAATAAGTCAGTGTAATTCCAATCAAAACAACTTATGGATATAGACAAATTGATAATAAAATTCATTTGAAAGACTCAAGATTTGAATACAACTAAGATATTCCAAAGAGAAAAGGAGGAGAAAGAAATAGAGTGCAGAGGAGGGAAACTGTTTTCAGATAACAAGACCCCACACATCACTACACACTAAACTGCAGTAACTAAAACATAGTTGTACCTGTGCAGGAACATTCAAAAAAGATCAGTGCAGTAGAATAGAAAGTCCAGACATGATCCCGTACTTGTGTGAGAATTTGGGTAGGAGAGAGAAGGCATCATAAATGGGAGAGAAACAATAGATTAGTCAGTAAATGGTGTTGGAATAACTGAATTTTCCTTGGAAAAAAAAGAAATCAGATGTCTATCTCACAGCGAACATCTTAAACATTGTATCTTCATTGTATACCTAAGGTTATCAGTTACTAGAATGGCTATGATTTATAGTGGGATAAAAACCTAGAATAATACAGATGTTTCTAAGTAGCTGTATGGTCCCAAATAAGCTGCTTATTCTACCTGAGCCTGTTTTCTCCCCTATAAAATGTGTAATAATACTGACCTTGTAGAGAGAAGACATTGGGTAATATCAAATTTATGCTTAATAAAAAGTTCACCAGAGAAAGGGAAGGAATCAAGAGACAAAATAAGAATGGTTTGGAGATGTAGAATTTTCTTGAAATAGAAGTAAAATAAAGCATTCTTTGTGAAACCAAATTACTAAACTATGCTCAGAAGATACCAAGCTCTACAAATTGACTAGAGTTAAAGTGGGAACAGATGGATATTTGTGAGGAAAAAAAATGGAAAGATTTGGTAAGCGTTCAATGTAGAGTGAGCATAAGCATAAGGGGTGATATTTGCCTTCCTAGCAGAGACCGAGGCATAAGGTATCATGTTGGTGGCAAGATACCCAGGCAGACATTAGGAAAAGCAGTGGATGTGCTTAGAGTTAATGGATTCATAATTTGGAAAAATGTGCTCTTAAAAGGTCACCATTCCTACAGTTCCTCAAAGACACTGCTGCAAGTTAAGCCAGTCAACAAGGAAGGATCTTATCAGAGGAAGATGACTGGGTAATCTCTTCTAGTCCTCAACTCAGCTTTGGCATGGCCAAGGGGGTTCCTGATATCCAACTGACACCTCTCTCCAATTTTCCAGTTTACAGTAAAGTCAAAGTTAAGTCAAAGTTCATAGGAACACCTGCAGCTAGTGGAACAAATTATGGGGAATACTGGCTTTGACTGAACCTGAAACAATGACCAAAGAAACCAAAGGAGAGTCAGTTAAGCACAAGGTCATGGAGATGATACTCCACCCTTGGCAGAAGGATGAAGAGTAAGGATGCCCAGCACAGCACCTGGAGGTATCCCTTTGAAACTGTTTCCACTTTCACACACAAAGATTGAGGTAAACCTTATGAAATTTTCAAGAATCAAATTACATGAAATTCATGTTACTCAATACCCAAGAACCCATGTGAAACGAGTTTGCACATAAGGCCCTTGTGCCTTATGTCATTTTACAGGACTGCTATGCCTCCCTGACAGCAGCTCCACAGAATAGTTTAAATGCTCAGCTTATGCACACACCCATCTAAATTAGAGATGAGTGCACAAAACTACTAGCTGGAACTTATGAAAATCTTAAATTTTAATTCGAACATTTGGGCTTTAACAAAAAAATATTTTTCCCCAAGCGTATTTTCCCTTGGTTTTTAAACCCATGTGTATTTCAAGTGGGGGAAAAAAAAGTCCATCTGTTTCTGATTCATTTATGCTTAACTCATCAGGATATCACTGAAGAGTTATTGAGTGTCCACGTCACTTTCCCTCCTCCTTAAACCTTCTATTACTTCTCTTCTTAAAAGCAAGCAGGTGCACTGTGTCACAATTAAACAGATATGAACTATAAAACACTATCATTTTTGATTCATACCTCAAGATGCATGTTTTAAAAGAAAGCATTAGAGCCTTCCTTTTTCCCCTAATTTCTAGTTGTGTGATTTTGTTAGTAGAAGGATTTAGTTTTTATTGTAAGATAAGAAAACATAATATGGACAATGATATACAGTAGGTCAATTCTCAACTAACCTCAACTGTCTTAATCTTTCAGTGTAAGAGAGGTCCGAGTAACTAACAAAAAAATCGCATTTAATTCCACAAGTAAACCAAGCCCCCCAACCTACAAAGGGTTAATATTACCAAAGTTTTTAAGTTAGTTTAAACATAGAAATTGTTTTAAATCTATAAAACAATGATATGGATTTAAAATCTGGTTTTCTGATCAATTGGTCAAAACCTACTGACCACAGAGGATATAGGACTGGCACTAGCTACACCTAAGAGAAAGTTCCAAGCAGCACAGAGAACACGTACTGTGAAGTGGGAAAGGTCTGGGTTCCAATTTATCTCAACTCTTTCCTGGTTGCTAATTAATGCCTACGTCACTTTCATCATTCCTAACATGGAGATAAAGGCTCCCTGGAAGGGCCAGAGGCTGGCCCACAGCAATGGGCTTGTGTGGTTATCCCTCACCATTATCTGCAACAGCATTTCAGAGAAAATGCTTTCCAAGACCCTACTCAGCATATCTAAGCTGAGAAGTCCCAGGCTTTCCCCAGCAGCAGCCATGCATGAGGCACAAGATGGACGGGTTGGCATAAGTTACAGCTGCCGAGAGAGCAATAGACACATGCAGGAGCTAGCAGAGGGCCTGGGGAAGCAGGAGCTATCCTAAACACTGGTTCCTGCGTGGCCAGCAGGTGTGAAGCATGTCCATTGGAAACCTGTCAATACAACCCAACCAAACGCACAGCCCTCAGACCAAAACCCACATGGAAAACATCAAAAAATAATTATAAAAATCACTGCCAGTACCACTGGCAGCTTCTCACTCTTCAAGGGAGTACTTTAAAGTTTATTTGTGGAAGGGGACAAAAGTTGGCCAATTTCTAGCCAAAGTCCATCCATGTGGGCAGTGGCTTAGCTGGGAAGATATTTGGCCGTCAGCAGGGGTGGTACCCTCTGTAAGTCCTCTGCCTCTGATATTGCTGTTTGGTGGAAAATTTTAACATGAAAGCTGGCCCCCTCCCCCCCCAAAAAAGGTAAGGAAAGGGAAAGACATTGATGTACTGGTACTCTAGCAGATATTTATGGCCTGTGTGGTGCCCCCTCTACATTCACAGATTGCTAGGACTAAACAGGGCCTTAGAGAGTCACTGGTTCAATATCTTTTCCTTTTCAGAAGGGAAACAAAGGCCACAGAGATTATGGGGTTTGCCTGAGATTATGGGGTTCACGCTGCCAGTTATGTGGTTGAGGTAGCATCCAGCCTGTGTTCTTTCCCTCACAGGCCCTGGATGAGAGAAGACTTGTCATAACATGGCCTCTGTCATCTGTGAGCTTCTACTTAGTTTAGGGGTACCTTTGCTCTTCTAAGTCTATAGTGCCAGTGAGTGTTGTATATACCACAATAGTTAGAGATAAAAGAATCATAAGAAATCAGCCACAGTGTTTTAAAACAATGCATAAGACAATGAGGATTTCAACTATTTTGTGGAGGTGCAAAAGGGAGAGATAATAAGTCTATAAAATGACAAAGTACGGGTTCTTACATGTAAACTCATTTCACACAGAATTAGATTTATTTAGCAAATAGCAAGGAAATTGTGCTTAGAAGAACCACATACATATTAGCCCCCAAATTAGAGTAGAAATGAGCATAAATAAAGATACCATTTTTTTTGTTTTGTTTTTATAAAGTACTGAATACTAAATGCAAAACCTTGAGGTGGGGCGTGCCTGGCATGTTCAAGGAACAGCATGAAGGCTGATGCGGCTGGTGCACAGTAAGAAGGAGACCAGTAGGAGAGAGGGTCAGACAGGCGGCCATATTTATGGAGCATTATAAGCCATTTTAAAGCTGTAGCTTTTACTTTAAGAAGAAAAGGAGTAAATGATGAGTGAATTGGAGGTAACTAAATAGAGGAGTCCCTTGACCTGACTTAGGTTAACAGGATTTCCAAGAAGCTGTACTGAGCAGACTAAAGGGAGATAAGAGAAGAAGCTGGTATCAGTTGGATAGCACTTTTCCAATAATACAGACTAGAAGTAGGTCATTTGAACCAAGATGGTGACATTGAAGACTTACAGAAAGTGATTTTCTGTACATATAGATGGAGGAGCTCGGAGCATTGCCATTGAATTAGATATAAGGTGCGACAGAAATAGAGGATCAGGAACAACCCCAATGTTTGGCCTGAGCAAAGGGAAGAATTGAGTTACCTTTCAAGGAAGTGGGGGATAATGCAAGAGAAGCAGTCTGTTTTTAGTTTGTTTTGGGGGGGAGTCAGGAACTCAGTTTTCCCTGTTATGTTTGAGATGCTTATTCAATACCCATGTAGGAATGCTAATTAGGAGGTAAATATGTGAGGTTGGAGTTTAGGACAGTTGTGGGCTGCAGATACAAATCTGATTATCAGAGTCTAATTAGTACTTAAAACCTTAATATTGAGTGAGATTACCAAGGACTGAGTGTGGAGAAAACCAGAGTCCAAGGACTGGTCCTTGGGGAGCAGGGGAGACAGAAGAGAAGCCACCTGCAGTGCAGGAGGAAAGGAAAGCGTGGCATTCTGGAGGCCAAGTAATGAAAAACGTTACAGGAAGAGGGAATGACCATTTGTGTTAAGTGGTCCGTCACGTAAAATGGGGACTGTCCATTGGATTTGGTTGTTTGAAGGTTAATGATGGCCTTGATAAAAATGGTGTCAGAGGAGTAATGGTATAAAAGCTTGACCACACTATATTCAACAGATAATTAAGCACATACATACTACTCTTTCAAAGAGTTTTAATGTATAAGAGAGTCGAAAGCTGGAGTGGTAAATGAAGGAACAAGTAGTATCAAGAGAACATTTTATGGTAACAGAAATGAGAGTATGCTTGTGTGCTGATGGCAAAATTTCAGTATTCAAGGGAGGGAAAGGGGGAAGGGGCAATGAGGGCACAGAAAAGGGGGGAAGAATTATTCAAAGAGCAATATCCCTGACTATACAAACAGTGATGGGGTCTGGAACACCAGGTGGGAAGATTGGTCTTTGTTAGGGGAGTGGATGGTTTACCCTTCATAACTGGAGAAGTTTGAGTATGTGAACTAGGTGCAGGTAAGTAGGAAAATGGGGAGATTTCTTCTGATAGCTTTTTTTTCTCAAATAGGAAGTTGTGAGTGGGAGGTTTGATCAGAGAAAAGAAAGAAAATACTCAGTGAGAGAGTGCATGCACTAGGAAAATATAGTATGATTGCTGAGCAGTATAATGGCCCATTTGAGGACAGTGATCATGAATTTAGAGGGATTGCATTCAGCTGCATAGGTGGGCTTAACTCTGGTTAAGGTTTAGCCAAGTGAGGGCACCAAGCAGAGGGAGAGAAAGAAATTGAGGGAGTGATTATAGTGGTTGGCCAAGGCATTTAAGCTGGTCATGGAGGGAAGGAAGGTGAGTGAGGTAAGTGAAAAGGTGGTAGCAGTAAGGGTTGTAGGTCCCAGTAGAGTTGAGGAATTATGGATTGGGCATTCTAAAAGAAGTAAATTGTGAAAAAACTCAGAGTGAATCTTAGAGAGTAAAATGTTCGTAACTAAGATGATGGGGGAACTACAGATATTACTAACAAGATTTTGATGCCCTGTAACCTATAAATACACAATAAACCTGCCCTGGATGCCACGCCCAACTTTTCTTTAGTTTCAATGATGATAGCTATAATGCTGTGTCCTCAGCCCCAAACAGCATGTGAAACTCATTATTAATGACACAGACTGCCAAGGCCAAAGCCATTCTTACTGCAGTGAGAGCCATTTTCACTGAAAATAATTTGATATCCTAAAGGCAAAGAATAAAGAACAAGCAGGTATTAAAACAGAAGTGACTTGAAGCAAACATCCTGCCAAAAATAAAACAGAAGCATATATCCTTGCAGTTAAGAGTTTTAGATGAACCTCCAATGACTGGCCACAGGAATATGCAGAAACCATACGTGGGTATGGTAGGCTTGATAATGACTCCCAAAGTTATGTCATGCCCAATGTCTGGAAAAAGGGTCTTTGCAGACATGATTAAGTTAAGGGTTTTGACATGAGGAGATTATCCTGGATTATCCAGGTGAGTTCTAACTGCCACGACAAGAGAGAGGCAGAGAAGTTTAACACAGAAGGTAATATGAAAACAGAGGCAGAGATCGGAGCCAAGGAATACCAAGGACTTACTAGCAGCCCCCAGAAGCTAGAAGAGACAAGGAACAGATTCTGCCCCAGGGCCTCTGGAGGGAGCACGGCCCTGCTGACACCTTGATTTCTGATTTCTGGCCTCTAGAACTGCAAGAGAATAAATTTCTCTCTTTTTAATTACCATCTGGTTTGTGGTACTTTATTTACAGCAGCCAAAAGAAAGGCATACAACTTAATCTAAGGAGAGTCTACTGTGCATGGTGCTACACTGAGCTTTGGGTAGAACCTATGATGTATAGGGACTAGTCCTTTCCTTGAAGGTTTTAACTGTCTAGTTTAGTTGATCTGAAAGAAGTGATCGGCCAAATCCAGAAAATAATGTCAACCTGTTTGAAGAAATGTGTCCTAAAATTTAGGGGAAAGATCATGTATCAGGTTACTCTGCAAAAGGAGAGGGATCCAGACTATGGATTCCCAAATAAATTCCAAAGAGCTTGCATTTTACTTATATTTGTTTTCAAAAATATGACATGGAGAATAATCTGTTGTAATAACCTGATTACTTAGATCATTGTATTTAAAATAACAATGTTTTCTGGGATAGCCTGCACCAAAGGGAATATATTTATTCCCACCCAACACAGAGAAAAGACTTACAAAATGAATGAAATAAATTTAATGGGAGGGCGTCCTGTCATCTATTTGAGTCTCAGCTTTAGAAATCACCCCCCAAAACTGATGACTACAGGAAGAGCCTTTAAAATTTAGTGAGAACTCTATTGTGCCTTCAACCAAAACTAAGTTTACCACTAGAAGACCTTCTAATTAAAACAAAAGCAACAAGAACACAAAAAGCTTAAGTGGTATAAACTGTAATTGGCAAGTCACTCAGTGTCAGATTCCATCATTTCCCATTTTCCCTCAAAAACAGCCTCAAAGAACCACCCACCCAACATCCAGTTTTATCTGTTCTACACCCAGAACTCGATCTGGAGCAACTGATGGCAAGGTGGCAGACCGCCCTGAAAGTGCCAACCCCACTCTCCACAGATGCTGCTTTTGACTCATTAACAGTGGCAGCTAAAAACATAATCGACTCCAGCTGCAAGGAAGGAGAAGTACTTGAGCTCATGCTTGGCTGACAGGCTCCCAATTCCCACTCAATAAGCATTCCTTTGAACAGCCATCTTCTACTTGGGGGAAGACCCAGCACAAAATCCAGCAGGAACTGCCATGTTACCAAATACAGGGACACCTGAAGCTCTTCATAAGAGGATTTGAATGAAATGTAACTCCAATACTGCTCCTGTAGCAGGGGTCACACAGAGCTGTTTCTGCCCAGCTTCTACATTGCCGTCTTGCTCTAAATAAGACCATGTTTCATAATACGCAGGAGATTATCCACCAATTTGTTGCAAGTCAGCACCACTCCAAAGCTTGCCAAGCTGCAGACCCTTGCCCTGGGGAGGTCCCTTGTCCAGCTCTGGCCCTGGCTGGAACTAGTATAAACCTCTTTACTATTCCTACTAAGGCACCAAAAAGGATACCAGTGTGACCTCACCAATCTGCTTTGAGCTTATGTTCACAACTGCCACAATTTTCTGCTAATGTCAATCCAGCACTTTTCAGCTTCATCAGAGGCACGGAAAGCAGGACAACACTGACCTGAAACCGTACCTCATGCAAAATGCAAAGCAAAAGAACTGAAAGGGGCAGCGGGTGGAAAACATTTATATTTGTTGAAAAAATCCACTTTGCCAATGAACTTATTTGAAATTGTAGAGTTTAAAATGTACAACATTTTTCTACTTGGAGTTACCATCAGTCACCAGATGCTGATTTTTTTCTCCCAATTTTTCTAAAGCAATCGCTAGCTTATAGAGTTAGATGGATGACAAAAGGGGAAAGAAAGGCAAATCTTAAAAGCTCCTTTAGACAATGAAACAGAAGTAATACAGCAGCCCACCTAACCCACCAAGCTTAGAATCTGTTTTCCTTCTGCTAAGGAGTGGAGCTTAGAAGGCTCACAGAGTGTGTACAAAGAAATGCCCAGGCTCATATTTCCACTCCCATCCACAGCATGGGGGAGAATGACAAACCAGAAGGATGGCCAGGTAAGCTTTGGCCCAGGTAAAAGCGCAGTATCATGATTTCGTAGTTCAATTACAACCGCCTTGTAGTATTATGAGCCAGACATGCAATAGGCCTCTTTTTTTCTTCAAACAGACACTATTTGATTAACAGCCCCATGGGATGGAGGACTAGTTTTTATTTGTAGTTCATCAAAAGAATGGGGCTTATCAGGTGATTTGGGAACAGAAAATAGTCCATTGGTGTAAAAAAAGAAAAAGGAAAGAAAAGAAAAAGTCTCTCTTTTATTAATGACAGTGCTGTCAGCAGCCCAACCAGAGTCCCACCTGGACTTACATTCAGTTGATAAGATGCTAATCTGCACTCTCTGAACATAGCCACACAACAAGAGCCTGAGAAGATTAGTTGTTTTATGGCAATTATTTGTTGTGTTCGGTTAGATAAATATAGTTCACTTTTAATGCACATCCCATTCCCAAACAATGAGCTAGATAAAAACCTCCCCTAAAATAAAGCTCACATACTCCTATTTTTAGTGGTTCCCATTCTCTGGGTCTTGAACTCCACAGGGCCTGTGTATTAACTGGAGGTGATTTGTAAATCCACGTACATCTACACATCAACTTGCACACATATGTGTGACTTTCCAAGGGTATTATGGAAGAAGCCGTGAGTTCACAGTGGTCCGCCTAGCCTCCCTGACTAGGAGGTGTGGCTATGTTAATGAGTTCTTGTGGTAGGATAATAGGAATTGGGACCCAACTGGAGATTTGAGTCTGGTCAGAAATGCAGAAAATGGGTGTGGGCAGCGTGATGCATTCTACTCCCAAGACCACCCCCAAGGAAACCTCCCAGGCAATTCTCAAAATTCTCCTCCCCTCTGTCATCCAGACATAGCACCAGGGGGACCCTGGAATTCATGGGTCAAAGACAGGATGGTCTTTCTCAGGCCGGTCCCCGCACAACCACTTGAAGCAGATCCTTTACCCGCATTGCAGCTCTGCCAATTGGACTTTTATGTGAATGAGAGATAAACTATTTTGTCAAAACACTGATATTTCAGGATTTTATTGCTTTAGCAGCTAGTGTTTCCTTACCTAATCCATGTAACATATGTGCTATTGTGCTTAGCCATGTATAAATGTATTTTCTTTTACTTTGTGGAAAACAATTAACATTAGTGTATACATTCATTGAAAAAGCAATACCAAGTTCGCAGCAGTTTTTGTCAGTGCATATTTTCTCAAAAACACTTCATTAATTCTTTTTTCAACAATTCCAGGCACTGAACTAGATATGGCATGTAGAAAGGGAAATAAGTCAGTCTCTGGCTTTGAGCTTACAATCTATTGGGGATGGCAGACATATAATAAAAGTACAAATACATTTATCATTACAAATTACCAGTGCTCAAAGGAAACTGGGCCACTTAGAAGAGCTCTAATGTGCACTGGGGCAGGGTGAGCTGGAGGGACTTGTTCTTCCGGGGAAGTGATATTTAAGCTGGAGGATGGATGGATGAGCATAAACTGATTAATCAAAAATACAGAAAGAGCCTCCAGCAAAAAGAACAACTTGTACAAAGACCCTGACGTAGAAACAAGCTAAATGCCCTTGAGGAACAGAAAGGAGGCCAGTGGACCCTACCGACAGTAGTGAGCAAGAGAAGTAGGGGCGGGGACTATGGAGGGCTAAACATGCGATGGAGCTGCCAGGCCCTGAGGACCAGTAAGGATTTTCAACCTTAGTCTAAAGGCGTACATTCTCAATGTGGGCGATCATACCCCTGAGGGGCTGAAGAATTGGTTTGTATGAGCGGGGAGGACTTAAATAACAATGGTTTAAGGCCCTTCAAAGGGCCACATGTAAACAGTTTGCAGCATTAAAATCTCATGGAAGTGGGGGTGGCTTAAGGGAAATTGTCTTAAAATGTCTAAAAAGGGAGGTGATAATGAAAAAAAGGCTTAGAAATCCAAGTCTAAAGGCAACAGAAAGCCTCTGAAGGCGTTAAGCAGGGGAGTTTCCACATTCTGATTTCATTTCTAAAAAATCCATCAAACAGACTTATTAATATTTTTCTGTGTTAAGAGTATTCACATCAGAAAAGGTTGGGAACTCCTATTCATTTTAGAAGGTATGATCAAGTAGTATTAACCCACTAAGATCATGTAATTCAAGCTCTTCGTTTCAGAGGTTGAGGGGGGCGGGGATGAAACTCAGAAAGGCTATGTAACTAATTTGTCCAAAACTATGCAATTAGCAAGTAGCAAGCAGAGTTTGGATCTTGGTCTACTTCCTTTCCTTTCAACACTGTTTCCAAAATTCCACCCTGCCCCTCCACGCATCTGTGCTATGCATGCAATTAATTTGCATGCCTACATTTTACACATTGATTTGTATTTGACCCCCCTTCACACAGTGTTTGAGTCAGATGTAAAAAAAGGAAGAAAATTATTTCTTTTTGCCATGCTCTTGGATCTTAAGAGGAAAATCAATGTGCTAACTACATATTGTGTCCTTTCTTGGAAAAGGTCAAGATTTGCAGGTTACATACAACACCAAACACAAGAGTCCATTGGCTCTGATGATACAGTTAAATGCATAGGAGGGGCTGGCATATTGCTCAGCTTTTGTTGTAACCATTGGCAGAAGAGTCCCAAAGTGAGCCTCTTAGTCCATCATTTAAATAACTGTTTTCTGAGCCTCTCAGATAGTAAACCACATGTCTGAAGAAGGTATTGCTTCTCTTCTATACAGAATAAGCCCATGTGAAATATAATGGAACACCAATGTTCATAGTATCATTATTCACAATGGCCAAAAAGTAGAAGCAATTCAAGTGTCCATGGACAGATGAATGAATAAACAACATGTGTTAATAATAGTTATTAGTAATAATTACTAATATAATGCTTTTGTTAATAAATAAGAGTATTAATCAGGCTTAAACAGGAAGAAAATTCCGACACATGCTGTAACATAGATGAATCTTATGCTGAGAGAAATAAGCCAATCTCAGAAGACAAATACTGTTATGAGCCCACTTAAATGAGGTACCTAGAAGAGTCAAATTCATAGAAAGAAGAATGGTGGTCACCAGGGGCAAGGGGAATGGGGAGTTATTATTTAATGGCGATAGAGTTTCAGTGTTGCAAGATGAAAAGAGTGCTGGAGACTGGTTGCATAACAATGTCATTGCACTTAACACTAATTAACAGTACACTAAAAAAGAGTAAGGTGGTAAATTGTATGTGCATTTTACCAATTATAAATTTTTTTAAATTAAAATGGATAGGTCAAAGAAAATGTTAAATCGTTTTACAGCAATGTCAGTGAACCTCTATTCACATATATACACACAGTCAGAAAAGGTAAACATTCAGGCCACATTTTGGAAGGCTGGAAATTTGGAAAAGCTAAGGATGTTTAAACCAAGGCAAGAAAGACAACTTTCTGGGTTCATGATAACAGTACACTTTCAACCCTCTTGAATTTGGCCAATAAAATGTAAGCAGATATGATGCCTGTCACTTTGAGTGGAAGCATGTGACAGCCTGTGGAAGGCAGAGCAGCCTTCTGCTTTCCCTGCCCTGGCATCTATGGGAGCACACAGGCTGAGAAGGAGCTGCTGTCAGTGTGGGTTCCTGAGCACACACAATGAGCCAAGCCCTCCTGGCAATACACACCAAATACGTGGCCTGATGGGGAAATAAGCTGTTTGTAAGTGACTATGATTGTGGACTTGTTTGTTACTACAGCATTATCTAGCCCATCCTGACTAATACAGAGTTTTAAAAGGAACATTGGAATATGAGAATTTGAATTTTAGCTTATATCAATAAATACTCTCTAACAGTCAAAGACCTTTATTTTTGTGCAACTGACTTCTGAATGAAAATTCACAATTATCATTTTTCATAAAATGTACATAATGTTTAACAATGACTATTAGCAGTAAAGAAAACTTTCCTTCCCATGTGTAGTACTGCATTGTAGACTGTGCATGACTCAGAAGACAGCATGTGTTTTGTTTGGCTGGTTTGTGGCAGAGATGGGGAGAACATCTAAATAATAGGCACACGAAACATTTCCTTCCTTTCCTCCAAGAACGTAGCAACAGTTGCTACATCGCACTTGAGGAGAGAAGGTGTTCCGCAGCACGTACTCTCCCTTTCATCAAGTGTCAAGTTCCTGGATGCCTTGGACAGTTTTCTAAATAAGTATCTGTTAATCTTTTAGGGTCATGATGACTCGAAAAGAAAATACACAGAAGCCAGTTTCCAGCAGGTTATGTGTTTGAGGGGTGTGGGGTGAAAGCTGAGGGTTTTCCTTCCCTTTTTCTCCCCCATGATTCCTCTGCTGCAGGCAGAGTGACTGAGAGCTAAAGCTATTCCCAAACATCTGAAAACCATTTATAAAAAACTGAGGTTACTACAAATACAGACACTTTAAGCTGGTGGTTCATATCTTTAGTTCATGATGTAACTAGACACTAAAATAACAGTGTATGCTCTGGTGGGAAAAATCACCGAACAGAGTTATGAGACGTGTGGTCCACTCCCACCTCTCCCACTAACAAACTGGGACATGTCGCTTGACTTCCTAGGACGTTATTTCTCACACCCATAAATAAGATAGATCAGAACAGTGTTTCCCAAAATGTGATCTGTGGTCCAGCTGTGTCCGAATCCTCTGTGGATATGTGGATGAGGGGAAGGGGTAGCTGACAAATGCAGATTCCTAGGACCCATCCTTTCCCTATTGAGTCAGAATCCCTAAGAAAGGGGCCATTTAAAAATTTCTCAGCTTTTAGTTGGACAGCTCTATCTCTGGTGACCTTTGGAATTGTGTGATATGGCCAAACTGACTTATACACAATGAAGTTTGTGAACCAAAACACTGAAGAATCTCTAAGGCTCCTTCTGGCTATATAATCCTATAGTCATGAACAGAGCTGAAAAGAAATATGTAGCTCCTGCACCACCCACTCCACCCCTCCCCAAAATGCACAATTCCCCACTTAGAGATCATCCTACTACAAAATAAAATATTAAAGCTGATACCGAATTACTAACTATTCAAAATTATTTTCGCATTCATTTTACCACAAAAAAAGCCTAAACCTCAATCACACCTTAGAGAATAAATGTTAAGACCACATATGATATTTTATGGCCAGATTTTTACATCATGTTAACTCCATGTTCTCTCATAAAACTGTTTCCAAATATTAACATCAAAATTTGTAAAACAATGTTTCTGTGCTGTATTTGTGAGCAAATAGGTTAGACTCTCTTTACTTAAGCAGAGAACAGGAAACAAAGTTACTGGAAGATTTAAAACTAGAACACAAAAGTGGGCCTAGAGAAAGTACCTATTGTCATGTTTGGCAATTGGCAAACAGGCTGTATACCAGCATCGATCCCCTTCCCTGAAGAAATGTAACTCTCTTAATTGCACAGAAGGTCAGTAAGTCCAGGACTAGAAACAAGGTCTTTAGAATTCAAGTCTTGTGTCTTTTTTGTAAAAGAGACCAACATTTACACTTACTCTGGGGAAAAAATGTATAACTATCTGAAAAGTAAGCATAATACCCAGAAGGAGATTTAATGAGATTTGGAGATGAATCAAGACAGGAAAATAGAAATAATGAAAGACTAAATAGTGTAAACTCCAGTTAAACATGGCAGCTTGAATACCATATTTTCTATATTCTCCCCCAAATATCTGCTAAAATAATACTAAATAAATAAAGATGATGAGAACTGGAACAGAGACAACAACAGATAGAAGATGCCAATAGATTTTTACAATATGGAAAACTGGTGGAAGAACTGTAACTGACTTAACAGAGCAGCGCCTACATAGGGATATCATGGTGAGAAGCAAGACCATTTTGTCCGTGAAAGTCCAGAAAGACTTCGGACCTGGAGCCCCTGATATTGCAAAAGGGGGTAGGGGTGTGTGACATTTTACCTACAACTAGGAATATTCATTGAAAATCTATCTAAAGGACACTTGAAAAATAAAATTGAGAAAATCTTTTAGAAAGTATAACAAAAACAAGAGAAAATATTTTAAAAGATAGATGGTGGACAACTAATAGCAGTTTCACAAAAAGCAAACACATAAAATGCTGGCAAGGAAACTATCAAAGACATATGAAAATAAATATGCCCTGAACTGAAGAACATAGATCCATTGAAAGTCCATGAAGGACTACCCATACTGAGTTTAAATTATCCACACCAAGGCACAGCATCATGGCACTTCAGTTCAGAGGTCCACAAACAATGTCCAGGGGGCCAAATGCTCTGGCCCAATACTTGTTTTTTAAATAGTTTATTGGAACACAGCCAGGTTCAACCATTTACATATTGTCTTTTGCTACTTTTGTTCTATAACAGCAGAGTTGTAACAGATACAGTACAAAGTCTAAAATATTTATCCAAGAGAAATGAAAACATACATCCACATGAACACTTGCACATGAATGTTAAGAGAGCATTACTCATAACAGCCAAGAATGAAATCAATCCACATGTCCATCCACAAATAGATACACCAAATATGATATATCCATACAATGACATAGTTTTCAGCCATAAATGGAATCAAGTACTGATATATGCTACAATTTGGATGAACTGGGGAAACACACTAACAAACCAATCCTTAAAGTTTACATAATTGCATAATTCCATTCATATGAAAATCTGGGGCATGAAAATCTATAAAGAAAGAAAATAGAGTAGTGATAGCTTGGGGCAGGGGTGAGTAGAGAGAAGCAGTATAATAGCTAAAGAGTAAATGTTTCATTTGGGAGTGAAAAACATTTCTAAAATTGTGGTGGTGATTGCACATATCCATGAATACAATAAACCACTCAAGTGTGTACTTTACATCATGTATGATATATGAACTACATCTCAAGAAAGCTGTTTATTATTTTTGTTATTTCTTTTCTTATTAAATTTATTGGGGTGACTTTGGTTAATATAATTATATAGGTTTCAAGTGTACAATTCCATAATACATATCTGTATATCATATTGTGTGCTCACCACCCAAAGTCAAATCTCCTTCTGTCACCATATATTTGACCCCCTTTACACTTTACTACCTTCCCCAACCACTTTTTCCCTCTAGTGATCACCCTAATGTTGTCTGAGTCTTAGTTTTTGTTTGTTTCTTTAAAAAGAAAATACACTAGAAAAAAATAGAATAATAAGACATTGCTTGGCACACTGTAGCCATTACAGTATATTAATACTGACTATTGCATCTTTAACTGTGATAAAGGAAATGAAAGATTGACAACAATAGGCTGTGAAAGAAAGTTAGGGAATCATACTATAATGGAAATCTAATGGAAAATGATAAATCACATTAAGGGTGTATTATAAGAACTATGAAAGAGGGTGAAATGAGTAAAGGGGGTCAGTTGTGTGGTGACAGGTGGAAACTACTCCCTGGGTGGCCAGCACATTATAGTGTATACAGATATTGAACTGTAATGTTGCATACCTTAAACTTATGTTATAAACCAATGTTACCTCAATTCAAAAAGAAAAAAACTATGGAAGTATCTATCACATAAAAAATCTCAAAGAATTAAAAATGTTTCCTAATATTAATATAGACAAAGATGAAGTCAATTTTAGACCACAGATGATTACCAGGAATAGAGAAGTTTATTTAACAATGAAAAAGGGTCAATTCCCCAAAACATAATTCTACAATAAATGTTTCTGCATCCAATTACAGAGTCAAAATAAATAAAGCAAAGATTGATAGAACTGCAAGGAGCAATAGAAAAATCCACAATGGTAAATGGACATTGCAAAATCCCTCTCTCAATAATTGATACACTAAGTATGCAAAAACCAGTTAAGATACAGAATATTTTAAAAACACTCTAAACCAACTTGACTTAATTGACTTTCATACAATAGTCTACTCAATAACAAACTGAGTAGGAAAATTTAGAAGACACTAATTTGTAGAAAATTTAGTTCTTTTCAAATACACATAGAATATTTATCAAGATAGACCATACTCTGGGCCACAAAACAACTGTCAATAAATTTAAAAGAATTCAAATTATATAAACTGAGTTATCTGATCACATGGGAACTAATTAGAAAAAACTAACACAAAGACATCTGGAAAATCTCTAAATTTTTAGAAACTAAACAACTCATTTGAAAATACCCATGGGTAAGAGAGGAAGTCAAAGGGAAGTAAGTTTTATTGAACTAAAAAACACACACACACATTTATGGTATGCCACTAAAACAGCACCGAGGAAAATTTTATATAATAAACACTTATATTTGAAAACATTAAATGTCTCATATCAATGACCTCAGCTTAAGGAACTAGAAAAATAAGATCAAACAAAACATGAAATAGTAGGAAGAAGAAAGTAAAGGTGAGGAAAAATAATAAAATAGAAAACAAATCAATAGAGAAAAATCCATAAAACCAAAAACTGCTTCTTTGAAAAGATCTATAAAATTGATAAGCCCCTAAGCAGATTGATCAAGAAAAAAGAATAAATAAATAACCAATGCCAAGAATGATACAGGAGATATAAGTACATGTTTTAATAATATTTAAAAAATAAGAAAGCATTATGAACTATTTCATAATAAATTCAACAACTTAGATGAAATAGACAAATTCATGAAATACACAAACTGCCAAAGCTAACTCAAGACAAAACAGATAACCTGAATAGCCCTATATTTATTCAAGAATTTAAATTTATAATTAAAAATCTTCACCTGATGCCAATTCCAGGATGGCTTTGCAGATGAATCCTACCAAATATTTCATGAAAAAATCATTCACAAACTCTCCCAGAAAATTAAAAAGGAAGGAATATTTCCTAACTTATTGTGTGAGGCCAGTGTTAACTCTAATATTAAAACCAGACAAAGACATTACAAGGAAACTACAGACTAATATCCTTCATAGACAGAGATGTAAAAATTCTAATCAAAATTTAGTAAACTGAATACAACAATGTAAAAAAATGTGATAATGTATTATCACCAAATTGAGTTTATCACAGGAATGCAAGGTGGGTTTAATATTTGAAAATCAATCAATTAATTCACTATATTAAAAAACTATAATAAAAAAAACATGGCCCTGGCTAGTGTAGTTCAGTGGATTGCGTGCAGGCCTGTGAACCAAAGGGTCACCAGTTCGATTCCCAGTCAGGGCACATGCCTGGGTTGTGGGCCAGGTCCCCAGTAGAGGGTAAGGGAGAGGCAACCACACATTGATGTTTCTCTTCCTCTGTTCCTCCTTCCCTTCCCCTTTCTCTAAAAATAAATACATAAAATCTTTTAAAAATAAATAAATAAAAATATGATAATTAGATTCAGATAAAGCATTTGACAAAATTCAACATACATTTCTGATAACAACTCTCAGGAAATAAAAAATAAAGAGAGCTTCCTCAAAAGAAACCTACACCTGCCACCATACTTAATGGTGAAACAATCAAATTATTTTTTCCTAAGGTCAGGAACAAGGCAAGTATATCCATTCACACCACTTCTATTCAACCTTGTCATGGAGATGCTAGCCAGTGTTATTAAACAAAGAAATAAGAAGCATCCAGATTGGTAAAGAAGAACTCTATTTGCATATGACATGACCATATCTGTAGAAAATCTGGTGTGATATACCAAAAAGCTACAGCAACTAATAAGTGAGTTTAGTAAGGTTGAAGAAAATAAGAACATATAAAGATCAATTGTTTTTAAATACTGACAAGAAATGATCAGGAACAAATCTTAAAAAAAACAGTATCTTTTTTAAAAGCATCAAAAATATGAAATACTTAGTGTAGATCTCACAAAATATGTTAACACCTTCACACTAAAAACTACCAAATATTGTTTAGAGAAATCAAAGAAGACCTAAATAAAAAGTTATATAATGTTCAGGGATCATGAGGCTCAATATTAAGAGGCTAATTCTCTCAAAATAAATATATAGGTTAAAATACCCCCAATCAAATCCCTGCACACACCTTTTTTTAATCAGCAAAGTGACTCTAAACCTCATATGGAAAAGCTAAATCACTGTCCTTCAAAATGGACAAAATTGGAGAAATCACACTTTTTGAGTTCAAGACATACTATAAAGCCATAGTATTAAAGACAGTGTGGTACCGGCACAGCAGTAGATATACAGGCAACTGGAATAGAAAAGAGAATCCAAAAAAGACCCATACATATGTGGCCATTTACTTTCAACAAAGGCACAAAGGCAATTCCATGGAGAAAAAATAGCTTTTTCCAAAAAAAATTTGCTAAAACAATTGAATATCCATAGGCAAAAAAAAGAACTTTGTTCCATAGCCTATACCACATATGAAAATTAATTGAAAATAAATCATAGACTAAATGTAAAACATAAAACTGTAAAATTCCTAAGAGAAAATCTCTGTGATCCAGGTTACATAAATAGTTCTTTAAAATAAGAGTAAATGCATAATCTACTAAAAAAAACCCCACAATGCAGTAAATTCAACTTTATCAAAATTAAAAACTTCTGCCCATCCAAAGACACTGGTAAGAAAATGAAGAGCCAACCCACATAATGGGAGAAAGTATTTGCAAATGATACATTTGATAAAGGACTTATAGCCAGAACACATAAAGAATTCTCAGGGACTCAGTAAGAAAGGAAACAATCCAATAAGTAATAGATGAAATGTTTTTATAGAAATTTTTCCCAAAGATATATGGATTATACATAAATCCATGAAAAAATATTCAACATCATTAATCATTAGAGGATTTCAAATTAACACCCAGAAAAAGCTACTACTAGTCCTATTGGCATAGCTACCCTAAAAGACTGACCTCACCAGGTGTAGGCAAGGATGCGGGGGGACTGGAAATCTCATATGCTGACAGTAAGAATGTAAAGTGGGCCACCTCACACCTGTTAGAATAACTATTATCAATAAGACAAGATAACAAGTGTTAGAGAGGATGTGGAGAAAAGAGAACCATCACAAACTGCTGGTAGGAATATAAAATGTTGCAGCCACTATGGAAAAAAGTATGGAGGCTCCTCAAAAAATTAAAAATAGAGCTACCATATAACCCAGCAATCTGTCTTTTGGGTATCTAACTGAAATTTTTTGAAAGCACTTATCTGTAAAGATATAGGTAGCCCTGTGTTCATTGCAGCATTATTTACAATAGCCCAGACATGGAAATACCTTAAGTGCCCTTTGATGGATGACTGTATAAAGAAGATGTGGCACACATATATGATGGACTACTACTCATCCATAACAAAGATGAAATAGTGACATTTGTGACAACATGGATGGATCTTGAGACTATTACACTAAGTGAAGTAAATCAGAAGAAAAGAACAAGAACCATATGACTTCACTCATATGTGGGATAAAAAACAGAAAGCAACAAATGGACAAAGAAAACAACAATTTAAAAAATTTATAGATATAGCCCTGGCTAGCGTAGCTTAGTGGATTAAGCGCGGGCCTGTGAAACAAGAGATCGCGGTTCGATTCCCAGTCAGGGCACATGCCTGGGTTGCAGGCCAGTTCCCACCAGGGAATGCACAGAAAGCAACCATGCATTGATGTTTCTCTCCCTCTCTCCTTCCCTTCCCCTCTAAAGATAAATAAATAAAATCTTAAAAAAAATTTATAGATATAAACAGAACAGTGGTTAGCAGAAGGGGAGTAGTTTGGAGGGAGAATGAAGAGGGTACAGGGGTCAAATATGTGGTGATGGAAGGAGACATGACTTCAGGTGGTGAGCACACAACAGAGTATGCAGATGTTGTATTATAAAGTTGTATACCTGAAATCTATGTAGGTAATGTTATTAAACAATGTTATCCCATTCAACTTAATAAAAAATAAAATAAAATGGTACAACCTTCTGAAAACGGACAGTTTCTTAAAAAGTTAAACATACACCTACCAATGATTCAGCTATTCCATTCCTTGGTATATACCTAAAACAAATAAAACCACATGTCCATATAGATGTGCACAAATCTTCATAGAAATTTTATTCATAATTGGCAAAAACTGGAAACACACTGTCCATCAATAGGGGAATGTTGATAGACAACAAACCCTAGTATATCCATACAACATAATACTCAGGAATAAAAAGGAATGAATTAATACATGCTACAGCATGGATAACCTCAAAACAATTATGTTAATGAATGAAAGAAAAAAGATCAAAAGGGGTGATTACCTACTATATGAGTCCATTTATATAAAATTCTAGAAGGTGCATTAATCTACAGTGATAAAAAGGACGTTACTGTTTGCCTGGTGATGTTGTGTGCCAGGAAGGGCAAGGACGGATTGCAAAGGGTAATGACAAAATTGCAGTGATGCTTTCCTGTGTACACATATGTCAAACCCTATCAAACTGTACACTTTAAATACATGTTGTTTATTGTGTGTCAAGTGTACCTCAAAATAACACAAAAGAAACAAACAAAGAATGTTGCCTGTGGGCTGTAGATCTGAGATTGGGAGAAAGAATAGGTCAAGAAATTTGTTTCCTTATAAACCCTTAATTTTTTTCCCTTAGATTTCTTTTAACCATGCAAAATTATCACATGAAAACTGAAAATAAAAAAAAATGAGAGCAAGAACATACAAAAACAAACAAGGCTTCTTTTCTTCAAAATGTTTAGCTGAAAATCAGGTGCCTGTAAAGGCACAATTTTTTTCTAGCCACCATGAAACTATTTACTTCATTACTGAATTCCTAACAAGAATACAATTGAGAATACAGAGCAAGTGAAAATATTCAACCTTAATGTTTGAATGAGCTGTCACTGATATCTCACCAAAAGAACACGAATTGCCACTGAGTGACATTTTTAAGCACTAGCAGTGGCTTTATCCTGATCTAGCCCCAACCCTCTCCTACAACCTTATTTATATTTTACAGGGGATTGCTACAGATGGGTTATAGGCGTCATTAAGTAGGTGATAACTCCTAGTGGTTAAAACCCTAATGATCTAGTTCCTTACCTGGGAGTTATGTGGGCAATAGGATGAAATTGGGTTCAGCTGATGAACTGAAGTTGCTATCAGTACAATAATCAGTTTCATAAGAATCTAAGCAGTGAGCTACCTTCAAGTTTCACAAGGAAAGAAAAGAATCTTACAAATTGGGGGTGGGGGTGGGGTATAATTTAGCCAGAACAAAAGCAGAAATTCAGTGAGAAGGAGAAATGGTGAGAGTTTTATTTGCATTTAAATTATTCTTTGGAATAAAGTTCAGGTGTAATTCAGTTGAGGGAGCCAGAAGCTCTTGGACACAGACCCCCTTTAGAATGGCTAATCTATGTATACAATCTGATGTCTCTGGTAGCCATGACTTCGTGTGTGAATGCTTTGATTTAAAAACTGTTTAAAGAATGTATAAATGTCAAACAATTTCAAATTATTTGGCATTGGCTATTGCCAAATAATGACTTCTTCTTGATATTAAGTATCCTCAAGTTTCTGGTCAGTCAAATCACTGATTAGATATAACACCCGTGCAGTTTTAAAATAAACAAAGACATTAGAAAGTGTTGTAAGGTCAGCGGCTTCTGATCAACACCTGAGTAAGTTAACTATGTTGTATTCTATCAGAAGACAGAACCCTCTACCACTTTAAACTCTTTTCTGTCCCTTCCCTGACGAGTTTAGTCAGGCTCCTCACATGTGCAGAGCAGCCCTGCCGAATGGAACTAGAAAGATTCATTTGGAGTTAAACAATAAACCACTTCCAACGCATACACGCACACACACAGCTGAAACCTGCTTTCATCATCTTCATCCAGAAGAAAGTTGGTTGACAAGCAGAGCAAGGAAGAACAGGTGTGTGGTTCTACGAAAATCAGTTTGTCCTGAACATCCAGAAAGCACCAAGTGACTTGAAATAGGTCTGAAAAGGTAGAGTTATCAAGTATAACAAAAAAAATACCCCAGAAGTCTAAGAAACTACATTATACATCTTTGCTGTATGTAAATATTACCAGATATTTTAACAAAATCTCAAGGGTAAGGGAGAATTTCTACCCCTGTGGATATTTAAAAACAAGGCAAGGCATTCTGTCTTGATTTGGGTTAGATATCAACCTGCCTGGTGTTCTTGAATCTGGCAGTACCTTCAGAAACATAGGCCAACACTCTCGTTTTACAGATGAGGAAATGGAGTTATGGGGAGCCTTAACCAAAATGACACAGCTAGTTAGGGACAGAGCCAGGTCTGGAAGCTCCGTGTTAAGATGGTCTTCCAAGCCTTTCTCTCAGGCTCTCTACTGTTTTCCTTTGAGTTTCTTTTCAGGATCATGATTCCATAAGAACAGATTTTTGCACAGTGGCTTTCAACCCAGCTGCACCATAGAATCACCTGGAGTTTTGTAAATTCTGGTGCAAAAGCCTCACCCCATGCCCCCAAGGATTCTGATGCAAAGGAGCTGGGGTGTGACCCTAGCACAAGGAGTTCTAGAGCTCCTACAGGCAATCCTAATGTGCAGCCACCTCTGAGAAGCCCTGCTATAGAGCAAAGCATATTGGGAATGCAGTTTTCTGAATGATTAAGGCAAGCTTTTGCAATGTTTTTCCACACTCCAATCTAAGCAGGTGTTCCCTGTTGAACATCTCTTGCTGGTCAGCCTGCTCTGGTCCTTCTTAACCACCATTCTTGATCCTCGCTCAGCGTCAAAAAGTGCACCATTGCAATCAAAATGACCATTAAAATAAAGATCCAAAACAAGTTTCGAACACTAAGTAAAAGAGAAGGAAATCCCTTGATTTGGGCAAGCCTTCATAAGCAAAACAGAGGAAAGGGAGGCTATCTGGCGATAATTCCCGCCAAGAGGATTTGGGCACTTTCCCAGAATTACCCAAGTAGTACTGCGAACAGCAAATCTATGTAGGTTAAATGATGTACAAACTGCCTAAATCATGAGGTTTAATCAAAAGTTGCCTGACTCTGGAAAGTCTGAATGCCAAAGACACTACATGCATCATGGGTTCGATTAACACCTGCTCCTTCCCTAAGCAACTCCCTCTCCAGTCCTTCAGGAATAAACTGTGGCCAAACTGACTGTGAATTAGAGACTCTCCCGGGGCCCTTCTGTGCCACTTTGGGGCCTGAGCCACCTACTAAGGAGAACTCCCCAATACCCACACCACTTCTGACTCCAGAGACACCCCTAGGAGAATTCACAGGGGGCGTGCTGAGGAGGAGACTTCGTACACCGGCCAGAATCACCCCTTGCTCTGCTGCAGAGACACCAGAGCGCCCACCTGGTCCAGCGTCTGCAAGTCGTACGATGCTCCACCACGACATGCCACGCGGACCCTGGAATGACGACGTCAGAGTTCACCGGTCAAGGAAAGGACAAAAGTAAAGGGGAGTGTACCAGCACCAGAGCTTCCCCAGTGCCGCCCGAGCCACCACCGGGGAGGAGAGAAAGGGCTGCACGAAGGGGTGCAGGGTCTCCAGCTCCCCAGGAGAAGGCCGCACCCAGGTTGAAGCACCGCCTACTTGCCTTGACTCTGCCCAGCTGGAGGCAGGACCCCAGCGAGGGCGGGAAGGTGGGACAGGGTCCCAGGAGGCTGCGATGAGATTCGGCGCAGATTTGACCCGGCCAGCCCAGTGCTCACCACGAGGGGCCGCCTTTGCCCCAACCCGTGCCACCTGTCCCAGCTCTGGTGGCAGCGCAGTCTCAGGACAATCCCTTGCTGGAGAGAGCACACCCCAACTGTAGTGCTCTCCATCGTAGCACAGACTCGAAAAGTGCCAGGAGAGGGAAGGGACGCAAGCCACACCAAATGCCCTACCTGTCCAGCGACAAAGAGCAGGTACCAGGTGCCGACGAAAATGCGGACCAAGAGTGTCCAGTGCCAGGGCACAGCCAGCCGCTGTGCCATGGTCCCCCACCGAGGAAGAGGCAGCAGTCCCAGGCAGGACCTTTTCTTGAAGGCTGTAGCCGCTTCCTGCGAGGCTGAAGAGGCTCGGTGGCTGCGGCCGGAACGCACTCCTGACCTGAGCCTGAGCCTGCCGGGCAGGGTTGCGTCCCGCTGCAGTGTTCTCTGAACTGTTCTGTAGCGGTGGAGTCCGGCTGCTTTAAATGGGAGCGCGTGCGCTGGGGGTGGGGGCCTTATTTGTGAATGTGCTGCTTGTCTTGGCTCGGGATGGTTTGTGCTCCAACCCCCCCGCCCCAGCACCCCCTCCGGCTCCTGCTCCTCCCCTCCTGGGTCAGCCCAGCGAAGGCGGAGAGCCCAGACACCCAGCCGCCCGCCCGGGCAGGGACCGAATTGCGCGCTTTGGGGACCGGGGCTACCTGCTGGCTTCTCTTTATTTATTCTTTTTAAAAGGGAGGGTCCGGTGCTACACATCTCACTTGCGTTTGGAATGCCATCCTGCCTGTCCTGCGTAAATTCCAGATGAGAAGGAAAAGCTCTTCCAGGACTCTGGAGCTTTCTCTGGAACGAGTCCCCAGGGCCATTCTCTGCGCGTTTTGCCTGGAACTCGGAGCCCTGGAAGCCACGCAAGGGCCTACAGCAACTGGGGGGAAGTTTGTGCATGTGCGGAGGGGGCGATGACTAGGAAATTCGCGACCCCATACAGTGGGGCAGAGCTGAACTTTACACTCTGTTAGTCTGTCCCTGGGGACCAGTCCCTTGGGCGCACAGACCGATTCTCCCATGGAGTTGATTTGTTTACAACCTGAATCTAGGGAAAGAGGACTTCGCTCTTGTTCAGCGGGAACCCATGACAGCTAAGTAGGGTGCAAGGAACCAGGAGTCAGCACCAAGCATAGGGGGCCCAAGAAATGGGTTCAGTGAGACTGACTTCTCTTGATGTCTTGTGCCAATGAGTTTCTGGGGGCAAGCCAGGGCACCGCTTCTCTCGGTGTGGGCCACCCTCTTATAAATTACACTGGAACTTTCAGGCTTTCTCCTTAACAGCTAACAAGCCTTCGTGCCCTTTTCTTTGCCATTGGGATCCAGGCTTATTTCTTCCTGAAAACCTGGCGCTCCAGAGCCAGTTTCCCAAAGCATCTTTATAAGAAAGCAAATACCCCACCCTTATTCCAACGGTCTTCCAGGCCACTCCACCCCTCTGGAACCTTGGCAGGGAAGCAAGCAGAGGCGGGGAGCTGGCCCCACTTCAGTAAACTCCTTACGATAAGAGGATTCAGCGCAGTGCTGGTGAAATAACTTTTGTGAAGTTCCCACGTGCAAGCATTGGAGTTAGCCCAGCCTAAAATGAAGACGCTGCCATACTCCCTAGCAACCATTCATTCAGTCCACATATTCCTAAAGCCAAATGCTGCACTTAAACGTTGCAGCCCATTGGTGACCTAGACAGAGGTGGATCTTGCCCATTTCAATTGCATAAATGGACCAGACACAGACTGTCTGCTGACAGTGAGAGGCACAGTCAGGGCAGAAATGTTTTTAGAAAATGAATGTGTATATGCCAGCAGCAGTGTTTGTGTCCAAAATAGGGGGATTTTGTTTTTCTATATGGTAAAGGAGCTGCTTCTCAGAAGTCATCCATTTACTCATGTGCATCTTTATTGAATTCTTAAGGTGTGAACAAAAATGAAAAAACAGTAGATAAAAAGTAAATCTCCCTTTGATCTTAAGCTCCCAGTAAGTCAAAGTTGAAAGGTCAAAATTTTTAGAGACATATATTAAAGGGCCTCAGGCCAGTTTTCCAACTTGAATTGGCAAAGAAGAAAGGGTAAGATATTAAAAACCAAACAGAAAAATACGAACAAAGACTGCAGGAGCTGGAAATAGCAACGTGTTCCTATGGAGGATTGCAAGTGGCTTGTCTCACTAGGACATTTGAGCCACAACATTGATCAGCAAAAGGCAATGCTGAGCTTGGTGGGGTGGGGAGGAAAAGCACCAGACTGGAAGGAAGAAAGGAACCCACATAGGTGTGCCAAGTGGCAGAGCTAGGTAACATCAACTGAATTAAATCTTCAAACAACCCTCAAAATAGGTACAGATCACCCCAACTTAATTAACATTCAAGAATCCTGAGGCTCAAGGGCATCACCACAAAAATTGGAACAAGGCCCTGGTGGAGAACACAGTAACAGAATTTCAGGGCTGGAAAGGAACTCTGGCCCATCCATATACTCCAAACCTTTAAGAGGATTTCCGTCTAGTTCAGTAAGCGCACTTTTATTTATAAGTGGGTGGAGAAACTTAGGCTCCCCCAAATTACTGACTTGTCCAATGTCTCACATTTTCACACACAGAGGACTTTATTTCTACCTCAATGTAAGGAAAAAGTGAGCTTCTATTCTTTGAACAATAAGGTAACAGAAGGAAACAAGAATTTAAAGCTTAATTAATGGGGAAGTTAAGTGTAGGGTATAAAGGGGTTAGAAAGACCTAAAGGAGGGAGACCAGTTAAGAAGATGCTGCTGTAAACCAGCCATGAGGATGAAGACTCCCATTACTAGAGATGTGCTCCAGCTACAAAAGAACAAAGTAGGAAAAAAACAGAGCAAGGAAGGAAAGCATTATTTATTCTATATCATATGGGAAGACCGCACCACCTTATAGCATCTTCATACCAGAGGCCCACCTCCAGATCCTCTCATCTGACACCAGATTCCAATGTTAGCAAATAGTCTGGTTTTGTTGGCTGTCCATTGTTTGCTTATAAATCTACAGACTCTTAAACTACTTTCCAAATAATATACATTGCTGAGAGTTTAAGAAACAAATGAGGTGGAAGAAAGTATTGTCATTATCCACTGAAGATCAAGTTTCCTCAATGCTGCAAAAAATATAGGGAGGATGCTTTAAAACAGATGGCTTTGGTTAACAGCTTAATGACCTCACTGTGACACAAGGACCAAGTAATGTCACATTCCTCAGGTACTAGAATCCACATGGAGTATAGGAATACACCAGTAAACACTGATGGCTCTTCATCATACCCCTGTCCCAGTCTTGCCAGAGCCTCTGCTCTGGACCACAAGCCCTTTCATCTGAGACCGGCATCAGATGTGTCTTGGCATCACGAGTCAGACCTATGAAAGAATTGTCCCATTGAAAAGTTAGAATGCACCATTCTGAGACTAACTCTGAGTCCAACTGTTGTTCACGGTGGCACTTCTATTCCATTGACTGCTCACTCTATCCCAATCCTTTCTTCAGCCCCTTCTTTTCTCCCTGTCCCTTTTTATCCAGAATACTTTTTTTTCAGAACCCATCATTTCAATAACACTCTTTCTAATACCCTACACTCCCTTGTGCCTTGATCTTGACCCTTCAGTTCAAAACAAACTGTAGGGTATTACTAATACCCTACAGGAGTATTTCTCAGTGCCCACCTTACGGGAGAAAAACGCTGCTGGGGAAGCCATATATCAGTCTAGATAAGTGTCACCACACATAATTTTCACCAGCCTCAAATGGACTCTCAACATTCCCCATCAATCTTCCTGGTCCATCCCCTCATCTTGCTATTGACCCTTTACAATGATTATTTCAAATCTTCACTTTCTTCAAACCTCCAGCTCCTCCACCACCCTTTTAACAAATATGCAGAACACCTGCTTTTCAGAGAAAACCTAAGTAGTTAAATGGGAACACCTACTGCTTTACCTTTTCCACCAAGTCTACTTATATCCACAACCATCTTCCCCTTTTGTTTTCTAAGGCTAGCCCTCCACCTGCTCTGAATCTAATTTCCTCTTGCCTTCAACTAGTAGGAGAACTTACTACAATTTCCCCTTCTCTCTGCTGTAGAGTCCACAATTCCCTGTAAACTCTATCCTATCTTTCAATATTCAAACATGCTCTGGCCTCTCCCATGTATAAATAAACAAAAATTAATCTCCTTCAACCACCTACATCTCTCCTTCAGAACAATAATTCTTGAAGGTTTCCTTTATACTCCCTATTGCTTTCTTCCCTTCCTAACTAACCCTCAACACATTCCACTCAGAATCCAGCCACCATCACTCTCCAGTGATTATCATCAAAACTTGCTCCAGTCACCAGGTACCTCCTTTCTGTTCTGCCCAAGGAATGTTGGCAGGTTCTCTTTCTTCTTGTCGGGCCCAGCAAAGCCACGTGGCAGGGGCAGTCATTCCTTCCTTCTTGGCTGTTCCTCAGACACTGGCATGCTATTCCTAGGAACACTACTTTTGTACATGCTGTCCCTTTCCCTCCCAATCTCCTTGTCTAGTTAACTCCTGAGGTACTCCCATATTTGGGTTGCATTCCTTATTTATATGCATTTATTATGTATCTGTATTATATTCCATCAGAGAATTGATTCTAATTTGTAATTGTATTTTTATTAATATGATTGATTTGCCAAAACATCTTTCCCTCTCCCACTAGGTTGAAAATTCTATAGGAGCAGTTCACCATTATGGTTCCAACACCTGCCTGCCCTAAATGTCTAGTGCATCATGTTTGACCAAATAAAAATTGTTGAATTAATAAATAGATGAATTTGTACCATACTTTATATCTTTCAGTGAGCTGACCCAGACACTTAACCACCAAGTAAGACACAAACTGCAGGCTCTTTGAGGGAAGATGTTATATTTTACCAACCTTCATCCAAATTCTACAAAAGTCCTAGGAACACAGAAGATATTAAAAGAAAAAATAAATGATCAGCTGACTGATAGTATGAATGGACAGAATCTACTAACAGAATGGGAAACTCTCTACTCATGTAAATTCCTAGTCAAACTCCAAATAAAAAATTAATAAGCTATATAATTCTTGAGCAGATAATAAAACATTATGACAACTCTTCCCTCTTCTAAAAGTATAATGAAGTTTAGTATAGAACCAATTACATTCCACATTAACACCTTGAGATTTCCCCAATAAGGAGAAATCAAAAAGTAAATAATATACTATACAGAACAATCATCACAATACAAATTATACTTTTCACTAAATACATACAAACAAGAGGAAGGGGAGAGATGCACATTCTGTTACCCAGAGTTGAGATTTATCTAAATTATTTCTAATTAGCATATTTTATACATTATAAAATGTTCAGTAAGAAAGGAACTTTCTGATAACTGGCTCAAATCCTGCTTCATTCACCTCTCGGTCTTGAACTAGATGGGAATGCCCTTCTTGTCAGCCTTTATTTGCCTCGCTAGACAAGCAAAACACAGACCAAAGCTGTTCAGTCAAGCAAAAGGCTCCTTTTTAGCAAGCCGAATGTCACAAACTTTGTTCAAAGAAAATATACATACCTGAATTATAGAGTTAAAAGTCTGCTCGCTTGAGTGAAGTTGTTTCAAAAATATCCCAGTCCATGGAGACATGTGGCTTCAACTATTACAAACTGTTAAATTATGTGCATAATAAAAAATGATAGGAAACATAAAGTAGCATGTTTATATCTCACAGAAATGACTCAAAACCATATTTCAAGAAAGTAAACACTGGAAACCACCATTTTTACTTATTCTCTGCATCAATTTAATCTCTATCCTAAGTTTATCTTTTCTATGAAAATACAGATTTTTCTTTAGTGTAAGCTCCTGTATTTCTGGATTTTTAAGTTATCAGCATTAAAATGAGCTGAAACTGGATGAACATAGTTATATAAATTAACATTCAGATCAAATTATTTAAAATTACCTCTACTTCCTTCTAAGGGGAATTCTCAGTGTCTCATGAGGGTTATAACTTATCAGCAGACTTATCTCTCCATTCTGTAGTACTGCGTTACTGAGGAGTGTTTGAGGTCACACCAATTTCCTGGCAAACGTCTAACTGCATTCATGATAGTGTGTTAGTAATGCGCATACTTAATCTCTTGATGTTGGCTTGTGGGAGTCTCAAATATAAAATGTGACAGCATTTGTTTTTCTTACCACATAAAAAATGACATCACAAACTGTTAAGAGGTTAAACCATATATTATGGCTTCATTTAAGAGTCACCGTTTGCGTCATATGACTGCCCAACAGGGACCGAATCTAACACACTTAACATTCCTGAGTTTAATAACATATATAAGCTCCTCTGGGTGAGGCCCACTGGGTGTGGTTTTATCACACAGAAAATCTTATATAATAATAACCTTTTTAAAAAATTGTCATTCTTTCTCCATGTGTTGAAGGATTTGTCCAAATAATACAGCAAAGGACAACAGTGATTATAAAGGAATCAAAAAAATTACACTTAGAAACAGAGATATTAATTCCATTCATTGTCTCTAGGGACTTCAGAAACTGTTTACCTGAACTTGGCAACAATTTTTCATAAGTCAGTTAGTCTGTCAACATCATACTCAGTTTCCATTTTGTTTTAGCCATTATGAAAATATGTACAAGAAAAGATATGATCCCTTGTTCTTTCAGAATGCACAATTAAGTTTTGTAAAATCCATTTATTTATATCTCCAAAATAGTTGTTCTGTATTATTTCATAAGCCCTTTGAAAACATGGTATCGTGCAGACATTTTTGCATCCCCACCACCTGCTACACAGTAGGTGCTCAATAAATGTTTGCTGAACTGCATTGAACAAATTCTAATGCAAACTGCATCGATGAGCATCATGAGAAGAAAACACTGATTCTGTAGTTATAACTAGCTTCCTAAAGCTCCTATCAGCATATTTCAATAATCAGAATCCTTATTTCTCTGAAGTGCTGATAGGGCAGGCTCTGAAATATAATTTATTATTAAGAGAGTACTTGTGATTTAGTAGGTAGTTCTCAGTCTGCTAATTCAATATTTTACATGAGGAGTTTGTTCTCATATGAAATGATGCCCTTTTGAATTCCAAGTATTTTGTGAGTTTGGGTATGCCTTTGCTTCATTACATCGTCACCCCACAGTCACACTCTCTGCTCCCAGGCACTGCAGGTGCTCCAGAAAGCTGGTGGATGAAGTATAGTACTTATTCTGCATTCAGCATCTCAGGTTCATTGTCTGCGTTACAAAACCTCCAAAATAAGTCTGGAGAGCTGGGTTTCCATGTCTTATAAAATCACTTTAGCAAAGTCAAGAAAAGCAAAGTCCTGTCATCTATGGACTAAGCAACATTCCACTTTTCTGTTGTTGCCTATGACTGGATACTAAGAGTTTCTGCCTGTTATAACCACCTTTTATTTTTTATTTCATATCAGTGTCCAAACGAAAGGCAAACAGACTCCTTTCTCTGGTATTATCATCCTGTTTCCCTAGAAGTATCTACAGAAGGCAGAGGGATAAGTTATACCTCTAGTTGGTTCATTCTGAAATAAATAGCAGTGTATGTGTAGACACTATTCCTTTCAGTTCATGAGAAAAAAAAGGAAAACAATGCTGAATCTCTGTATATCTCTGGAAATCACACAATGAGAATAAACACATGGGAACACAGAATTCTGTTTGCTTCTAATTAACAACTTAGTAAAACAATTCCTTATATCAAAATTTAAAAAATGTGATGTAAAACATAATTTGAAAGCAACTGTTACTTTTGACCCCCAATTAATGACATATATTTTTTACCTCTTCTACTGCTTAATGCATTCATATGTGTTTGTCTTCCTGTGCCGAGATACAACTACTGATGATCTTGCTATCCACTGGGAAGACTGCAAACCAAGTCTGAAGAATGACTTACAGGTTTTTTTTTCCTGGACTTGCAAAAAAAGGCACTGGTAAAAATTGAAATTCAACCAAATCAACAAAATTTTTGGCAACAATAAAATGAACATGTTTCAGAAGACACTGCTGATTTTTGCTCATAAAATTAAATGAGCTAAGCTTGTAGAAAGTGCTTTGTAAATTGCGAAACACTACTAAAAGCATGTTTATTCTTTAGTGGTATATTGCTATGTTCCAGAATTTTAGGCAGCTTACTAAGATACGTTTAAAAAGATACATCAAGATTTCTAACTAAAGGTTAGGTGAAAACATTAACATTCTTTGAGAGTAAGGGTCGGGGCGGGGATTATTGGGATATTTCAGGTTCTACTTTGCTTTTCCATAGTGTTTGAGTGTTGGTACTTGGAGCATGAATTGGCTTCATAATTGAATTAAACAATAAAGATATTTCCATTTGGGAAAAAATTTGGATGAGAAAGAAAAACAAGGATATGGCTTTAAAATGGAGTCAGAGATGAAGTTAATACAAATGCACATTCCATAACGAGCTACAGTCACAGATTTGGCTCACAACTTTGAAGCAGTCATGAAACCTGATAAATTACAGTGCCCATATGTTGGGAAAAAATTAGACTAGCTGCATAGACAAAGCACTATGGGCCTTGAGAAAATTACATATGCCCTCTGGTTTATTAGCACATAGTTATTCACAGAAAATGACATAGTAATATAATTAATAAAGGAAACTATAATTGTGATTCCTAGTGTCTACCTCTTGTAGCACGTTTTTTAAAAATTTGCTGTAAGATTCAAGAATTTTGCTGCATGCATTTTCCTCTTTATATTGTATATTCAAATTTTTCAAAGGGATACAGGAAGAAATTCAGAACTGAAGTTTGGAAAAGATAAGTTAGATAAGAAATGCAAATTTTTACCTTCATGAAGGGGACAGGTAATGGAGAGGAAGAAGAGTCTTGTCCTAGGACTTCATCTGGAATTTCCACTGTGTTCAGCGTTAAAGGGGTACCATGGAGAGCCCATAGCTGGCCTGAATCAGAATCAAGGGATGGGTAATTTTGACGGCTAGAACAGAGAAAGCCACAAATCTCAACAGCATAACACAATAGCGTTTAAGATAAATAGGCAAATGTTGCTTAATACCATGGTGACTAAAATATGTGAAAAATCCTTTCAGAGAAAACTAAACATTGTTATAAAGAGCAAGGGATGATGTTGTCATTTAAAGTTAAAAGATTGAAATAGTCCTAAATTAACAACATTAGTTGACCTCCTGTTCCCCCAACACAAGGTTAGGCATCTTCCCAGGTGCTCCCACTCCACTTACACTTCCCGTCCTACACCAGCCCTGTGACCGTGCCCACCACACACTTGATTGTAATTGTTTTCTTCTTTTACCCTAATGAGGCTATAAGCCCCCAAAGAGCAAGAATTGTATCTTTTCACACTTGCATCCCCAGAACAAACCGCAGTGCCTGGTACATACGAGGTGCTTATTCATATTCACTGAAGCAGAGAGCAAGTGAAGGGGAGAAGGAGAAATGGAGAGGAAAAGTCCAAGAACTTAGAAAGTTCTTAAAACTTAGAAGATAAAGACTAGCTACAGTCTTTTAATTATATAAGAAATTAATTAGAAGCTAAATTACAGAAATCTGATGTTTAAATTTTTCATTAAGTACCTTTATGCTGGGGGGAAAAAGAACAGGCTAGATTTCATTTTTGCTTTTAAGCTTTTATATTGCTTGCCACTATGTGAGAATAACTTTAAAATACAGTGAAGGAACATATTAAACTCTCAATCTTTATTTAACTCTGATATACAAAAAGTTCACTTTGGGAGTAAATGCTATTTGTGTCTGATTCCATCCTTTCAAAAGGGTAAAAAAAAAAAAAGAAATTTGTGAGCAAATATACAGAGCAAACAGCACCTCCTGAAACATTTGTGCCTCAGATACTGCTACTTAGAGTACATGAATGTATTCATCGAGCTGCATGTGCAAATTGTAGTGTTGGCTGTGCAAACAAAGGCACATTACTTTAGTCCTTGATGGAGCCATTTTTTGGAATCTTTTCAAAGTCTAAACAGTCTTATCAGAGATTATAAATCTCCTTACCAGCAGTCATCTTAAGTGAATTCTAGACTTATTTGAGAAAATAAGGTACAAGGCTTATAGAGATACTTATAAAAGGGGGAAAGTTGTAAATTATTTCAGGAATTTGTTCATTTAAGCAACATTTGCACTTCTCTAAATATTTCCACATACATTTTAACAGGATTTCATTTTCTTCTTGAGCTCAGTCCTTAAGATTCCAAACAAAATTAATACATAAACTGAGCAAAATCTCTGAAAAATTATAATAATTATAATTTTAATAATTATAACCTGCACCATGTTAATATCTGATATATTAAAAGCTTCAGCCCTTATTGAACTTGGTAATAACAATGTTTTTATTATTCTAATATACATATATTTAGAATGCAGCATTGTTTATTATGGACTGATACAAGTTTCATGAAAGTGTAAATATATTTGGCAATTGTATATTTACATTTCTGTAAGTGATTTTACTTAATCTACTTTATCTCTCAGATTTCATGAGAGGTAATATATCTCTTGCTGTTGTTCTTCTAATTTTATAAAAAATAAACTACATTCCCAATTACTTTCTACATTTTTTCCACTGATTAAATTCTGAATTCAGTTGCATTTCAATAAATTATTTTTCCCTCTGCATTTTTGTGCCCTTGAAACTCTAACACCAAAGAATTCTAACTTGACATCAGTGGTGGACTTGGGCTGATTATGCAGTTGATGGATGGATGATCAATGACACTTGCTTCTGGTCCTTGTCCAAGGGAAGAACTCTTTCTGTCAGGGTAGAGATTTGGGAAAATGTTGGAATTGAAGGCTAAAATAGAGTCTGAATTATTAGAAAACTTACATTAGCCAGTCCCCTTGTAATCAAGGATAATGAAAAGTTCACAGTGAAAAGTTTGCAAATACATTTCAGGTGTGAATAAATTCTAGCGCTTCTTAAGGTGTGGTTTGTGGACCAGCTGCAGCAGAATCCCCTGAGGTTCTTTTTAAAAGTGCATACTACCAGGTCCTATCTAATACCTACAAATCCCAATCTTTCTGTTGTTTTTTTTTTAATTTATTTTTTAATCATTATTCAAGTACAGTTTCTATCCTTTACTCCCATTCCAGCCAACCCACCCATCCCTCCCCTTCTCCCTCCCATTTCCAACCCCTCTAGTTTTTGTCCATATGTCCTTTATATTTGTTCCTGTAAACCCTTCCCATTCTCCCTCTCCCCTCTAGTCACTGTCAGCCTGTCCTCTATTTCAGTGTCTTTGGCTATATTTTGCTTGTTTCTTTGTTTTGTTGTTTAGGTTCCTGTTAAAGGTGAGATCATATGGTATTTATCTTTCACTGCCTGGCTTATTTCATTTAGCATAATGCTTTCCAGCTCCATCCATGCTGTTGCAAAGGGTAGGAGCTCCTTCCTTCTTCATGCTGCATAGAATTCCATTGTGTAAATGCACCATAGTTTTTTGATCCATTCATTTACTGATGGGCAGCACCTAGGTTGTTTCCAGCACTTAGCTATTGTAAATTGTGCTGCTATGAACATTGAGGTGCATAGGTTCTTTTAGATTGGTGTTTCAGGGTTCTTAGGATATAGTCCCAGCAGTGGAATTGCTAGGTCAAAAGGCAGATCCAATCTTTCTGTTTTTTTAACAACCTATCAGAATTAATAATTTAGATAAAAATGAATTATTTGGTCACTATATATTATAGATTCTTCTGTCACTCCCCAAATATTTCAATCTAATACACATTCTACCAACAGAGACCAGAGGGTTCACTGTTGGGGTTCCCCTGCATGATGATTTAGCTCTTCTCTAGTGCCATCTGCATTCCCCCAAGCTCTTAGAAAGGAATATTAAATGGACTTTCCAGAAGAGGGTGTGAAGCTGAAATCTTGCTTCTTTCCAAAATTAGGGTGACTCCCCATAGGAAATCCCTCACATTCTGGGATTTCATTCCAGTTTCTGAAAGTTTGGAACACATCAGAGTTGACTAGCAAGATGGAGAGTTAGAAAATGAAGAGGATCTGAACCATGAAGGATTCAGCTAGTTGATTTGGGCCCAGTGCCTAGCTTGAAATGTTTTATGACTTGGCGAGATTCCTGCTACATGTCACTCCTTATAGCTTGCATTTCCTAGTCCCTTCATACATCGCTTCTCTGAGGCCCCATATTCCTCTCTCCCATTCAGTACTAAAGATGGACTTTACAAGGACTAAACAAGTTCCCTCCCTGTATCTAGGAATGAAGGAAAATTGCTAGGACCCATTAATCGTTCCCTGTATTAATTCATTGTTGGTTCCTACTAATTTCTCTAAGTTGGAAATGTTAGAAATCCCTGAGAGCAGAACACTACCTGTCCAGGTGATCCCCTCATCCAACCCCATTTCTCTTAGGCACGTAAACAGGGATGGGATGGCAAATGCACACAGCACTAACGTCCAGGAAGGGAACTTAAATAAAGTGACTACTAAGTCATTTTAAAATAGTAAGAAGTGGTAGAAACTATGACAAAGTAGAGAATAAATGTCTAACTTGCAGGAATTTTTAAAATTGTATGAACAGAATAAAACAGTGGGTTTTAAATACTGCTGGTGTGGGTCCCTGAAAACACTATCCTAAACTTTCCTTTAAATACCTACAGTGGTTCAGATGCGGGGGGAAACGTGAAAACCAACAACTATGGTTTTAAAAAAAAGTACTATCATTCAAACAGTATTATTACCAAAATTTGAAAAGAATACCCACCTATTAGAAGATTGATGGAACTAGATGGAAGAATAATCAAGCTATACCTACCTAGGAATCTATAAGAGACCTTTTTTCTATTTTCCACTATCAGTCCATTCTAAATAAAGCACAAACACAAAATTGAGTAACTATACCTGCTCCACATATTGTGTGTGTGTGTGTGTGTGTGTGTGTGTGTGTGTGTGTGCGTGTAAAGGAGAACAGTGCATCCTGATGTCTGAATCCTCTTAAGTACCTCTATACCAACCAAAAAACTATGACTCCCAGAAAGCACCAGGGAAGGAAGTAGGAAGTAGGGGCATTGTGAAAGGCTCTGTCTAGCATGCCAGGAAGAGCTCCCATAGAAATCCATCCTCCGACACTCCATATGTTGCACCAGGTGGAGAGGAAAAAACTTCCACCTCACTCCTACAGAGGCTGTAAAGAGGTTAGGAACAGTATATTTCAAACTGCCTAATATTCCAATTTATAAATGTATCATAATAATGTAACCTATTTCCCATCCTAGGAGTTACTGACAATACTTTTTTTGATTTTCTATGACAAACTGCCTGTGATGGATAACTCTATTGCTAAACCTTTTTCCAAGTCCCTTTTACTTTCAATTGTTAAATTCCTTTCAAGATAATTCTAATTCTTTTTTTCTTAATATATAGGCACGGTCCTTTCATCACATCACAATGCATTATTTCACTTATTTACATTGTGAAATAATTGTTTAGTCTTTTATTAATGAGTGATTCCCTCAAGGGATAAAAGATGATGGTTTATGTGACTTTGGATTACAGGCAGCTAACACAGTACCTCAAATACATAGACAGGCAATAACTATTCACTTAGTGAATGGATAAATGAATGGGAATGAAGTTTGGCAAAGAGAGTTAGTGAGCCCTGATGGCCAAATTTATTAGTTAAGACATAGCATTTTGCGATTAACCATCTATGAAAGGTCTTGAGCTAGGAAATGATTTAAGAGGAATTATTGGAGGAGCTGTGGGTGCTCTGTGCATTGAGGTCAGTGGAACTGGGTGTGAGGATGAGGGTCTGGATGCACACAGTCACTTTAACCATCAACATTGCCTACGTTGTCCAACTGTGGACATTTTAATTCTAAAAACTGATATTTTACATAATTAAAAACCAGATTCCATAATGAAGACTTTTGGGTCCCCTTAAAGAATAGAAAAAAATTATTCCCATAAAAGGACAACATAAGTCCAAAGTGCCTGTTCTATTTCTAATTGGATAGCTAAATTATTCACTTATAAAGTTTAATGGGTTGTGCCATCATGGACCTAGCAAGATTCAGGGAGTCTTTGAATCTGCCTTTTTCTGCCATTTTCTTATCTAGATTTTTTTTGTGTGTGTGACATTTGGAATATCTTCACCTCTCTCCTTGCATCAGTGTTTGTTTGTCAAACAGAGATCATAGCTTCTACTCCCTCACAGGAGTAGTATGAAGATTAATGGAAAAATAATAGGAAAGCACTGGGTCTGGGGCATTTTGATCCAACAATTCCATTTGGACACTGTGGATTACTATCACTGTATCTCATCATATATGAACAAATTTTAATATATTTTAATATGATTATTAATCTGCAGAATAACATGTGACCTAAACATGACATACTGGGTTTTTTTACAAATAGCAAGATACAATGAAGAATGGCTCTTTATTCATCCAAAAAAAAATGTGTGGGAGTGTGAATATGATGAAGGGAGAATCACTGGTAATCTTCACTGGTGTATTTGTGAACATTTCACCCCAGCCCGTTAGTTCCTGAAGTTTGTATTGTTTTCACCTCTCCTAAAGCAACTGCTATTGTGTGGTGTGCATGTACTTTAGAGAGTTCTTAAAATCCTTTAACCACTTTGGTGACTGAAACTTTGATTATTTGAACTGAATCTGTTTCTAGTCACCATTAATTTTTTTATCTAAAAATACTGCCCTGTTTCTGTGACTACACAAAATTTAGAATTTTTTAAGGACATGGGCACAACAGTGGCATTCACTAAAAAGAAATGATTATTTTATAATGTTCATTGAATTAGAACTAAGCCCACCTTTACACGAAATAGACCACAATTTCTCTCCATGTGCACAATGGAAGAAACCAGAATTCAGTCAAAATGAAGACATGTATATGACAGCCACACAACTATGACATTGTAAAAGGAATAATAATCACACTTTTTAAGCAATTCCATCAGGATTGGCATTAATAGTAATCTGGGAAGGAGCTTTTAATACTCAAATAATTGGCTCTCTGAAGTTGTCAAATGGAAGAAAGCTTTGTATTACAGGCAGATTTACAGCAATTGCCTGGGCATTAGGACCAAAATTACCACTAAAATATTTATGTGTCATTTTATCAGATCAGACTTTTAATTCACAGCTTACTTCTACACTTGTCCAGAGTTCAAATAAGGTTCTTTTTAGTAAACAGTAAATATTTTTATATCTATTTTAAAGCTTAAAGAAATTATTAAATTATATTATTTTCTTTAGAGGATAATTTAGAAGTTGAATTTTATTTGTTTGATTAAACCATTCTAAATTACAATCAACATTTATTTCATAAATTAAGAGGTATTTACATCATTTAAAAGCCTCCAATTGGCAAAGAAATGACCTGTTAGGGAAAAAGAAATAAGTGCATTATTTGAGCAGATATGATGGTTTAAAAAGAATAGAAACCTAACATATCAGATGGAAAAGAGCAAACCATATTTCACTAGCTTTTTTCATAATCAATATGCCATAGTTTGCATTGCAGAGAAGCTATTATTAATCTGGAAAAGACTATTTACCAACATCTTTAAAATAAACTCCATTGTAAAAGAGAAGCCCTGACAAGTGTAGCTCAGTTAGTTGAGCATTGTCCTGAAAAGCAAAAAGTCACTCCTTTGATTCCCAGCCAGGGCATATGCCTGGACTGCAGACCTGGTCCCAAGTTGCGGGTATGCAAGAGGCAACCAATTGATGTTTCCCTCTTTTCTCCTTCCCTTCCCCTTTCTCTAAAAATACATAAATAAAATCTTTTAAAAAAGAAAGAAAGGTGATAAATATATCTCTACATGTGAGCTGATAATTGTAAACCTGGAAAATTGGCCTTAAAAACTGATACATCTTGGATCACTTAAGTCCTTTTTATACCAGAAAAAACTTTCCAGCATCTCAGACTTCATCGTAATGACATCTATTTGTTGTGCTGAAACTTTGAACTTGTGCTCCATCCAGATATCTAAAATATGAAATGAGCTCTAAACACCTCCACTTTCCATGTCACATATATTTTAGATAGTTTCTAGCTTTGTTTGCCATTGATTAGTAAGGCAGTATTTATTATATTTGACCTAGGACATGGTCTCATCACAGCCCCATTTTCATGTCTGTTTTGATTAGGACTAGAATTTAAATTTCAGCATATGGATTATCGAAATCACCTTTTCCTTGCCAAAAATAGGGAGAGCAAGAGAACATCATGAGAACAACGTTATGTCTTGGAGTTTAACCCTCATAACCTTATATCAGCAGAAACAGCATCAGCAATATCATTAGTAATGTTTTAATAGCATTAAACATCTCTAAACACCAAGTAATTTGATAGCACAAATATTTCTCAATTCAATGGAGTGTGTTTTCTCAATTCTTGATTTTAACAGGTATCACAGTCATGACTTTCTTAGAAAAAAACAGTAGTTTCAATTCTTCTTTTAATACAAATTTATCAAATATTTCTCTGTGCTCTTACTTCAATAAAAATTATGTGTTTACTTATGTATTCCAGACACTGTGGAAGCCTTGAGGATTGAGTGATGATCCAATTAAATTCCTTGCCCTGATGGAACTTATATCCTAACAGTGGAAACAGGTGATAAACAAATAAGGAAACAGAGAACAGAGCACGAATAACAATGCTCTGTTAAAGACTGGGTCTGTTAAAGATCCAGGAGTGCTAAGTGCAAGGAATACAAATAGGCAGTGATGGGAGAAGAAAGGGGTTGGCTTTTTTAGATAGGACAGTCAGAGAAAGCTGCCAGGGGAGGTCACATTTGGGCAGAAATCTTAATAAAGTGAGGGAAGGAGCCATGGAAGATATGGGGTGAAATATTCCAGGCAAAGGGGAAAATAAGTATAAAGGCCCTGTAATGCAACCTTGCTTGACATCATAATGGAAAAGCAGAAAGATCTGTGTAGCTGGAGGATGATGATGGGAAATGAGATCAGAGATAGCAGGGACCAAATCATGTAAGGAGTTTGGATTTTACTCTTGAGTACTGTAAGAGGTCATTGATGGATCATTCACAGAGTGGCATGGCCTCACTTACAACAAAACACTGTGACTGCAGAGCTAACTGTATGGAATGAGGAGAGCAGGCAGAGGATGTTGTAAGGGTCCCTGCAAATGATGGAGGTGGCTTGGACCAGGGTGGCTGCAGGGGAGGCAGTGAGAAATAGTGAAGTGCTGGATATATTTTGATGACAGAAGCTATAGGATTTGTTGATGAATTGTATGTGGAGTTTAGGGAAAGAGGCATTAAGGATCCTTCTAGTTTTTAGCACTGAGAAACTTACTGAGAAGAGGAAAGGAAAATGCAGGATGGTGAAAAGAAATCAAGAGTTCTTTTTGGATGTGTAAAGTGCGAGATTCTTCTTTCACATGGACATAGAGAACTGAACTTGGCAGTACATGCACGCATTTCCTACTGCTGTGTAACAACTTACCACAACTAAACACCTTAAAACAATACCCATTTATTATCTCTCCGTTACTATAATTCAGAATTACAGGTATGGGTTAGCAGGGATCTCACCAGGATGAAATCAAGGTGTTGGCCAGGGCTGCGATTCTCATCTGAGGGTTAGGATCCTCTAGCAAACTCATTGGTTGTTGGCAGAATTTACTTCCTTGCAGCTGTATGCCTGAGGTCCTCATTTTCTCACTGGCTGTCAGACAGGGATTGATCTCAGCTCCTAGCGGCTGCTCTCAGTTCCTTGCCATGTGGCTCCCATGCAGGGTTCACACCATAGTTGTTTCCTTTCTTCCAGGCCACCAAGAGCAAATCTCTCTGTTGCTTCACCTTCTTTCAAAGATAAGGTCAGACCCACACAAGATAAGCTCCCTTTTTATTATCTCATAGTCAACTGATTAGTAAGTAAGTGATGAACAGGAGTGATATCACATCATATTCACAGATCCATCCATACTCAGGTTGAGGAGATTATATGGGTTGTATACTCCAGGGGACAGGAAAGTTGGGGGCCACCTTAGAATCCTGCCTGCCACAGTTGGATATATGATGGTTATATGAGGCTGGAATGTAGTGGCATTTTAGGACTATTAAAGCCATGGGAATATATAAAATTACAAAGCAACAAAACAAGTGTTGGAGAGGTTGTGGAGAAAAGGGAACACTAGTGCACTGTTGGTGGGATTGCAGACTGGTGCAGCCACTGTGGAAAACAGTATGGAATTTCCTCAGAAAACTAAAAAATGGATCTGTCTTTTGACCCACCAATTCCACTGCTAGGATTATATGCTAAGAACCCTGAAACACCAATCTAAAAGAACCTATGCACCCCAATGTTCATAGCAGCACAATTTACAATAGCTAAGTGTTGGAAGC
>CM052540.1:58253293-58352360 GCA_028533065.1 Trachops cirrhosus | reverse complement strand
GGGGGGTGGAAATAGGAGGGAGGTGAGGAGAGCTGGGGGGTGGGTTGGGATGGGAGTAAAAGACAGAAAACTGTACATGAACAACAATTAAAATAAAATTTAAAAAAATAAAAATAAAATTACATAAACATTACAAATGACAAAAATGATATTGATTTAAACATAATTATTATTTTTAAAATAATTTTTAAAAATGAAAACAGCAGTGGGAAAAAGCAGATTTACATTTACTTATATGAAAAGTAATATAATAATTAATAAATGATAGTATAAAAAAACTGTTTCACATACTTATAACTGTAAACCTACTTTTGCCCACTCCTGTATAATATGTGTTCAGTACATTCTACGTGCTAGGTGCCAAGCTCAGTGTTTTACACTTATTACTCTTTTAACTCTCGCCACAATGCTATTGAGGTGCCTACAATCCCCATTTCACAAATTGAACACATTAAGGCAGAGAAAGGTGAATTCACTCATCCAAACTCATGCTACTATTTAAGTGGTGGAGCCAATATTTGAACCCAGCTACTGTGGTTCAAGAATCTGTATTCTTAATCTCTATTCAATATTGCATCTACCTTTACAAAGGATAGAGGAACAGAAATGAGACCTAAAGCTCCAAACTTTACCTCCAGAAATAAGAGGTGCTAGTAAAGGAGATGGTAAAGAAGCTCTTAAATAAGGGTCAATTCAGAAGCACACAGTCCGAAGAGCAAATGCAGAAACACTATGAGAAAAAGAGAATGATCAATTAGGTCAAATATTAATACTTGGGGAAAAAATCTCTTGTGTTTCTATTTACAAAGATGTACCAAAATAATTCCCATCATTAATTCAGTCACTCAGTAAATATGTATAGTTCACTATGTGCCTGGGAATATAGCAGTGACAAAGAAAGGCAAGTCTTCCCTTTATGGAATTTACACTATAAAAGGGCAAAGGGGATTGCCAATAAACATGCAAATGTATGCTTACATAAGCTCACTTCATAGAGAACTAAGACAAAAGTAAAACTAAATTTTGTATTAGGGATAGATAAGACTTACTCTATAAACATTTCCTTTACTTTTTGTATTAGTCTGCTAGGGCTGTCACAATGAAATCATGCTTACTGGGTGTTTTAAACAACAGAAATTTATTTTCTCACAGCTCTGGAAGCTAAACATCCATGATCGGGATGCCATCAGGGTGGATGTCTGGTGGCCTCCCTTTCTGGCTTGTAGATAATATTTTCTTGCTGTGTCCTCACATGGTCCCTCCTTTATGTGTACACAGGGGAAGAAGGAGCTCTGGTGTCTCCTCTAATAAGGACGCCAGTCTATCAGATTAGGACCCACCCTTATGACCTCATTTAATCTTAATTATCTCCCTAAAGGCCCTATGTCCAAATACAATTTATGGGGTGTTTTGAACTTAAATATATGAATGGAGGGCAGCCCATATAACTGTATTTTTGACCCCTAAAATAACTTCCCAACATAGGGGAGAAATGAAGAAAAGTGAGCCATTATATAGAAACCTTAGAGAAAAATAGCAAAACATAGATTCCCAGCCCTCCTCTACTATTAAAGAATATGGTTGACTGGTTAAAATAACAAAATTCTTGAAGATATAAAAGTGTTATTAAGTGATACTGAAAATTTTGTGAGATGTTTGAATGAGCAAATTACTGATTTTTTAATTTTAAAGGAACTGAATATTTATTTATTTGTATACACTTACCTAGAAGTTAGACGTTTTTGTTTACAATTACATACTAGGAAATTTCTAGATTTGAAAATCATGGGGCTTTCCATGTTCACAGGTACTTCTACATGACTAACCATCCCCCTTGGCCTTTAGCTGGCCAACTGTAAATCACATAAGACCCAGCCACATCAGGGTAAGGTAAGGAGCCAAAGTCAAACAATCTCAAAGACGGACAGATACACAGAAGGCTGAGCTGGACCAACCCCATTGCCTCCCGCGGGAACTGTAAATGAGACATAGGAACTGAAGATGAAGGTAAGCATAGGAACTTTGAAATGGAGTGAAGTATGACAAATATTATGCCATGCTTTTTAGGAACTAATAACCATAAGAATACAGAATCTGAGTTAGAGAAATTGCACCAAGGAGAAGGTAAGGAGGCAAAGTCAGAAGTAAGAAGAAAATGAAGCAGTTTAGTGAGAATCAGACATGCATGTTACCAAGAGTGTAGTCAGTTTCCCAGGTGTCTTGGAATAACCCAGACTGCTTAACTCAGAAACAAAGGTTATGGAGGGTAGGAAGAGTGGTCAGGGAAAAAAACAAACAACAACAAAAAAATAGTCTGACTAATTTTAAAAGCCTGACTAATTGGTTGGATAATGACTCTTCTTTCAGACCCTACATCAACCTGATCAGAGAAGGAAGGTATATTACCACCCACCCTATTGGCCCCCTCCCACGTCTCTGTGTACATTAAAAATCAGGTTTGGCGGACACACACAAAACCCCCAAATCTGTACCAGTAATTTCTTACTATAGTGTCAAATAATAAAACTGAACCCATACAGAGTCAGGAAGGTGACCAGGTCTGGTGACCTATTTTTCCTACAACCTGGGACCCCGGGTCCACCCTTTCAGTGTGTCCAACAGGGTCACTTCCTAAGCAAGAGCTTCTGCCTTGGACCCATTTCATAGTCCTTGGTCTTTTTCAACACTTAACTATCCCAGGGAGTACATACCTTGTAAGCTGTAAATCCTGCTTACACTCTACTTCCATTGCTGAAATAGGAATGTTTTTATTGTTGAGGATGGAGAGAAGACAGGCATTAAGGTGCTCTGGTCACTGGGTAAGACATCTAAAGAAAAATAGGACATTCTACCATGTGAGGCAAACCTTCTTCCTACGTAGCTTTTATATACTATTGTATCAATAAACCTCCCTTCTTTCTCAAACTTTAAGTAAATAACAAAGAGTCCTCTTGATGGGAGTATCAGACTTGAACCCTAATACTCTGCATATTCATTCCAATAAACTCCTTTTTCATTGAAGTTAATGGTAAAGCCTTTCTTTATAACTAACACAAAAAGTTAGTATCAACAAAACCTACAAGCAAGCAAAATATAACCAGAGACATTGAAATAAAGAACAAACTGAGAGTAACCAGAGGGAAGGAGAGAGAGAGAGATAACAGGGGAAAGGAGAAGGGTTGTCAAGAAATATGTATAAAGGATCCATGGACAAAGCCAAAAAGGGGTAGGATTGAAGACGGGAGGTCGGGGTGAGTGGGGCGGAGAAATGTGGTGGTGGGAAAATGGCGACAACTGTACTTGAACAACAATAAAGAAAAAAAAGTCAGTATCCAGGTTATCATTAGCTCTGAGTACATCGTAGTTTGAATTACTGAGATTTTATTGTGTTCTCAAATAGCATTCAACTTTTGCTCATACATTCACTATATGTTAAAAGCATACTTAGATGACTGTATAATCACATGCAAAAAAATAAATTTATACCTCAACCTCACACCAAATACAAAACATAACTCAAAGTGGATTAAATACCTAAGTCTAACAGATAAAACTATACAGGTATTGGGAGAAAACATAGGTGTGAACCTTAGTGGCCTTGAATTAGGCACTAGTTTCTTAGCACTGACAACTAAAGCATAAGCAGCCAAAGGAAAAAGTACATATGCTGGACTTCATAACAATTAGAAACTTCTGTGCTTCAAAGTGCACCATCAAGAAAGTGGAAAGGAAGCCCATGGATTGGGAGAAAATATTTTTAAATAATATATCTGATAAGAAACATGTATCCAGAATACATAAAGAACTCTTACAACTAAAATATAAAAGGCCAAATAACCCAATTTAAATGCGGGCAAAGGATTTAGATAGACCTTTCTCCAAAGAAGATATATAAATGGTTGAAAAGTACATGAAGTATGCTCAACATTATTAGTCAACAGGAAAATGCAAATCAAAACCACAATGAGATACTATATCAGATATATATGTATGTCTAAATTTTGACAAGGATGTGGAAAAATTTGAACTTTCATACATTGTGGGAATATAAAATAGTGAAACTCCATTGGAAGGCACTTTGGCAGTTCCTCAAAAAGTTAAAAACAGAATTACCATTTGACCTAGTAATTCCACTCCTAGGTTTATGCCCAAGGGATTTGAAAACACATGTCCCCACAAAACTTATCCACAAATGCTTATGACAGAATTATTCACAATGACCACAAAGTGAAAACAACGAAAATTGCCATGAATTCATGGATGGATACGCACTGTGGTATATCCACATAATGTTATATTATTCAGCCCTAAAAAGGCATGAAGTATTGATCCATGATTCAACATGGAAGAACCTTAAAAACATTATGCAAACTGAAAGAAACCAGACATGAAGGACCACATATCACAGCATTTCAATTTTATAAGAAGACCAGAATAGGCATATCCATAGAGACAGAAAGTAAATTAGTGGTTGCTAGGACCTGAGGGGGGTAAGGCATGGAAAGTGAGTGCTAATGACTATGGGATTTCTTTTTAAAATGATGAAAATATTCTAAAACTAGAGAGTAATAATGATTGCACAACATTGTGAATATACTAAAAACCACTGAATTGTACATTTTGAAAGCATAAATTTTACAATATGTGAATTTTATTTCAATAAAGTTGTGCATTTTTAAAAAAGCATTCTTAGACATAGTAATAGGTTGACATAATTACTTGGCCATATTTTATTCATTATACTGATCTTTTATTATTCAGTTAGTTATTCAACAATCATTAATGAAGAGTCTGCTATTTATAGATAATCTTTTAGGTAGTAGGAATAGAGGGTTGAACATGGTACAGCACTATTAAGGAACTAATAGTCTAGTGGGGCTAATGTAAACATTATCATATAGTTTTAATAGTATATAATATGTGCCATAAGCCATAACAATATGGACTGAGGAGTGACTAAGAATCTAATGTATAGAAAAAGTGTATCTTGAAATTAATTCCTTTGACTGCCTTGCCTTACATTTTGGAGGTCAAGCAGTCAAATTTCAGGAAATTGCAGAGACAGAAGAGAAACAAGAAGCCGAGAAGCCTGTTCTCCCCAGATCTACACTGTCAATAGTTGGTGGTCATGAGGATATATATGCATACAAACTGCTATTTTTAAGCCAAATAAGCATGTTGACTACTTCTGCCTCTGCTTTTCAAGCATTTTTTTAGCCAATAAGCTTCACTTTCTGGCTTGATTTAAATTGATATTTGTCATCAAAACCAATATCCCGTGATTTCTTGCAGTCCTTATATCTGAACAGCTGACGAAATAGATGTAACATATCCATCAATGCAGCTTAGACATGTGTCCATTGGTTTTACTGAAGGCAATAATAGGTGTTTACCAAACACCCTTACAAATCTCATCTGCTTATCATCATCCACCTAGAAATCCCAGGCCCACTATCACGTCCGTCAGAGGTGCCTAATTCACGGAAGGATTTCCAGAAGGCTGCCTAAGTCTGAGCTGAGTCTGAGAGAAATCAACGAACTGCCCGCCGCCTCTTTAAAAAGGTTACCCCACAGCCATGCAGAAGCGGTACCAGTACACTTTGGCTGACAATTAGTAAATATCTGCTCTCAAAAATTACTCTGAAGTGGTTGGTAACCTTCACTGTAGTCATTTCCACATTTATTTAACCTTAACAACATTTCCAAAGATTTAAACTATTTCCTGTGCTTGATGGTAAAGCTTCCCACACCCGAAGGACTTTACCTCATCGAACGAGAATGCACAATGGGGAATGGTCAGAATCTAACGAAGAACAGTTTTATTTCAGCACAGTCGTATGGGTGGCTATTTTTTCCTCCCTCCTCCCTTTATTTCACGGGCTAAAAGAGCAGCCCTAACACGGCCACGTTCCAAGCAGACACATTCCCGGCAGAGCGGCGAGAGTCCCAGGTAGGAGGCACGCCTCTTCTGACGTGCCCCGAGGTTCCTGCTGGGCTGCGCTGGGGCAGGACCTTCCTCTCCCCTGCAGGCTGGCTGACTGCATTCCAGCAGCACCAGCCGCCTGCATTCGGAGACGGACACTGTGACTTCAAGGCTAGGGAGAATGTGTATAATTGCCCTTTGTTTATAAAAGATTTGCTAATCTTTTGTGACCCGCTTGCCTTGGCCTAATTGATCTGACTAGAGCTGAATCGCTGAAGCTGTCTTTTCTAAGGTAATTTTGTGCTCTATTTTATCTTTAGGGTTTTTTTTTCCTCAATTTCGATGGAGGAAAAGAGAGTTGCTCCAACTAATAATCCCACACGACCCCACAATAAGAATCCTTTTAAGAAAGAAAATAGTACTGTCACCTATTTCTGGAAACCCCATTCAAAGACAAACTCCTCAGCCCAAGGGGGATGCCTGCAATATCTACGCCAAACCCAAAAAGCACATTAAAATCATTTCATACATGTGATATTAAAAATACAAAAGGAAAAAAGGCCTTCCCGCCACAACTTGCCAGAGCACCTGTAAGCCAGCTGCCTCGTGCCAAGTCACTGCAGCACATGTGGTCTTGCAGTAATGTAACCTACACTCCATATTCACTCGGTCCCCGTGGGAAACAAGCCAGAACACTTCCACCAAGACTTTATCCTACAACATCACCCTTCATTACAGAGCTCTATGGTACCATCTGTGCTGTGGGGACAAGCTGGAATATTTTATTTTTGGTTGTTGTAACATGTTATTTTTGTGTAGATAAACAATTCATAATCAGAATAAAAATGATCTGAATAAATGTTTAAGAGTTATGTTCAAGTGCTATCTTCATCTTTTTTGGTTAATTGCATATTCCATACACTACAGAATTATGAATGTTTTCAAGTATAAAGTTTTATCTTATAATCTTCTTTCTTACTAAATATATGGTTTTATATTTAGGTATCTCTAGGTAATTAATAAAGCAATTCTATTCAGCTGTATGTTACGGCCAGCTTGAGTCATTCTCTCGGGTTTTCATTTATAATTAAAAAGGACATCCTCCAAAGCTGTACATTCTGTCTTTATTAAATGCTCATCCCATTCCCACCTTGGATTTATCAGCCCCATAAACATAGAACTCAAGTTCCTAGTCTACCCACAGGTCAGGGGAGGGGGAGGCTCCTATGTCAGAACAGTTCCCCTTTCTTTCTGAGTGGATGCTTCGGAATAAACCAGTCCCCTAGAGTAATTACTGGGGTTTTGTTGATCTGGTCCTAAGATAGTAAAAAGATTAGTGATTCTTTAATCTATTGACCCACACAAAAGAATGGCTTTAGTAGAATCCAAATCCTGCTATGAGAAAGCCATCGATTCCTTAATATTTTCATTATAAACCTGAAAAGTTTCTAAGGGATACCTTCCAGAATGTTCTTTTAGTGTTCAGTGTTTTGTTTGAACTCAAAATACCAGCCGGAGTCTTATGACCAGTAACAGAAATAGGGCCCATAAACTTTACCTGTACTTCTATGTTTGCTGCTAACATATACAAAGATTGACTAAATACTAACATTTCTTCTTTATTCTTTTCTTTCTGTATATGGTGGTTAAATTGATCATTTAGCTAATCATTTGTTGAATAGTTAATTGGAACTCAGGAACAAACATCATCAGGAGATAGTGGATTCCAAGAGCCTTGGCCCTGTAACATGACTTCTGCATGCATTAGCTTCAAAGGATTTTGTGTTGCTACCCCCACAAATGGAGAGATTGTATTTGTAGTTGTATATGTGAGAAGATTGGCCCATATTAGGCAAGGGCATTAATGGATGGGAGAGATATAGACAAAATTGGTACAATAACTATCCCTGGAGAAGGCAGAAGCAGCTTAGCGTAAAAAGAGAGTAAAGGGAAACTTTCACTTTATTTGAATGTATTAATTGTTTTACAGAAGAACTTATTTTATGCATGACTTATATAAAAAATTAAACAATTCATTAGAGGCTAAATAAGCCATCTGTCCTAGGAAAGGCTAGTTATCAGCCCAGAAAGTCTGTACTTAAGGATTACAATGTTAATAGCTAAGCACAGAGTCCCTCGAGCCAGACTGACCAGGCTCCCGTCCCAGCTCTGTCATTGACAAGTCCCTTGGCCCCTCAATATCTCAGTTTCCTGAGCTATAAAATGGAGGAAATGATTATTACCTTCCTCATGGCGCTATTGTAAGGATTAAGTGAGTTAATATATGAAGACTAATATGCAAAATTCTTAGTCATACTTGGTGCATGTTGTCATACTCATTCATAAAATTATGAGTGTCAATATCAATTTTTTAATTCATATTGTTAAATATTATCAATTATTTTTATTTTTAATGAGTTCTCATAAGCATTCCCTTCAGGAATTAGATAGAAGTTGAAAAGCCACTACTTTCTATCAACAGACTCAGAGAGATTCTGTTCAAACCAGTAGGTAAGGGAGGAGGAAGGTATTTCCAGGAACATCGTTGTCGTCAAAGGTTGCATTGCTGAGGGAGGTAGAAAGGTCAAACTGAAAAGTCAGCTCTCTGGCATCAAGGGAACAGCCATGTGTTCACCCAGCAGCCCATCTCAGAAAACAGAGGCAGCTTTACACTGTTAAACCAAAACATGCTAAGGCCCATCATGTGCCAGGCTCTAGGCAAGATGCTGAGCGTGTTGAGGAAGAAAAAAACATTAGCCCTGTTTCCTAGAAGACTACACCCTCCTGAAGAGAAGCCCAGAGGAGAATTCAAATCTCTTGCTCAGCTGATCCCCACCAAATCTCTTGCTCTTTGGCCCTAGCAAAGCCCTGACATGGTTTTTGCCAGAATGAATGCCTATTTTTGTTCTTTACAGCTTTATTCTTTACATCTAGAGAGGATCTGACCCCTGCCCTCGTGGAGCTTACATTTTACTGACAACACCCTGGTCATCAAATTAATATGCAGATTAATTACAATTTCTGATCAGTCATATGAAGGGAGTATAGAAACTATTGTGATAAGGAATTATGAAGCAAGAGGATCCCTTTGGATAAAGCAGTTAAGGAAATGTTTCTGGAAAGGTGAGGTTTCAGGTCAGTCCTGTGCAACATCAAGCAGCCAGCTCTACAGGAGGAAGAGAGTTCTAGTCAAAGCAAGCATGAACCATAAAGGCTATGAAATGGAAATGAATTTGGTATGTTCAGGGAAATGTCAGAAGCCAATGTGGCTAAAAACCTGTAAGCCAAAGGGAAATAAAGTAATAGAGGAAAGCTGTGGCCAGATGACAGTGATTCAAAGTCAAAATATGAGGCTACTTTAACCTTCTTAAGCACTTAATATGGGAATGACAGGATCTGATGACAGTTCTCTACTCTCCTGTACATTTGTGAGAGTAAAAGAATGGTTGGTTAGGACATGTGTCCAAAGAGATGCTAGGGGACAATATGTTTCAAGGCCTAAAGTGGAGCAAAGAGAAGCACTTTACAAATAGCCTCTACATGAATTTGGCCTTTGTCACAGTATAATTTTATTTGAACTAGTGACACTTTAAGGTATCATTACTGCCATTTTATAGATAGGAAAAAGAAACTCCCAAAATTTGGGATCTTGCTTAAGGTGACCTAGTAAGCATGTGGCCAAGCTAGGTATGTAATCCAGGTTTCACAGATCTTGTGTCCTTTCTGCTAAACCAGACCAAGAGGGACAGGGATGAGGATACGTGATGTCTTCCTCATTGTGGTCTGAGGGACATGAGAGGCCTGTGTTCCTGAGGGGAAAGTATGGCATATGCAGTTGAGAGACTGTCTGAGAATATCTCATCCCATAAGGAGGGAAAGAAATAAAAACCCCACAGCCCTCAGAGCCATCCCAGTCAGTTAGTTAGTCCTGGTCTGACCAGCTGTGTAATTGCTGAAGCTGCAGTCTACAACCTCCTGCGTACTCTTCTGACTCACCCCTATCACTGTGGGAAATTCGGGGAGGATTTACTTCTATGTCTTCCCCAGTCTCTATCTCTTGGTTTTATTTAGGACATGCAAGAAGTTGGCAAATTAACCTAAATCAACACCAAATTCCTGGAGTTTGAATGCTGACATAAAATCTTTTTTCAATGGTTTTTTGTTTTCTTTTTAATGTTCTTCATTCAGAAAAAGCATTAGCAAGTGGTGACTGTGAAGGGCTACTTGTGTAAGGGAGTGTTCAGGACAGTTCAAGGCACTATGCTCCTTTCCGAATTACACATATTTACAAGCTTCCAGGAGCATGTACTAAAGACTGATGCTGAATAACATCATAGATCAGCAAGGAAACACGCTCCTGGTGCCTGTCCACCACTGTTGCAATGCTGGTTAGTAGTCATGCTGGTCAACCTTATTGGAACAAGGCACAGCCCCGACAGAAAGTTTCAAGATGGAAGTCCTGCTACATGCTGCACGGAGTATGGCTAGGTGTCCCAAAATACTGATGGGCAGCACTAATGGTTTGTAAAGTAATTTTCAAGCATGTGGGGATGGGGGAAAGTAAAAGAATAATTTTGATGGATATAGTCATAGCTTAATGAATATTCAAAAAGAATATAATTACTATATCAAACTTGTGGTTTTCACACACCTTTTTTCTTAGGGGGAGGTTGAAGCCAGTAACAGCATGGAGCTCATGTTATGCTAACCCCAAGCAAGAATTGCAGGTGGGGTGTCGGATGATAGGAGGCTCTAGGGAAAAGCCATGATGGCAATGCACCAAAGCCCAACAATGGGAAATATTAATGTAGGACAAAAAGTGCTGAATTACAATGGTTAGGAAGTGACAATAGTGTCCTTAAAGACAGAGACTGTGTCTTCTTTTAAGTTATATTAGTTTTCTATTGCTACTGTACCAAATAACCACAATCTTAATGGCTTAAAACAATACAAATCTATGACCTTACAATTCGGAAGGTCAGGAATAGCTCTTACACAGCTTAAATGATGGTGTCAGCAAAGCTGTGTTCTTTCTAGAGATTACTGGGGACAATTTGTTTCTTGCCTTTTCCAGCTCCCATAAGCTGCTCGCATTCCTTTGCTCAGGACCACATCACTTTCATCATTGCATCCCCCTCTCTTACTCTGGCTCTCCTACCTCCTTCTCTCACCTATAAAGGACAACTGAGCTTACACTGGACCCACCTGGATCCACCAGGAGACTGCCAGTCTGAAAATCCTGAACCTCATCACAACTGCAGATTCTCTTTTGCCATGTAAGTTAACAGATTCGTGGGTTTTATGGACATCTTGGGGGGTGATTATTCTGTCTCTGCCCAAATTATTTCTAGTATGTAGTAAAGTGCCTAGCACAACACACTCAGTAAAATATCTGTTAATACATTTAAATCTAGTTCACCCTTGAACAGCACAGGTCTGAACCAGTACAGGTCTACTTGTACATAGATTTTTTTCAATCCACGTATCAATAGTGTAAAATGTATTTTCTCTTCTTTATAATTTTCTTAATTACATTTTCTTTTCCCTAGCTTGCTTTATGGTAAGACTATAGTACATAATATATAGACCATACATAATATGTGTTAACTATTTGTTATTGGTAAGGCTTCCAGGCAATAATAGGCAGTATTGTCAGTTAAATTTTTAGAGAGTCAAAAGTTATATATGAATTTTTGGATATGCAGGGGAAGGCAATGCCCCTAACCCCCACATTAGGGGTCAACTTTAATAACTTTGTTGTTATAGGCATCTAAGATATTTCTAGACTGTATTAGATGCTTTTCAAGCCTTATTCTATTTAGTTATCATCAAACTCAAATGAGGGAGTTAAAGACTTGAGAGGCTAAATAACTCGACTAAGTTCACAGAGGTAGGCAGTTGTGGAATCAAAAAACGAACACAGGTCTGCAATGATCTCAGAGCCTTTGCTTTTACTTGAATTTGTAATGCCTGACTACAGTTCTCCAGGAACAGATGCACGTTGTATGACTTTATTCTACTTCATTTAACAACACTGAGTTCCATTTCCCACCAGTAAAAATGAGAGGAACAGAGTAGGTCATCTCAGGTTCCTTCTAGTTTGAGGAAGGAAGGAACATTTAAATGGCTCTAAAACATGGGAGGAGGGAAGTTTAAGGGGACTAAATGGTAAAGGAAAAAATATAATAAAGATGATATATTTAAAAAAAACATGAAACCTCCAGGCTTGTCCTCAGAGTTACTAAAGTTATCACTGGTGAAAACAAGAAGAAATTAAAAAATAATATGATTTCTTTTGAATATGCCTCCTTGAAGTCCTTTCTAACTACTAAAATGTTATTAAAGTTCAAAAACAATGGCTTGGTTTATTTAACACCATATATATCTTTTACTGCAAACCCCCTTCCCACATTCCAACTTGATGTTCTTTATATTGGCAGAAAAACAGTTTAAGAATTTCATTGAGAAGCACCTAATATAAACTAGAATTCTAGCTAATTAACTGCATAAAAATGATAAAATTAAGACATTATAATTTATAATCCTAATGAAATAATGTCAAATACTATGAATAAATGCCAAACTATTACTTAGGTGGGAACTTCTTGATCGGGAAATGCATGACAGGGGTTGGAATGGTCATATCTGACCTCAAAGATCAATGTAGCATTCCTGGAAGTTGGAAAGCCAAGCATTATGAGCCTCATAAGATAATACATTAGGACTGTAAACAGAACCCAGAAAATATTACTGCCTAAAAAACTTCACCTGGATCATTGAATTTGTAATGCCTGACTACAGTTCTCCAGGAACAGATGCACGTTGTATGACAGCACAAGGAAGATAGGAGGTGTGTCCAGAATTTCAAGTGCATCTTATCAAATTAATCTAAGAAATCCATGGCTTAAAAAAGAGGAGATGAGGTATAGAACAGAAGCAATTTTTTGAGACAAAAACCTCCAAATATGATCTGTGCAATTCCTTTGGATCCTGATTCAAAGTAAATGTAAAAAGACTTATGTGAGCAGGTCTACTTCCAGCCAAGATGAAGCAGCAAAGTTCCCCATGTAGAGAACTAGAAAAGTAGAGTGGAGGAATGAAATAGCTATTTTCAGTCACTGGCCAGTATGCACTGAAGGATCCCAATCCCTGAGAGAAAGGAAACAAAAGAAGTGATTCTTAACAATCATGCTTGCTTTCTGCCTGAAGCCATATTTCAGACCACATAGAAGGGCAGAGGTCCCCAGCAGAGCATGGCAGACTTAGTAAATTAGGGAGACACAGATCAGATTTCTGGGATATTGGGGTGACTGGAAGTTGCAGGGCAAAGTTCTGGGAGCAGGACCTATGCAGAAAAATACCTCCCGAGTCCCCTTGAGCCTTAGCTAAATACTAAGATCTGTATGCACAGGGAGAAAACTCAGGAGCCTAAGAAAGCAGTGCTTCAGAATCTGTCAACTAAATAGTTCACAGAGCTCACCTGGGGCTGGGAGGTGTCCATTTCTTACTGGACGAGGTGGAGTCTTGTTGACCACTTCCAGTCAGTAGAAACCCCCTGAGGAGAGTGATTAAAATATTCCTAAAGTATATAGTCTATGCTCCAAAACCACTCTAAGGAAAGATTTTTAAAGTCTCAGAAGGGTCAAAATGAACAATAAACTGAACACCAAAAGAAAGACCAACACTCTAAAGGATGAGAAAATCCAACTACTTGATGATACAATATCCGCAAACTACAGCATAGAACAAAAAATTACTAGACATTTCAAGAAGCAGGAAAAGGTGATCCATAACCAAGATTAAACATTTTCAACAGAAACAGACCAACAAATGATAGAGATGATGAAATGGCAAAGACATTGAAAAGCTATTTTAACTACATTCAAATACTTAACAAAATGCATAAACATAGTAAAAATGTAAGTGAAAGATAAAAAATATAACTTTGAGAATTTCAAAAAACACATATATCTAAATTGAACAAAATCAGACACTCCAAAGGAAAAAATATTAGTGAAACTGAAGAGATCATAATAAAAATTATCCAAATGAAGCAGCAAGGGGAAACATGTCTGAAAACGAGAATGCGTCTCAGTGGTCTGGGAGACAACACCAAGTGGTCTAACGCAGGCATGTTTGGTGTCCCAGGAGGAAACAAGAGGAATGACAGAATAGAAATGTTAGAAGAAATAATGGCTGAAAAGTTCTCAATTTGAAGATGCACAAAACTCAGTGGACTCAAAGAAAGATATATATGAAAAGATCCACAAATAAAAAGCTTCATCATGGCACATGGTAATCAAAAAATTTTAGATATATCCCTTAAGTGGAACTAGGGTAAGAAACAAAGGGTCAGTAGCTATATGTGCCGGGAGACAATAGAAAAATAGCTTTAAAGCGTTAAAAGTAAGGGTGGGGAGACACTTAACCTAAACGTGTAAATCCAGCAAAAATAGCTCTCAAAATGAAGGAAAAATCAAGGCTTTTTCAGAGAACCAAAAATTCTGAGAGAGTTTATTTGTAGCCAGTCTACACTACATGATTTATTAAAGGAAGTTCCTCATTGACAACAACAACAAAAAACAAACAAACAAACAAACCAGAGAGAAAATGGGATCTTCACAAAGAATGAGGCAAAAAAGCAATGGCGAGTATGTAGATCAAGATCTAAAACTTTTGTATTTCTGTTTTACTCAAGAGATAAAGCAAAACTAGTAACAATGTATTACGGAGTTTATAGCGTGTGTGTGTTTAAAGCAAAAGCATTAACATTGTGTCGTGGGTTTATAATACATAAACGCAAGAGTCAAAGGACAGGATGATTAGAAACGAAAATAGGTTGTTGTCAGTTTCTTTCATTAAACATGCAATGGTATGATATTTTTAAAAGGAATGTGAAAATGTGAAGACAAATATTGTAAACCTATAGCAACCACCAAAAACTAAATCAACAAGCTTTTAAGTCAATAGCGGCCATAAAATAAAATCATAAATTTATATAATATATTAACAAAAGTTAACCCAATAAATTTAATCTAAAAAATCCTGAATTAATCCAAAGGAAAAAAATGGAAAATAAGGAGCAAAGTACAGATGTGATGAATTTTAAAAAACAGCAAAATGGAGGACCTAAACCCCACCAGAACAGTAATCACCTTAATTTTGGAAGATGTAAATTATAACAAAAGCAGAGACTTTTTATAATAAATAAACAAGGAAGAGCAGCTATGTATTGTCTACAAGAAAGATAAATCTTAATGTGGAAGGATGGGAAAACCACAGAAAAACTCATCATGATCGTGGCTGAGAACAGTTTTTCTTTCTTTCGTGTTTATTTGTTAGTGAGGTGGCACCATGCAGTAATTCCTAGATCAAACCAGGTCTGAGAAATGATCATGTGACACTATTAAAACTGAGCAACGAAGAATGTTGGTCGATCTCGGACAGAGAGCACACAGGAGAGACAGGCAGAGATCTGCATTTTATCTGGTATGGAATCCAACCTGAACGAGACGTTTTCGTGGTGCTCATAGCAGGCCCAGTGCTTGTCCCTGTGGGTCTGCTCAGCAGCGGTTCTACTTCTTATCTGTTTATCGAGCGGATTCCGGCCTCCTCCTCAGCAACAGGCAGCCTTTTCCAAAACGCGTTAACCAAGAATTAGAAAGAGTAGGCCAGGGACATTCTAAATAATGATTTCATACTTTGGGTTTATCCTGGGTTTTCTTGAGTTTCCAGGGAAACCATTTATTATAAAGTCTTGGCATCTTTTGGGTTAAGTTATAGGGCAAGATGTTATAAAATCAGTGGAGCACAGCTCTTTTGAGGTCCTTGAGTGTATCAAGCAGTCCAAGTCAAGGTTTGGCTTGGATACCACACCAAGCCCCTCTACTCCCGCCCTCTCTGTGATTGCCCTGCAGTGGAGAGGCAGTGGAATAGCAAAGTTTTCACTGAATCTTTGGAATATTATTTCACCTCTGGGGACTGACTAGTATAGAGAGAACAGAGGGAAAACTTTCTTCACAAGTCCTAATATTAATTCCTATCTATTTAGCCAGGTTTGTGATGAAGGACTTCATCTGTAAATTTTTCTTAGGAACTCTGGAGTAAGGACAACAAAAAATTGTGTGCATGGGGCATCCCGACCTCCCAGAAAAATAGGAGCAGAACAGGAACTTCAGGAGAAATATTGATAATGCTCCTGTCAACCCCCTCTCCACCTCTCACTCTTAAATAAGAAAGGCAGAGTAGTAAATCTTTGCCAGACCCTGAGAGGGAGGTTCCTGAGAAATGGACTAGCTGCATTGATGCATAGGACTATTAAGATTATTAAACATGCCACAGAATAGAGTTTTCATTGGGAATGGAAGCTATGTATCACAGGCTGATATTGTACTATGACCCGGCCTCTGGAGACAGCATGAACTTCTCTATTGCAAGAAAGACATTACCTACTTACAGACTTTCAACTTATATAAATATTTTCAAAATCATCAACAAAGTGATGCACCAAAGCAAGAGTATAAACTCTGCCTGCCACCCAGATGTTGTCATTGGTTAATTTGGTGTTTTAGGCCCAACCTTCCTACGCTTTGTTAGTCTACACTGTGATTCTCTGTTTCTGTTATTTCTGACAAGTGCTTCATGTTTGATGAGTAAAAAGGCATTGAGAACTTTAAAAGTGCCACTAGTACTCATAAAAAGTTGAGATGACAGTGGAAACAAAGTCAAAATTTTAAAAAAATCAAAGTGGCAAGAAGATGTCAGACGTCCACAGACTTGTAGGCTTAGTCATTCATCCGCAGAAACAATATTTAAGGACAAAGCGTAAATCATACAAAGTGTAAACCTCTGGATCTAAGCAAAGGACAGAAATCAGCAAAGACAAGGAGAAGTGATTGATGAATTGGGAGAGTTAGCCTTAATATGAAAAGCCTATTAACCTAATATTAATTCAAGAAAATGCCAGGGGGTATTGAAGAATTTAACTGTGAAAGTCTGCTGCAGAAACATTTTTGTCACAATGTTTCCTATGGTTCCATTGTTTCCAGGCCCATTCAAGTCTGCACAACATCAGAGTAAGTGTTGAAAAGGCTGTCAGTGTGCATACTGTAGCTGCTAAGGTATTCCTGACATCACTTGCAGAGGTCATGGGGTAAGGTGAGATGGGGCATCAATGGAGGGTGGTCATGCTGCAGTAGAATTTCAATATGAGTAAAACTGGTTGACTTTCCCCAAAAAATCGTGCAGTAGAACACAAATCAGCACAAAAGAAAATAACATGCCTGGTTTTAAAGTTTAAATCTTTAATCATGAAGGACTTAGGAATGAATAGCCCTATGAACAGCCTACTTTGTGAAAGTAGAGGTGTCTGGGGTGGATTAAAGCTGTCCTTGATATCTTTAAGGATGCTCTGGAGGTATCATCACTTGAGATGGTCCACTGCAGACAGACATCAGTCCCAAATGGGATGAGAACAGTGGCAGTTCTCAGCAGAGTATTCATACCCCAGTGTTGGAAGTGAAAAAGCAGAAGGAACAGGGAGCTATAAGGGCAGCAGAATCTCTTGAAACCACAAGAATATTTCAGGAAAAGAATTTAAATGAAGGGCCCATGCACTCTTCCCAATTCTACCCTTTAGCCCAGAAGGGGGTTGGGGGAGTGAGTTGGTAGAGGAGAAATCCCCAGGCTTCCGTAATTCCACCTCCAAGGCTGGTGTAGCTCAATGAAAAAGGGCTCTTACACGCCCAAAGAGGGAGTGAATAGAGTTTCAAGTGCTCAAAAGGTGCTTTTAATTGAGTGATAGGTGTGCACTGAAGCACTGAAGTGAGGCTTCATCGAACATAGTTATTTAATTCTTGCTAAGTAATAGAATTCCTTTGAGGGTAAGAACAATTGTTGTTTTGGCATAATGAGTTTATTTGGGAATATAGTTACAAGCAAACTAAAATGGGTATGGATTGAGATACAGGGTGAGCTAAGCTGATGTCTGTACAGAAATGAAGAGGAATTTGAGGGGAAGGATACAGGAGGTAAATGAGCTGGAGAGGAGAAGGAAGAATAATAAATGAGCTGGAGACAGCACCATCAGGGAACAAAATTCCTGATTTTGGAAATTACCACAATACTTCAAGAAGAATTATGTCAACTTTCCATTTAGATTTTTATATTGTACAACCCTGGGCCCAAATCTTTAGCGAAGACTGACATACACAGTCTTGAGTCAGTGCACGCTAAATAACAAGGGGTTGGGGTTGTGCCCAGTGGGACTATATGGTGCTGGAAAGGAACAGGAGGGGACGCCCAGGGTGGCCTGAAGAATTCATGGCATGTAAGAATTCAGGGTCAAGCTTACTAACAGAAAGCTGCCCTGCCACAACCACCATGCATGTGCAACACACACATACACACAGTCTTCCTTACTCACCACAACCACCACCATCACCATTTATCCTCATCACCAAGAACCTGGAGACCTGTTAGAAACAACACCAGATAGACCACTGTATATTCCATGGGGTTCAAACCAACTGTCCCTTAATCATCAAGGGGGCGGGCAGCCCAGACAGCTGGAGAGCTCAGACAGAGCCAGGAGCCACTGAAACCTGGGTCTGCACTCTGAACCAAACAGAGCAGCCTGAAGTCTCATTGCCACTCTAACAACAGCACAGTTCCACATCCTAGTGGCCCCCACTCCCCACATTTTTCTTAATGCCTTTCAGAGCATTTCACAGAGATGAGTAGAAAAGTCCTAGAAAAAAAATAAAGTAGACGGCAGGCCTTGAGGCAGCCAACTCTCCTCTATTGGAGAGCTTCCCCCAATCCTCTGGGAGAAACGTTCATTGCTTCTAGTTCTGGCAGAACCCCTGTATATGTAAATATATTTATTTCCACTTCCTGTTAGCATGGGAATAGGATGTAGAAACCTTCAGCTACAACCGCTGATATTTAGAGCCCCTGACAGGGCAGATAACTGAAAATATCGAGAAACCAAGGTGTGCTGGGTGTCTCAGACCCATCAGACTGCAGGGAGCTCTCCACTGTCAGAGACAAATTCTTTACATAAAGGTTCCTGAGACTCCTTCAGGGACTTGTAATTAATTTTTTTTGCTTTTGTTTTTGCTTAAGCTCTGATGGAAAGTAGAATCTGATATGGAACCTAACAAAGAGGGCTAAACCCCACAGCTTTGATGTCATCGGATTTTTTGTGTAGGTTGTGTACCCAGATCATTTCCATGATCGAAATACCCCATTCCTTGTACCCACCAGACAGACACCAGATGGGCAGGCTCAGCCCTGTGATCCATTTCCTCAGCTTTTCGAAAGACTGCCTAAAAGTCAGCTCCTGCATAAGCTGTGCCCAAAACATTGTGTCCTAGGTATTTTCTAACATGGCCTCTTTTTGCTCTAATACTTTTTCAAAACATCTTACTTTTCACAATAACTTGACCCCTGAAAATCAATATACTCAATGGGTGTTTGCAAATCAAATATGTATTAAATGTAACCAGGAGACTTACTCTTTATGAAAAACCTAGCAAAACAAATTGAGATGTAAATAATAACCCCTAATTCATTTGTTCTGTAGGTTTGTTTATAAGCACATTTTCCTAAAGTCAATGACATCTATATACTTCACAGCGTGGAATGTTATTTATTTTTTGTCACAGTAACTATTTAAAACTACCCATGATCTCTTGTTTTCTTTTTTTCTCCAGCCCCTAAATAACTAAAAGTCCAAAATCACATAGCAAATCTCAGCCACAATACACATTGGTATCCCATTGGCACTTCTCTTCCTTTATGGAATGACATTCTAATTGGCTTAAATATAGAATAATTGTGTCACAAAAGAAAAATTCCCCTCACCATTAAACCCATACTCTGGACTATTAATGTTAACAGAAGGCTGAGTCCTCCAACCCCCTAACCTGAGATTAAATGTGTACTAATCTATCATTGTATCAGTCTATAAAAGCACTCTGCTGCTGCCTCAGCCTTCACACTGCACAGAATCAGTTCATATATATTTCCCAGTTGGGGTTTTGGGCACAGTTCCATTGAGGTCTGGTCCAGGAAACTCCCACAGGGCTTTTAGGGTCATAAGTCCCACAGGTTTATGATGGTTTGGTTTTAACTTCTGACTGCACTGGGCAAGATTTTACATACCTGATGATAGCAGCCTTACTGTGGGCCAAAAAGCTCTGCAATCCAATTGGTGGTAAGTCCTGCTAATTCCCCAAAGCCTAGCAAGGAAGCTAAGAAGAAGGATAAAACACACAAAAAAATAGAATTGTTGCTAGGCATACAGAATCAGGTCCTCTGAAAGTGCTAGAGGGTTGACTTGTGAATTTTTATGTAGAGAGTTTTGTCTTGTGAATTCTATGGCCACACTTACTTTGATGATGACGTCCCCTGAACTCATTTTGCAAATCCTGGGGAATCAAAGACTTGAGTCTTGGCAGTCATAACCAATAAGGAGGAACCGTAGGACCAGCAAGAGCCTTTTGACTTGTGAAAACATGCTTCCATCTGCCACACACAGTTTCCTGACCATTCTCTCCCCTTCAAGCCTACCAGGTACTTCCAAAGGGCTAAAGGTTATTATTACATGTTTATAAATTTACTTTATAAAAGATGTCTTTGGGTTGTGTTTATGGTTCTCGTTAATGATCTATATTTGTTTTGCTTCTTCAGCAAAAAGTAAAAGCACAAACAAGTTTACTCACATTTATTTCTTCTTCCTTTCTTTTCAGATTATATTTGGACTATGACATCAATTTATCGATTAGGAGAGGCCACTTTTGCAAAGACAGCTAGGAGTTCTCTGACACCCTGTGTTACAGTCCAACACACTGTCAAAATGTCGCCTCCCCTACAGCGTCCCTTTCCCAAAAATAACCTGCAGCCACACTCATAACCACTGCAACACTCCACATCTCCTTTAGGAAATGAATGAGATGGGTTTTAACCAGGAAGATGTGTTTTACTCACATCTGATGCAATGTTTCACATGACATTTGAGCCACACACTCTGCTACCACCAGAGTTTTTCTTTTAATGATTTTTTTTCTACTCAATACATGCTTTCAGCATTGTTATTAAACATTTGAACTTTTGGATTCACCCTGCTGGTTGTGGTAGTATTTTTTAAGTCCTTTTACCTGGGTAATTGATCAACAAATATTTCTTGACTTCTCTCCAAAGTTCAGCCTGTGCTACCACTGTAGAAAATACAATGGCCATGGAGGATATGTTTGTTCCCCTCACAAAGCTCATAATTAAGATAGGAAAAGAGGGCTCATAGCATGAAGCAACACCCAGCACATGAGGTGCTATATCTCGCAGGTTGAGCTATCCAGTTCATCCAGTATCAATGGTTCAGAACTTCTTCTGGGACCACCAGCACTTTAAAGTTCAGGAGAAGGCTTTGTAGTCTCCCCTACATCCACCCAGAAATCTGCATTTGGTTCATACAAATGAAATCACACACTGATTCCAAAGGGGAGGGAGATGGTCCATGAACTTCCTGAAATCCGTTCATGAATTCAAGAGCAGTTTATGGATCTCTCTCCTAAGAAACATAGAACTTCAGAGGAGAAGGAGCTCCTTCAATTCAAGAGGAAATTAGAGGTAGTTTAGGGAAGGCATTTGGATTTAAAATTTACATTGAATGGTGGACAAGATATAGGAGAAGGGAAAGGACATTAATCTTTATGAGAGACATAGTATGTAATTCACATCATCTCATTTCATCTGCAGAACAATTCACTGGAAAAGGTACCATGTCCCCCATGCTAGAGAAACAGACTGAGGAAGCTTAATGAATTGCCCAAGGTTACTCTCAGCTATTTAGCTCCTAAGTTGGATTGCAATTCATGTTTGTATGAAAACAGATCCTGAGCTATTTCCACTAGACACTCTACAAAGGAGGGAGACAATAAATCTTCTATCATCTAATGATTATGTCCTGTAGCGTGCATGCATGGTGTGATGGAGAGGTTGGGGTGATGAGCAGGACAGTTTTCTAGCTCTCCAGGAAAATTAAGTTAAAAGAGGCCATGGCTGAGATGAGTACTCTATTATTGTTATACTGTATTACCTATAAACTGAGGACATCTAGTAAAAATAGATATGATTATGGTGAATCTTTGGTTTTTTTTTTCAGACCATTATAAGGTTGGGGTGGTAGGACAGGATTATTATTTTTAACTCTTTGCTCTCATGTGCTCTCTCTCTTACACACATGCTCTGATAGGATAATATCCATTTTCATGTAACTTACCTATACTTTCTGGTAGGCATCTCTACCCTATTGACCTTGGACTTGATCTTAAAAATTAATCTCTCTGACCAATTGACTGTAACAGCAGGAACTTCAAGGAAGGGTGTTTTTTCACTTTCCTCCTGATCATCTGCCCTCAGTAAGGAGAACATGCTGTACAGTGTAGCTGCCCCTTTGGGCTGGATTATAGAATGAGAAGATATGTGGAACAGATATGAACCCAACCTATAGCCTGGAGGCAATTTCAGCTGAGCCTGGTCAAACCAGCAGAGCTGCAACTGACTTGTAGAACTGTGTATGAGAACTAAGAGTTTATTGTGAAGTGATTGAGATTTTGAAGTTGTTTTTTACCACATAAAACCCTGACTTTTGATAGTTGGTCAAGCATGGTCTCAAGAATTTGAAACTCAAATGACATCAAGGAAAATTCCAAAACCAACCAGAAGTAACCTGCTTGCCTCAGGACAGGCGTCACACAGAGAAGACAGGATTCTTGATGTTTTCTTTTTCATCCTATAGTCACAGGGCTCTGCCTCCAGGGACACAGTGGAAGGCTAAATGTCATTTGAGGACTGTGTTCTGGTGAGATGATCATCACTAAATTCAAGAATCTGATTTGATTGTGAGTTTTCTCTTCTCTTCCATATTCTCAGTGCAGAGGAGGGAAGTCAGATGGATATAAGACAGAAAAATGGCAACAGTGTGGGGATTGACTGTGAGAGTGGGGGGGTGGGCCCGTCCGAGGAGGATGAAGGGGGAAAAATTGAGATGACTATAATAGAATAACAATTAAAAATTTGAAAAAGATTGGGAAATGGAAAGCTCTTAGGTAATTCACAAAGCTGACACCCACGTTCTGAATAACTGAGAGTGTGCTGTATCTTTAGAATACACACACACACACACACACACACAGAAAAAAGCACACACATTCTAGATCCTACAAATGATTTCCGTGAGAACGTTGTTATTGGCCACACAATCTGAATGCCAGCCCTGACAAGATCTAATTAGCATCCTCTCATATGTAATTCTCTACTGAGATTTTTGTAGATGATGGAGTACCAGTGAGCAGACAGACGACCATCAACTTCTCATTAGCACAACACAACACCTAATTATGTTAATGCATTTAAAAATCAGTCTGTGGCCTCTGGAAAAAAAAACAACTTTTAGAGATATTTTATACTTTTTACTTGCTCCTGCTTCTCAGCCGTGAGGTTCTGCTAAAACTACAGAGGACCAGAGTTTTGATGAAGGACAAGTGTGGTGACACACACATATCTTTTGATTCCACCCAGTTGAACGCATTGTAAGGCCCTTATGTGAAGTTACTAATGTGCAGGGCTGTCCATCAAATGAAGCCTAGACTGACACTTGTTAAATTCGGGTTTTGTAAAGGAAGCTGTTAGAACTCTGCGGTTTTGGCTACAGAGCTCTGCTGGGCTTCAGCAACTCAAATGTTCGAGGCCAAGCCCTGTTCCAGTGCCAAATATTTGTCCACACGCTGTTCTCATGCAGCAAAGACTCAGCTCTATCAACATCCCTGGGACTGGAGGAAGGGACTCCTCCTCTCACCCCACATGTGGGAAGGGTCCCCTGGTGATGAAGTCATAGAAGCCTGAATGTGCACGCTTGAAGTGAGCTACAGTGCCGGTCCTCAGGAGAGATGGGGAAATTGGTCCACATCCCACCGTAACTGACCCCTGAGCAGGGAGAACACAGTCTGCTCTCAGGGTTGTGTGCCTTTTTCATTCAGGTGTTTCTAAGCTCTGCTATTAGATCATTGTAATTTACAGAATCTCTCTACATAGGTGAATGGGTTAAAAGATCAGATGGTTTCATCAATGTAGTCTTTCTGTCAATGCAGTCTACCCAGACAATGGGAAACTTTGTTACAGGAAACCTATTCCTCAATTAGAAGTCTCCTGGCCTTAAGGAGCTAGTCCCAGCTGAATAGACCTTTCTTTCCTGTCAGGTACATGATGCGCTATCTACAAGGATATCAACATAACCATATTTTGAACTAAAGGGCTTTTTACTTTTAAGAAATGAAGACTGGGAGAAAGTCGAGTTTAAAATGGCAGCTAGCTCAAAGGCCCTGATTCAATCTCTCCCAACACTTCAACAAAATATCTCTAAAGACACAGAAAAAATGGGGTAATGCAAATATGCCATTACCAAAACTGGAACTAAAGAACCTATTTTCAGAATCTAGGGTCAGTTTCCTTCAGCTGCAAGAATGGCAAAATGGTATTAAAAACACAATCCACCACCAGAAATAGAGCTAGTTTACCCCTCCCACCCAGAGCACAGATGGAGGTAAATAAGAAGTCCCTGCCCCTTTTAGCATCAAATTCCTGGCTCAGAAATGCAAGATAGGTATCGATTTGATAATCCAGGCCATCTCCCTATGTGAGTGATGCTCTTTGAGGCCTGGTGCCCTCCTTTGTCCACTGTTCATCTTGGCCCATATCTCTCTTTTCTATATGTAGTCATAGATGGGAATTTCCAGAAAATGCATGGAAGATTCAAGCCCCCATTGTCAATCACAACGGGTATGGTGGCTTCCCAGAAGTTGTCCCAGGAACAGCACATATCTGGGAGTATAACCCTTTCAGATTTCCATCAGGGTCAGTGTCCGGAGGCAGGAGTGAGGCGTGGTGAAATAGCAGTCCAGCAGGAGCATTTGAGATTGCTCAGCTGGAGTCTGAGAATGGGTCTAGAAGCTATCCATGTGAACGTGCTATTCAGTTGCCCATTTGAAGAATAAGATCAAAGACAAACCATAAACTTTGTCTTTGGATAATGTCATATCTCTCCTTCTTTAAAAATAAGAAAAGAAGAGGGAAATTACTAACATCAAGCCTATAAAAATGCCAGAGAAAGAAAAGAAACCCTAACTCTAAAGACATACAGGATGAACCAAAATCTGAAAGTGATTTAATATAATAACCAGGAGGAAACTTTAGAAAGCCATCTCTTATCTTCAGTAAGAATATACAGAGGAACAAAAAAATCATTGAAAATTGGCAAAAGTGATAAACCATCAGGTGAGAGGAAATGAATGATCAGTAGGTAAGAGAGACTGCCAAGAAGTGAACATTGAATAGTAAAACTTCAACTATATTAGAAATAAAGAAAAAATTGACAAAAACCAAAAGCTAAAATATTTTAAGACAGTATCATGAAATAAGTATTCAATAGATATTTGTTACATATACAATAGAAATGTCTAAAAGAATGCTGACATAGCTATGACCTCTCCCAAAGTGCTAGGTCATTCAGGAAGCTGATTTGCAGCAGAAAAATGAACTCATCAGTGGTGGCTGAGTTTGCCCTTTTCCTCTGGTGAATGTTGTATGAAAATCTCATGATTGGGGGGAGGGGGAAATGTAAAGAAACAACTTGATATGTGAACAGGATGACTAGAAGAGACCCCCATCTCTCTAACTAGTGGGTTTCAGGTGTTTCCCCAGGCCCAGGGTGTGCTCAACGGGGGGCTTATTTTGCATTGAGGCACCACATTTTTATCAAGAAATAGCCAGCACCACTTTATAACATTTTTTCTTAGCAAATTGTGCGGGGAGGGCACCCAAATTGTAATTCCTACTTCATGGTTTGATAGGAAAAATACTTGAGGGGCTCCAATGAACATCTGCTGAGTCAACCAGCAAAAGCAGCCTGTAAGAATTTGCAGGGCTAGCAGTGTTCCTGAGAGGGCAACTACACATTCCATGTTGTTACATATCATGTTTAGTCCCTGGTTTCATGTTAGATATGATTTATTCTGAACTCCTTGTTATGCCTCTCCCACAAATCAAATCGTGATACAGTACACACTTAGTTGGGATTGAAATCCTTCCAAACATGTTTGGTGCTTTTTAACTTGCTCATTATTTGAGGTTAACCAAAAGACAATGATGAAAACTTTTACCACCAGCCATCTAAACAAAAATAGATGAAGTGCTAAAATAATGACAACCAGTGTTAGAACCATAACGAATACCAATCACAGCACTGCAGGCTGGCCACACCTCCAGCTGTGAGTCTGTCAGGCCTCATAATCTCAGAAGGGCTGGGCTGGAGCAAAGAACTAAAGGCAGGCTTCCCAAGAGAGCCAATCCACTGACACATTGGTTGGTCCTCTTCCCCTTCGATTACACTTCAAACACATGCAAGACCAGGAGGCTGGGCTGTTGGAGTGGCCTCACCCAGGTAGCTGTCCTGAGGCCTGCACGGGAAAGAGGTTTCCAAGTTGGTGAGTGGGTGATGGTTGTGTGGGCACAGGTGTGGTGATGTAGAAAGAAGATGAGAGACTTTGGAGTTAGACTCATGGTCAGTTCTGGCCTACCACTTAACAGTTGTGTGATTTTATCTCCCTGAGCCTCTGTTTCCTCAACTGTAAAATGAGGATATTAGTTGTTGCCTTGCAGAGTTTTGGGGAGGAATTTATAAGACAAAGAAAATAAATACTTAGGGTTATAGTCAACATCAAAGTCCCTTGAAGGGGTAAAAGAGCTTGTGAGTGGCAATCTGGGGATAGTGAGAAAAACAAAGGTGATGCCCTGACTGGTGTGGCTCAGTTGGTGGGGTGTCACTCTGCAAAGCCTAAGGTTGCCGGTTCAATGCCCAGTCAGGGCACATGACTGGGTTGTAGGTTTGGTCCCCAGTTGAGGTAACAGGCAACTGATCCATGTTTCCCTGTCACATCAGTGTTTCTCTCCCTCTCTTTCTCACTCCCTTCCCATCTTTTTAGGAATGGATAAGTATTTACTGTACAAAATACATAATAAATAATAAAATAAAAAAACAAAACAATTGTGCTTAGAGAATCAGAGCTCTGCCCTGCCTGAGGTGGCTCAGTGGACTGAGCACAGGTCACCGGTTGATTCCTGGACAGAGCATGTGCCTGGGCTGCAGGCCAGGTCCCCTTGGGGGTGAGCGAGAGGCAACTGATTGATGTTTCACACATCAGTATTTCTCTCCCTCTCTTTTCCCCTCCCTTCACCCCTCTCTCTTTTTCAGGATAAATAAATAAATAAATAAATAAATAAATAAATAAATACAATCTTTAGCAGAGAGAGAGAGAGAAGCAGAACTCTGGCTTTCAGCTCCAACATACTTAGGCTCAAACCTGTTGTGAGCACAGGGAAGATGCTGAAGTTACCACCACAAACACACAGCCTACCACCTCTCCTATAAAGCAGGGATAACAGTAGCACCTACTCTTGATGCAGGATTAAATGAGATAATATTTGTAAAGTGCTAATACCTGACACATAGACAGAATGCCACAAACCAACTATAATATTTAAAAGACAGTAGTAAATGCAGCTTGTTTTCATTTACATATCCTAGTATGTATTTTATATAAAACATGGATATACAACAATACAATTCTATTATCTTGTAATACATGTTATAACATGTAATATAATATGTACTTTATCTCACATATAATATTATTATACTTATTTCCTTGAATTGTTGAAAGTTGCAAGCCTACATAATTGGTTTAGGAAATCTCCCACACATGTATGGTATTGGTTAACTTGTTCAAGTGGTTAAAATAACTAATAAATGTATGTGGACATACAGAACACATGAATTTGTTATAGTGACTTTCCAAGACTCCTTGTTTATTTTTATTATTGAACACTTACCATATATCAGAAACTATGTTCTGTGACTTGCATACATTATTTTAAATTAATTCTCACACAACCCTACTTGGGTTATTTTATTACAGTAATAATTATTATTAGAATTATAGGGAGAATGGGTCCGGACTTCAGTTTTTTACTTTATCCCACCTCCATCCTCTCAAATAAAATACATTTGCTTAGAAATATGACCCATAGTGAGGTGAGTTCCTCATCTACTAATGATACAAGAGAGCATACAAATTTTTTCAGGAACTACTCAGAGTCATGATCATGTTGATGCCAGAGTCAGTATCTGGCATGACACAGGTCTGCTTTTTAAGAGAAAAGAACCTCAGATACAAAATGATGTTCTATGACTGGGTAGTCCATTAAAATCTGACTAGGCCACCAGGTCTGCCTAGGAGAATTCTCAGGAAGCACAGAGGACAGGTAAATGACGAAACACCCGAGGCCCTTCTTTTTACTGGCCCCAAGCACCAACCAGGGACCTTTAGGCCCCTATCACAGGGAGGCAAGCATACCACTGAAATTCAAGTGCTTGGCAGAACCAACCTTCAGGGGGAAATACTAACATGATATTGCCTGTGCAGTCACCCAGGTCATCCAGGGGAAAGTTTCAAACTGCAGTCAAGTGAGTGAAGTGATGAAGGAAACTCTGAAAGGCAATCCCAGAAGGCCAGATCTGATGGGCAGAAATTCGGCCCGCCCCAGCCAGCACCAGCAGAGCAAGCCATGTGGGATCTGGGATTACTCTCTTTCCCAGGGTTCTCTATGAATTTTGAGGATTCTAAGTTTTTTCCAGTATGTTCAAAATTTAGTTATTTATGACCCCAAAAAGTATAAATAATTCCAACATGGTAGATCAGCCTGGTATAATATGATTTTTCTCACATATCAGAAATATTTTTTAACATTTCTTTCTGGATCAATGTGAAAAATTTGGTGCTATTTAGCATATGTGATACTTTAGTTGACTCATTTCTATGAGTCAAAAGCACTTTCTTATTTTCTTGTTTATAGGACATGCAAATCCAAATATCACAAATCATTTTAAAAAGAGGAGGTCTATCAAATGCTTAAAATAAATTATATAAATGGTATATATTCACATACACATAGAACAGTGCAATGATGTTCAAAATTCTATTTCTGTGACATACACTACTATGTTAATGCTTCTGGTGGAGCCCTGGCCCAGTAGCTCAGTTGGTCAAAGTGTTGTCTGAACATCAAGGTTGTGTGTTCAATCCCCTGTCAGGGCACATACAAGAAGCAACCAATGAATGTATAAACAAATGGAACAACAAATTGATGTTCATCTCTCTCTCTCCCTTCTTCTCTCTCTCTAAAAATCAGTAAACATATATTTAAAAAAATAAAAACACTTCTCATGGAATTGTACCTGGTCTGAGGCAGAGGTGAAGAGTACAGGAATGGGAGGCAATGGCAGCAGAAGTAGCTGTGAGAGAAAGAGAAGGCAGGTGGGGGAGTGAAGTAGAGTGTGGGCCAGCACACAACCTGGAGCTCATTGCACCCGCTCCCTGGAGCCACCGCCCCACTCCTCATCTTGGGAATTTATTGCCCAAATATTCCAGCTCCTTAAGCTAAATTTCCTCCTGTCTTCACCTTCAGTGCAACTCGTCCCCTAGATGTCAAGAAACATTTGGGGTTTCAGTGATCAGCAAGGGAAAGGGCCTTCTCAAAATCCACATCAACTCCAAGAAGTCAGCATTTAAAAAGAAAAAGGCAGGCCCCTCTTGTGATCTACTGATGGAGAGGTTGTAACATTCTCTGAAATTCACACTAAGCAAAAAATGTGAGGTCAGTGTAGCTGACACATGTTCTTACAAACATCCTCTCAATGCTGAAGAGCCACAACTCACTCCTCAGTGAGCAGGTGAAGCTCCTTCATGGCCTTGGAGCAGAAACTCAAATGATATATCAGATTTCAAGAGAAGACAGCAGAACAAATTCTTTTTACAAAAAGTTCCTTTGGTCCATAAAAATACATTAAAATTAGTAAACAAACAAAAACAATCAAAAAAGAGAAAGAATGTTAAGAAAATGTCAAAGGCTGTGGACTACAGCGGGGGTTGCTGCAGTGGGAGAAACTCCCATTCTCACATGAGAAAGTCTGTTGGAAAGTGCGCTAGGGAAGAGCAGGTGAGCTGCATTGTTTCCTCTCTGGTCCCTCCCCACAGGTAGTGCCACAGCACAGCAAGGAAGTTGCCCTGCCCTGGTGAATAACTAAGGCCTGCTTACAACTTAACAGGTGTGCCAAGACAAAGAAATAGGGCCCAAATGAAAGAACAGAGCAAGATTTCAGAACGACAGCAATGAGGAGAGAGCCAACCTATCTGATGGAGAATTTAAAACCCTGGTAATCAAAATGCTCACAGACCTGATTGAACTTGGTCGAAAAATGAAAAAACAAATGAAAGATACCCAAAATGAAATAAAGCAAAATATTTAGGGAACCAACAGTGACAGGAAGGAAACCAGGACTCAAAGCAATGACTGGAACAAAAGGAAGAAATAAACATCCAACTGGAACAGAATGAAGAAACGAGAATTCAAAAAAATGAAGAGAGGCTTAGGAACCTCTGGGACAACTTGAAATGTTCCAATATATGAATTATAGGTGTGCCAGAAGGAGAAGAATAAGAACAAGAAATTGAAAACTTATTTGAAAAAATAATGAAGAAAAACTTCCCCAATCTGGCAAAGGAAATAGACTTCCAAGAAATCCAGGAAGCCCAGAGGGTCCCAAAGAAGTTGGACCCAAAGAGGAATACACCAAGGCACATCATCATTAAGTTACCCAAGATTAAAAATAAGGAGAAAATCTTAAAACCAGCAAGAGAAAAGGAGACAGTTACCTACAAAAAAGTTCCCATAAGGTTATCAGCTGATTTCTCAAAAGAAACCTTGCAGGCAAGAAGGGGCTGGAAAGAAGTATTCCAAGTCATGAAAGACAAGGACCTACATCCAAGATTATTCGATCCAGCAAAACTTTCATTTAGAATGGAAGGGCAGATAAAGTCCTTCCCAGATAAGGTCAAGTTAAAGGAGTTCATCATCATCAAGCCATTATTAAATGGAATGTTAAAGGGACTTATCTAAGAAGATAAAAAATATGAACAGTAAAATGACAACAAACTTACAATTATCAACAAATGAACCTAAAAGAAAAGGAAAACAAAAACTAAACAAACAATGAGAACAGGAACAGAATCAGAGAAATGGACATCACATGGGAGGATTTCAGTGGGGAGGGGGAAGAGAAGAATAGGGGGAAAGGTACAGGAAAAAAGAAGCATAATTAGTAGGCATAAAATAGACAGGGAGAGATCAAAAATGGTATAGGAAACAGAGGACTCAAAGAACTTGTATGTACAATCCATGGACATAAACTAAGTGGGGGAGACCTAGAGGGTTGGGGGGGGCAGGGAGGAGGAGGGAATAAAAGGAAAACTGTAATAGCATAATCAATAAAAAATACTTAAAAAATGTCAAAGGAGGGCATGAAGGACTCCTTCATTCTAACCCCATCCTTCCAGAAATTATACTAAAGAAAGAAGAATTGACAAAATTCTGTATTTTGTAGAACTACTTCCGAAATTGAACAGAAGCAGACTGAGGGATAGAGTAAGCATTTCAGAAAAATAATCAAGGAAAAGTCTTCAAGGTAGAAACTTCTAAATGTGTGAAGGATCCAAGTCCTGGACCAAGAGTACTACTTGGAATCTGAGCTGACTGGGGGAAGAACACAAAGCCATGGGAGTGGGGTGTAGGCCTAAAGAAATGGGCCCTATTACATGGCATAATGAACTCTTAAAACAGAGAGAATTCAGGTCCTTTGACAAAGAATACATCTAGTGCCCAGGTCATTTCTCCCTCCTTCCCCATGGCAATGCCTTCAGGCTACAGTAAAACAGACAGAAATCTACACTTGCCCCTGTGAAAGAAAAGGAAAATGAGACTTGTAAAAAGAAGGAAAAGCAGTATGTAGTCAATCTCTCAGTGCAAAGAGCAGACTGGTTAGAGATACCTACACTATACATTAAATATAAAGAAGAGAAGTGGCATGGCAACTGTACAGACATACCAGAAGGAAAAATAAATGAATTTTTAAAAATAAAATAAATTAATTAATAAACAAACAAATAAATAAATGGAGCATAATAAGCAAAAGACAGATGATAAACCCAATCTCAAAGACAATCTGTCCCAAGAAACAGAATGACACTCTTGAGAAAGCTTTGAGGTGTAGCATTTTTAAAATGTCTGAATTCAATAAAGGGAGAAAATAAAACTACAGAGTGCATTGGAAATGTATGCCGCAAAGGTAACAAAGGAAACCAATGGATCACCAAAACAAGAGTATAACATATCTAATGAATAAGTAGAATAAGAATCACCATATGATTCAGCAATTCCACTTCTGCATATATACCCAAAGGAATTGAAAGCAGGGACCTGAACAGGTATGTGTGTACCTATGTTGAGAGTAGTATCATTCACAATAGACAAAAGGTGGGAGTAAACAATGTGTTTACTGAGAAATAAGTAAAGAAAATGTGGTACATACACACAGTGGAATATTATTCAGCCTTAAAAAGGAAGGAAAGCCTGACACATTCTACAACATAGATTAACCTAGAAAACATTATGGTAAGTAAAATAAACCAGTCACAAAGGACAAATATTTTATGACTCCACTTACATGAAGTACCTAGAATAGTAAATTTCACAGACACAGAAAGTATAATGGTAGTGGCTAGAGGTGGGGGGATTAGGGGATAAGGAGTTATTGTTTAATGGGTACAGAGTTTCAGTCTTGTAAAATGAAAAATTTTCTGGAGATGGATAGTAATATGGTTAAACAACAATGTGATATACTTAATGTCACTAATATTTATGCATAAGAATTAATAAAACAGTAGGGACTTTCAGTCAAGATGGGGGCACAGGTAAAGATGCCTGACCTCTGTGCACAACTATAGCAAAAAATACAACTAGAGTACAAAAACAAATATCACCCAGAATTGTCAGAAAATTGAGCTGTGTGGAAGTTTGACAGCCCATGATTTAAAGCCACATTAATCCAGATGGGTAGGAGGGACAGAGATGCGGAGAGGCACAGAGAGGTGAGGAGACAGAAATGGGTGGTCCCACATCAACATATGGTGGATAAAAATTAAGAGGAATACATTGGGAGAGAGGGATCCCAGCCCCAGACCAGACCACCCAGCCCAGGGTTCCAGAACCAGGAAGATAAATCTCCATAACTTCTGTCAGTAAAAACCAGTGAGGGTTGGATTGGTGAAAGAAACTGGGATTCTCAAGAGATTCCTCTTAAAGGGCCCACAATGGACTTAGGACTCACATGAACCCACCCACTCTGGGATTCAGCACAAGGGCAACAGCTGGAAGAGCACCAGAGGCATATGGGAAGAAAGTGAAGAGACTGTCAACAGGGCAAGTGCCAGGAGACAGCTTCCTCCTGGGCAAAATTCCAGAGGCCAGGCAACAGCAATGTCCCCTCTCCAAGCCCTCCCCCACACAGAGCAACAGAGTTGTGTCATGAGTTGCCCATCCCTGGCAATTACCTACGGGTCTGCCCCATACAACTTAACTGGTGTAATTTTCTATAATAGGCAACACTACTAAGACAGGGAATCAAAGCAGCTGTACCTAATACACAGAAACAAACTCAGGGATACTGGCAAAATGAGGGGACAAAGAAACATGGCCCACATGAAAGAACACAACAAAACTCAAGAAAAAGAACTAAACAAAATGGAGACAAGCAACCTATCAGAGGCACAGTTCAAAACACTGGTTATGAAGATGCTCCAGGAACTTATTGGGTACTTCAACAGCATAAAAAAGACCCAGGCAGAAATGAAGGCTGCATTAAGTAAAGTACAGAAAAAGTCCAGAAGGAACCAAGACTGGTGGGGATGAAGCCAAGAATCAAATCAATGATTTGGACACAAGGAAGAAAAAAGCATTCAATCAGAATAGCAGGAAGTATAAAAGGGAATTTAAAAAATTTGAGGACCAGTTTGGGAACCTTTGGGATATCTTCAAATGTACCAACATCCAAATCATACAGTGGTAGAATAAGAAGAAAAAGAGCAAGAAATTGAAAACTTATTTGAAAAAATAATGAAAGAAAACCTCCTTAATTTAGTGAAGGAAATAGACATACAAGTCCAGAAAGCACAGAGAGTCCCAAACAAGATGGACTCAAAGAGGAACACACCAAGACACATCATAATTAAAATGCCAAAGTTTAAAAATAAATAGAGAATCTTAAAAGCAAAAAGAGAAAAGCAGATAGTTACTTACAAGGAGTTCCCAGAAGACTGTCAGTCAAGTTCTCAAAAGAAACTTTGCAGCCTTCTAGCAAGAAGTATTCAAAGTGATGAAAATCAAGGACCTACAGCCAAGATTACTCTATCCAGCAAAGCTATTATTGAGAATTGAAGGGCAGATAAAGCACCTTCCAGACAAGGTAAAAGTAAAGGAGTTCATCATCATCAAACCATTATTATATAAAATGCTAAAGGGCATTATATAAGAAAAAGAAGATCAAAATGATGAACATTAAAATGGCAATAAATTCACAACTATCAATAATTGAATCCAAATAACAAACTAAGAAAACAAGCAAACCAGAAACAGAATCATAGATATGGAGATCATTTAGAAGGTTATCAGTTGGGAGGGGGAAGGGGGAATATGGGGAAAAACGTGTGGGGACTAAGAAGCACAAATTGATAGGCACAAAATAGACAGGAGTATGTTAACAACAGTAGAGATAATGGAGTAGCCAAAAAACTTATATGCATGACCCATGGACATGAGCTAAGTGGGGGATTACTGGAGGGAATTAGGGTACCAGGTAGAGGGAGGCAAAGGGGGAAAAGTGGGGACACCTGTAATAGCATAATCAATGAAATATATTTAAGTAATTAATAAAACAATAATTTTCATTATATATATTTTAACATAATTCTTAAAAAATGAATCATTTTTAAAAATAAGTGATTTATCATATAAATAATTTGGTGTCCTTAAAGCAGAGAATCCAACAAATGAGACAGAAAAAATATTCAAGTTCTAACAAAGGAACATTTCTACAAATGAAAAACCTGAAAATAGAAAAGAATGTTTTGAAAAAAATGTTATTATATAATGATCCACATAGAGACACATCCTGGTTTCCTCACTGAACTTCATAAAAACAAACAAAAAAATTGATCAAGTATTCAAGCAAAAGGAAATGTTACTTATAAGAGAACATATATCTTCTGGCCTCTAAATTTTTTTTAGCATAATTCGACTTACTGTTCTAATTCTTTCAACATTATTGTCATAAGTCTAAGGTAAGGAAATAATAATACAAGAATATTATACCCAGCTAAGTTGTATTCAAATAGAAAACAACCACAAGAAGCCATTCACAGACTTGAAAAAAACAAAATACAGCAACCACGAGCCCTTCTAAACACTTACTTGCTGACAAAATTTAAGTCATATAGGGATGAACCAAAACAGAAATGGAGAAGCCTTAGTAAAAGAATTGGTGCTAATCACGAGACCTTTTAAATATAAAACTAAGACTAAACAATTGGAGATATTATATTTATAGGACAGAATATAAATATGTAAAGTTTAAAAAAACAGTTACTACTGCTTTTGATACTATAACAAACAAATTCCAAATACTACTGGCTTGTAATAACAAACATTTATATCTCGCTCACATAGGGCTGTGAATCAGCTGGAACTTTTGGGTCCATTTCCACATTTTCTCCTTGCTGAAACCAGACTTGAGAGAGTTAGCCCCTCTTTAGAACATGCTGTTTTAGAACACACAGCCATTTGCAGTAACATGGATGGACCTTGACAATATCATGCTAAGTGAAATAAGTCAGACAGAAAAAGTTAAGAACTATATGATTTCACTCATATGTGGGATATAAAACTAAAAGGAACAAATGAACGAGAAAAACCAACAAAAACTTATAGACAGGAACAACAATATGGCAGTTACCAGAGGGAGGGGGTAGAAAGGCAGTAAAGGGTGGAGAGGGCCAAATACATGGTGATGAAAGATGATTTGACTTTGGGTGATGGGCACAAAGTACACATATCATAGAAATGTACACTTGAAACCAATATAATCTTATTAAGCAATGTTATCCTAATAAATTTAATAAAAAAGAAATGTGAAATAAGGCAATGTCTTTAATTTTGCCTCAATATATTGAGCAATATATTCTTATATTAAGTTGAAGTAAATTAAGTTCTTCTTATTTAGATATAGCATATGTAGCATGATCCCATTTTAATAAAATAATTTATACCTATTCATCCCATGGAAATATATCTTGAATGAGGTTTACAAACTGTCAGTATAAGTTATCGCTAAGGGATGGTATTTGGTATGATTTGTTGCTTTCTCTTTGTTTATTATTATTTTTATAATAAGGATTTATCACTTCTATAAACAAAATAAAGTCACTTATAAAACTGCAACAAATGTCAAACATTTGAAATATAGTAAGTCTGTATCTCATCTACTAATCAGAAATCCTAAAATATTTTTTAAAACTTTTTATTTAACAAATCTAATTTCTGTCTGTCTCCCATAATTTCAAGAACATGTGCCAATATGGTAGGGAAGGTCTTTTTATTGGGGGGGGGTGGGAATATTTGACCCTCAACTCATTGCCCTGCCCTTTTCCTGGCAGTCCTTCTGTAGCCTCCATTCATGTCCACAGGGCCCTGGCCCCTGTAGTCCAGTGGCTTTCTCCTCTTCTTCCATTACACATTTGAAGCAACACTAGTCTCAGTGAGGCTGACCATGGCATCGTCTGCCTATACGCAATGAACAGCTATATCCCCATTGTCTTGACAATTCCCTAGTACTCTTCTCCAGACACAGGAAACCAGTAGAGTCAGAGCATAGAGAACCCCCAGCAAGCTCTGACAGAGACAGAGGCAAACAATAGTGTGAGGCCCCCTTCCTCTCTTGCTCCAATCCCTGAGCGCAGATCAGGAAACTCGAGCTCTGGCTATAGCATCCCTCTGTCCCCAGCCTCACCCTAATTCTTAGGAAAACTTTCGAACCTAGGAACGTGGGAGGAAAGAAGCCACTCTGTTTCTTGAAGAAGATACCATCTGAGACTCCTGCAGGATGCTCCTTCTCTGTCTCAGAGGCTCTTATCATAATCTTATTAATGTGTTTAGGAGTTTGGAACCCACAGCCAGGAAAACTTTCAGTCTTAGTGCATTCCTCCTCTGAGGCTATCTGCTTCTTGAACGGAAGTAAGGGAAAGAGGGAAAGAAGTACCTAAAGGAAAGTAAGGGGAAATCATTGGTTAACAACTCAAAAGTCCTGCTTTGCCATATTAACATTTAATTCAAAACTCTGTGATCTTAACCTAGAAGGCAGTGTACCAGCCAGGTGGTAGCCTATTATTTTTACTTTTGAAAACGAGATGCTTATAGTTGATGATAAAGAGGTTGAGAGGAAGAGTGGTTTTCTAGAGGACTGTTCTCAGTTTACTCCAAAACAAAGACAGGCACGCTTTGTCTTTTTTCTTCAAAAAGCCAAGTGTTTTGCAAACCAAGAGAACACTGGGGAGGGGTCTGAAATATTGGAGAGGGGAGTGAGCAGGATATTCAAGCAGGCCAATGAGAGGATTTATGGCTAAGGGGATACTACAGCCAGACACACTCTCATTTAGAGAGAAGGCCAAAGCAAGAAAAGCAACAACAAACACAGGAAAGGGAATGGAAGAAATGTGTTAATAAAGAGGAAAGAAGATAAAAGGCAATTACAAATCTGAACTTGAAGAAATCCTTCTGAACTGAGATGTATGCATAATGCAGGATAAATCAAATAATTTCTAGGTCTTTCCTGAGACTGAAAGGTATATAAGCATGATGCATATAGGATGATTCATCCAATGCGTATAAAATTTTGAAAACACCTTTGCTTTCTACTGGTGTGTTAATCATAGGACCATTTAAAATGAATAGAACATCCGCTCAAATACATGAGTATCCAACATTGTCCATGGAAAGCTTATATGCCCCAGATGATGCATCTTTTAGCTTAACAACTGGGGATATTTTCTGTATTCCTACAGGGAATCACTATGGCATGTCACATTTCCCAAACCAGTAATGTTTTAATCCAGCTAAAATAAAAAAGGTTGTAAGAAAAAAAATCTCACGAGGAAACAAAACTGACAAATAAGTAGAAATCTAGAAATGTTATCAGAAAAGAGTGTTTTCTGAAAACCAATTTTATGTGTTTGAAATAAATATCTCTGCTCAATTATGCATAAGTATTTTATGAAATTGTGTCAGTGTTCCACCTCATTCCAAAAGAATCTGACGCATGTGATATGCACAATGTAAATACTTGTGACTTAAACACTGACAACCTCCCATGATATAGGTCTCACTCTTTTCCTTGATACAGATTTATAACTAGAGGGTCAAATTTCCAAAACCAGTAACCCCTATTAAATGAATTGAAGGACTTCTGTCTCTGTGAGAGGGAATATTGTTGAAATGCATCTTACCATTAACTTTAAGTCTTTCTTAAACATCAATTATCAAAAAGTAGTGGCTAAACTATGCATGAAGAGTATAATGAGTTATAAGTAAAGTTTCAATTGTCTTTGAAAGAACTAGAGCATTGCAAGTGTCTCCCCATTATTTCTGACTCTTTTCTTCCTAGCATTTCCTGTGGGTTCAGAGCTACATTGATAATCTGTCATATGCCCTTAATCTCTCAGTAACTTCTAAGAGAAATAATTTTATTGCATCACTTAGGACTGGTGTCATCTAAAGTTTTCAGAGGACCAAATGCTAAATTTTCTGAATAAGTTTAATCTAAAAGCAGGAGTTCATATATTTTTATTTACTGAATTATCATCAGTATTATTGGTTATCTTTACGTTTTAATGTTTTGGTGTTTTTTATGTACAGGAGTTCCCTTACTTCACAAATATTTACATACTGCTTTAAGTTCTCTTCCATTTTAATGGTTAGGAGATATTTTATTAGAAGCATGCTGCATCCAATGATCTTAAGGAACTTTAGAAAATTTGATGCCCAGAATAAATATCATGGATAGAATTTAAGAATGTGGCTTTAATTTCAAAAATTTATATGGAAACATGAATGACCCCAAATTGCTGCAGCAATTTTGAGAAAGAAGAACAAAATAGGAGAAACCACAATACCTGATATCAAACTATATTACAAGGCCATAGTAATCAAAACAGTTTGGTCCTGGCCTAAGACACATAGACCAATGGAACAGAACAGAGAGCCCAGAAATAAACCCATGTCTCTGTGGTCAATTAATATTCAACAAATGGAGCAGAAGCATAAAATGGAATAAAAATAGCCTCTTCAATAAATGGTGTTGGGAGATCTGGACAGCTACATTCCAAAAAATGAAACTCAACCACCAACTTACACCACACACAAAAATAAACTCAAGATGGATAAAAGACTTAAATATAAGTTGCAACACCATAAGAGTCCTAGAGGAGAACACAGGCAGGGAAATCTCAGGTATTCCACGCAGAAATATTTTCACCGATATGTCCCCTAGAGCAAGGGACATAAAGGAAAGAATAAACAAATGGGACTTCATCAAAATAAAAAGCTTCTGCATGGCCAAAGAAAACATCAGCAAAATGAAAAGGTAACCAACCATATGAGAAAATATATTTGTCAATGATACCTCAGACAAGGGTTTGATCTCCAAAATACATAAAGAACTCACACGACTCCACTCCAGAAAGACACACAACCCAGTTAAAAAATGGGCGAAGGGCCTGAACAGACACTTCTCCAAAGAGGATATGCAGAGGGCCCAGAGATATATGAAAGGATGCTCAGCATCACTAGCCATTAGAGAGATGCAAATTAAAATCACAATGAGATACCACCTCACACTGATCAGAACAGCCATCATAACCAAATCAACAAACAACAAGTGCTGGAGAGGTTGTGGAGAAAAGGGAACCCTAGTGCACTGTTGGTGGGAATGAAGACTGGTGCAGCCACTGTGGAAAACAGTATGGAATTTCCTCAGAAAACTAAAAATGGATCTGCCTTTTGACCCAGCAATTCCACTGCTGGGACTATACCATAAGAATCCTGAAACAACAATTCAAAAGAACTTCTGCTCCCCAATGTTCATAGCAGCACAATCTACAATAGCCAAGTGTTGGAAGCAACCTAAGTGCCCATCAGTAAGTGAGGGAATCAAAAAACATGATACATTTACACAATGAAATACCATGCAGCAGAAAGAAAGAAGGAGTTGCTATGCTTTGTAACATCATGGATGGATCTGGAGAGCATTATGCTAAGTGAAATAAGCCAGGTGGTGAAAGACAAATACCATGTGATCTCACCTATAAGTGGAACCTAATCAACAAAACAAGCAAGCAAAATATAACCAGGAACATTGAAATAAAGAACAAACTGACAGTAACCAGAGGGGAGGTAGGTGGGGGTAATGGGGGGAAAGGGGGAAAGGTTGTCAAGGAAGATATATAAAGCACACATGGACAAAGCCAAAGCAGGGTAGGATTGAGGATGGGATGTGGGGATGGCTATGGTGGGAGGGAGTGATGGGGGAAAAATCGAGGTAACTGTACTTGGACAATAATTTTTTAAAAAGAAATAAAAGAATGTGGTTTAATTATTACATTGTTCCTTATTGGTGCTAGGAAAATATTCCAGTTTAACTAGCGCTCCAATAAGGATATGGTTTTTAGAGCCTATTTTGACATTTACAAAAGATTGTACTTGGTTTATAATTGCGATCTCTATGGAGCAGAAAAAACACACTTATTTGATTGTGCTCTTAAATGGGTCTGAGTTTAAAGTTAGACTCTAGGGCTACAAATAAGTTGCTTCCTCTGTTTTCATTTGAAGAGTTCACATCCTATGCTATAGAATTGTAATATTTCTTAATCAACCCTAAATTATTCACTGGTTTTATATAGGACGTAAGAATGAGAGTATATTTCTTGGTACATAGACATCCAACCTCCTGAACACATTTCCTAATCAAATCCTCATGTTCTGCTCATAGATGCTCTGTATAACTGGGCGGGGACAACCTCCCCAAAGTTCAAGTTTGAGGACACAGGCCTCTGTTTAAACCACAGGGACTGAAGGCCTGACAGGAGTTGGGGGAATGAACCGACTGAGCCACAGGCATTTAGGGAGTTGGGACTGCCTTCTTGCCCCCATGAATTTTGTGTTACATTTGATACTATAGGGAGCTTTTTCAAAAATTAACAATGTTAGTTCCCCATATACATTCAGCTGCTGAGAATTTGCCACGATGCTTGGTTGAGAATGGAAACATGGATCCACAAGCGTGTGCAACTGAGAGTAAAATTGGGTTTCTCAGGGGCCAGAAAAAAGGAGCACTGTAATTGGGAACATTGCAGGGATGCAGAAGATAAGCATCCTACACTGAGAAGCATTAAGCAAGGGGTTTTACAGTATGTGAAATACAGCACAGTTTTTACTTCATGCTCTTTTATGGAGAAAGAAACTGTTACATCATCTCTCTGGGGACAAATCACCCATTTGGGCAAAAAGAGCCACACCATGAATGAGGGGCAAGAACAGTTTCATCAGCACAGATGTCTTTTTTTTTCTTCTTAACCAGTGAAAAGGAAATGCTTTTTTTCAATAAAAGTGTGCTGTGAGATCTAATCTTTCAGAGGGTCATTTCTCGCTTGTAAGTCATATGACCTAAATAGCACTGAATTCTCACATTATAAAAGGAACATTACCAAATGCATACTTATTTTCAAGGAGATATGGGACACTGACTTTAAAATAAAGCAAATGAACAGAATTCCCTTCCCAGCCCATAGGCAAGAGAAAGGTTTGGTAATGACATTGGCGCCATTTACAGGCAGGTGTGAGCCAACTTCCCAATGGGGAAGTTCCACATCAGAGACCCCAGCATCACACCTGGAACTAATTGGCCTCCTTTTTGGCAAATTCAATAACTAGGCCAAAGATTAAATAGACCTTAGAGACTGTACAACCACTTCCGTTTCCAAGTGCTGTCAACCCCAGGGCAGGAAGGAGGGATGCTGGGGAGGTGGCCCAGAGAAAGGGCCGCCCCACCGGCCCCACACCTGCACCAGGAATATGCTAAACACACTCCAGTTTTCAAAGCTCAAAAATTAAATGCCTGTATGTTATGTTGATGAATTCTTTCAGGATGGCAAGTTATAGTTTCCTGCTCTTTGTGCTAAAAACATTCACTAGTAATGGCAGGTGGGTACACATATGCAAAACAATGCTTCCAGTAGCACCAGAGACCCTAGAAAAGCAGTCCATAAAATGTGAAACTGTTCAATTAGGAAGATGGGTTATTTTTGTATAACTTGGGTTTTTTCCATATTTTAAAAGACCATTGTATTTTCCTTTGAATTTATACAAATGAAGTAAATGTGTCTGTTGAAATTATATTCTTCCTCATCTTTTTAACCAACAGGTCCTCTGTGCCCACCATACACTAGGTTCCCTCTGAGACTGAGGACACAAACAATGTGCGAAAAGACCCTGTCCTCAGCAGCTCACAGTCAGATTAGTAAGAAAGGTTAAGAAGCAATTAAAATGAAGTCTTATAATTATCTAATTGGAAAGGGAAACAGGGGCTTTCTTTGAATACAAAAGAGGGGGTGGACAGGGTTGGAAGAAGCAGAAGCTGCCTGTTTTGTTTGTACATTTGTTTTGGAGTCTGTGAAGAATCAGGTCAGAATGGGCCCTTCCAGTCCACAGGCACTTCTCTGTCTGGAATGCTCTGGTTAAGGGACCAGGTTAAGGGGTTTGGGTGGCTGTGGAGAACTGAAGAGCAAGTGGGAGGAGCGCTGAGTCCAGGGGGAAATCTATTAGAGATAAGGCTGTGGAGTTACGTGTGGAAGCCAGATCCGAAACTATAGCCAAAAGAGGTTGGGTTTACCCTGAAGGAAATAAGAAGACTTTGAAGTTTTTTAATCCAGGGAGTGCCATTAGCAGCTTTTGGCAACACCCTCTGGCTACAGTGAAAAGGATGATTTGGAGGGTGAGAAAATAAAGTGGGGTGGGGTGGGATGGGGTGGGGTGGTGGGAGGAGGGAACAGGCAAGAGGCTGCCTGCAGCTTGTTGAAAGATGATGTGGATCTGGACTGGGAATGAGGGCAGAGAAATGGGGACTACATTTAGAGACTTCCAACAGGTAGAATTACCTGCGTAATACTGAATGTTGGGAAGAAGGAGCCAAAGGTCAACCCCAGGTTTCTGGCTTGGCTTACCTAGGACAGCTTCAAATCTTCCCTAAATCACCTGTTTTCATGGGAAGAGACACCATCATTCACTCACTCATCCACTCACTCATTTATTCAACAAACATACAGTAAGTTTGCCAGGCCCTGTCTGAGGCACTGGGGATACAGCACTGACCAAAGCTCTAATAATTCCTGCCTTCATGGAAGTCACATTCCATTTGAGAGAGGACAATAGGCAAGTATATTAAAGTGTGTCAGGTGATAACTGCTAAGAAAAAAAAGAGGGCAGTCAAATGAGGGAACAGACAGTGATGGAAGGACGGTAGGTGACACAGGGTGGTGAGAGAAGGAGACCCTTGAGCAGAAACCTATAGAAAGTGGGAAAGGGATGGGGAAGGGTGCTTCTGGCAGAGGAAACTGCTAATTCGAAGGTTTAGAGGCCAGAAACAATGTCCTCAGAAAGAATCCTCACCCCACACAGAGGCTGTCCTCACCCACATGCAGTCACTCTTCCCTGGAAGGAAGTCCTCGCCGTGCTCTGGGGAGGGGGGCCTAAGGAGGCAGTATTCCACCCTCACCTTATGCTCCCAAGCAAACACCACAGTTCTGTCTGAAAGAAATTCCTGGGACCTTAGAAAGCAAAACCTCTACACCTTTGTGAATAAAGAAGTCCCAAGTTGTTGAAAAAGCAGGGTTACTACTATCAAGGAATGGACAATGAAAGAGACTCTACATTTTACTCCTTCAAGAAAATGTGGGATGGAAAAGGCAAGACCAAAGGTGTGCTCCAGAGCATGGAGATCCTACCAGCTCATGAGAGTAAATGAGGGTGCGGCAATGCCCAGAGGATGAACAGCCTCCCCACAACCTGCCTTCTCTCAGAAGGCTAAATAGGCTTATGTCTAAGGTCCAGTTCCCAGAGGAGCAAAGAAGAAATTCTAAAAGGTTGGAAAGAGATGTAAAGGACACATCTGGTGACCTCAAAGTCCTTGGAGGAGGATGTAAATCGAAAAGGGAGCCACAGGCAGACCCCAGGCAACAGCAACCTCAAAGATATGGCCAGAGGTGGAGGAAATGAGTAGAAAGGCTGTGATCTGGCCAGAGAAGTGGGAGGAAACTCAGAAGAGCCTTGGCCAGGGGAGGAGAGAATTTTAGAAGCTGCTGATCAAACCCAAGAGCAAACCCAACAGAGAGGTCAAGTGAGACAAGGGTAACGTGTACCCATGGGACTAAGAAGATAAGATGGAAGGAGTTGGGAGTGAGTAATGAATGGTGAGGATGCTTCTCTTCCAAGAAACTTTTGAAGCAAAAATCTGTGAGAACTGGGTAACACCAAACTAGAACTAGTTAGGAGAAGTCCACTGACAAGAGCTGAGGCAAGATTCTGCAGAAGACAGTAGAGGCAAAGTGATGAAATCATTTGATTGGCTAGATCTTAAGCAGTTGCCTCATTTGATTAGCTGTACTTAAGCAGTTGCTTTATTTGGGAAACTTGTGATTGGTTGTCCTTAGATTTCAATTTCTTAACCTTGAGGCATTAAAAGCCTAGGTTTTGGTTTACTTAAGTAGGTTGCTAAGGCATTAGAAGCACTTCAGTCTAACAGTCTCTTTGTTTAATTAATTTAACAGGGAATACAGGAAGATGGTTACATGTTGAGGGCATAGAACCAATAAAGAGGGAGATTTTGAGATATGGGAAGACAATGAGTGGCAAAGCCAGGCCTGGCCCAGAGTTCTGATGGCAGGGAAGGAGGCAGGGCCAGGTGTGGGTGTGCAGATGCAGCAGCAGGAGGTTGCAGTGTTGAACTGTATATCATTTACATGTTGTTGTTGTTGTTTTTATTTCTCTTGCTCTACCTTCCAGGCAGCAGTATTGGCTCTCTACATGTACTGTCCTCAGTGGAAAAACTCAGCTTTAAGTTTCAAAATAGAGCTCCTCAAATCCTTGGCTAAGGCAGATCTGAAGGCTGAGTGCTTTGATTTATAAGAGCTAAGGGTTGTCAAAAGGAAAATGCTTGGGATAGAAGATGCAAGGCAGGCCTGGAGGACAAGAATGTAACTGCATAGAAACTTCATTTCTTTAATATAACTTTCCCTCCTTTCTTTCATTTTGATTCAAACTGGCTGCACCCAGCACCCTAACTTGCCTCTTTCTCCCTTGCCTGTCCACTCCCTTAATCATAAGCCCTCAGGACAATGAGGTTCTGATCAGCATCAGATAGTTTTAGGAATAAAGCTGTAAGTCTCGACCCCAGAGACAGAGTTTTGTTCAAATTAGAGATAATATCCAGGCCTCAGCTGTGTTACAGCTCCGGACCCAGAAAAGTGGTGAAACCAGATGAAGCAATGCCATGGCTATTATCAGGACCAGATATACTAACCAGCTAACTCCTACCCGAGAAGTGACCAATCAATGGAGAACAGCCCTGACCACAGCCCTAACTCCCTTAGTCACCATGACTAATGATTTTTCCCCTCTACAGACCATTCCCTTGGAAGCCATTGGGGAGCCAGGTCTTAGAACATCAGCACATCTGTGTTTCCAGGCGTGGGTCACTTCCTAAAATTAAACCCTTACTGCAAACTCTTATTTGTGTCTTATTGGGCTTTGATGTACAGAGGCAAATGGACCCCTTTAGCCCATAACAATTTTGGTGCCCATCATGGGGTTGCCTTTTGCCTGTGGATTCGTGGCTCCCAGTCCAGGGCTTGCCACGAGGCCCCCACCTAGCAGCTGTTGCCTCAGAGGTAGACGGCGGATGGCAGTCCCTGACCAAGCACCCCAACCTATGGTGCTTTTGTTTACAGGATATGAAATGAGGAATTGAAAAGGCCTAGATTTGGAATTTGCTCTGGTTTTGAAAATTGAAGACATCTTCCAGTAAGGTTCCACAGGTGATGTCCCCAGGAAGACCACCCTCTTTTAAGGCTCGGGTAGCCCAAATAGGAACAGAAGGGATGTGGTTCCTGAGAAGCCTCAGTTTATTTGTCTTGTCTCCTTCTCCCGGACTCAGGAAACTTGGTGGGAACCAAAGGGGCGAAATCTTGTTTGTCAGTCTGCTTGAGGCTGTATTTGTTACCTGTTGAGTCTGTGTACCCAGACGAGGAAAAAACATTCCAGAAATGGGTGGATAAATTTGTCAGTTCTTTGGCAACATTTAGGTGGCAACCCAATTCTTGAGGAATTAAAAAACTGTCCTTGTTTTACAAATGAAGTCTTTACAGAACCAGAGGTGTGGCTCCATATGTAGATAGCTGGCTCTGTACGGGAATACCTGGTCTTCTAGAACTCTTATCTGGGCCATCTTTTAAAATGAAAGTTTCAGGAAGATAATTCTTATTTTAAAAAAAGAAAACTTAGCCATCCGAACAGATCAATTCCAGCTGTTTCTTTCTAAGTTAGTGAGTTATGCTTCATAGCGCCTATCTCATGGCTGAAAGGTCTCTGTGCCTGTCTGTCTGTGTTGTGGTGTTTTCTACCTCTGGATGAAATGGTTACTCTTCCTTAAAAAGGAAGCTCTATTAAATTGGCTCAAACAAATGAGCGCTTATATGAAAATTCAAAAATAGAAATGTCACTGTAAGAAACATCAAACCTATAAGAATTTTTATGAGTTTAAGCCAAACTGACAATTGCTGGGAAGCAAAATCTAAATGGATTGAAAAAATGCTCCAGAGAATGGCATTACTGCACCTTATTTTATTCATTATTAGGATGAAGCATAAAGAGGGTTACATGAAGTTCATTGGTGATAGATCAGGGACACAGGAGAAAAGCACAGCAGGGAAATCTCTGAGATTGGATAAAGAGTAAAATGGAGAGACAAATACTTCTTTTACATTGGTGGGTACAAGATGATGGGACACAGAGATGGTATGGGTGGAACATCGCAGCAATGCGGGCTTCCGTGGTCTTCTGCTGTGACGTGGAGGCTGTGACCTGGGGGGTCTGGAGAAGGCATTTACTCTGACATTTCAAAGGCATGTTATCAGGTATGCGACCTTAAATGCAAAAAGAACATACGGGCCCAGGTAAGATAAAGATTGACCTTTGTTAGGGAAAAATACCACCTAGGATGTGACCACCTGCCATGGACCAGTTTCAGTCATAAAGTTTTAATTTCAGATGACCCTGTGTGGTTGATTTGGTGTCAGGTTTAGTATGTGGCCCCCTTTTTGTCCACAAAAAACTAACCCAAGTGCTTTTCAGAATCACATCATCTGGGAAAATATTTGATATTAAAGATGATTTGAGTTTGGTTTGGTTTGCTTAAATAGGCATATGTTTAAAATCATTGTCATTAAATAATACTTTTATTCTACCTAGGTTCATTAGTTAAATGAGTTTGTTATCTCTGTTGCAAAATTTGTCAGCAGGAAACTTGGTATAATGAAATTTCCATAATTAATCTAAACTTAATTATTATAAGCAAGTAAATGAAATAAGTTTAAATGGGATAAAATGTTTCTTTAGGTTAACTAGCAAAAATTGTATTTAAATGGTTTCACAAATCTCTTTGGTAACTTGAAACTTAAAAGTTTTGCCAACTAAATTAAATAGTGATATTCATTGAATGTCTAGACCATTTCCAAATGAGATAAAATAATGAAATGATAATTACTGAACATAGGTTCATCTACTATCTGCTTATTACAGAGAAACAAAAGACATTTTAGTCTGTCAGTAAAAATGTCTTGTGCCACATTACAACACGCACTATGGGAAAATATAGACAAGGCCTGTTCAGAGAGCAACCAACCAGGTGGTATGAAAAATAGAGACCCTTACTCATATATTCTTATTATTAAATGGACATTATATATTGGAGATTATATAAAAATCTCCAAGAGTCACAAAGTCCTGATGCAATGCTCATTTGTAATTCTTGTTGTTGTAAATGTTACAAAATGCAAAGTTCTTTGTCAATTACATTATAATCAGATCTATAACCATCTTATTTTGATTTTTGTCATTTACAGTCACTGTTTTACTCTGATGCTTTTGCAAGTATATTCCATCTTCAAAAAGATCCATGAAAAGGACTGACTTACTCTAAACACAGTTGTCTAAGAATACACTTTCAGATCATACCTTTAAACTGAATGATTTATAAAACTCTAAGGAATAACTGGATTCACAGACTTCTAGCAAAGGATTGAGATAGATAAGAATTCATTATATGGGACTGAATGAACTGAGGATGATTTTATTTTTATAACTTTTTGTTGGAAATATTGCTAATATTCAATCTCTTTGTTTTCCAGATATATGGATACTTGTTTAAATTCTCTTAAATTATCTATGACTTAGAGCAATTTGGTAAACAATTCTACCTTTGTAATGTTTCAATATTGATACATTTATATTTTTCTCTCTTCCTTATTCCTATAGAAGTTTGGAGACTCTCAATGAGTATTAATATCTTCATGGCAACATGGTTCTTTGCATAAATTCAATGGGAATATGCTCTTTTATAACAGAATACAGTTAGAAATTGGACTATTGCCAAAACTTTGAATGGAATGCTATGTTTAAGTGAGACATGCATAGACTCTTGATGTCACTGGGAAGCTTTAAGGCATTAAGGTTGACTTTGGAAGCCAATAAAATCCTACTGGAGAAATGGTCTGGTACCTTACTTACATGGTTCATAGAAGTGTTTCCAGGTGAGAAACACAGGTTGCTTTCCTGGGAAATGGTGAAGGAAGAACTTCAGGAAATTTTGGGGAACCTAAAGAACCTGAGAAATTCACATTAATCAATAGGTGTGACAGGCAAGTGATGATGGCAACTGTGTCACTTGGTTCTTAGCCCTGAGAGGCTAATTAAAGTTGAATCTAGAGATTCCTTATGCAATTGCAGCAAAGCAGATTTTAAAAAGCCTGTAAAATTAATTACTATTCTTGTTGTTCTTATGCAAATAACAGCCCAAATTTAATGATACTGGATCTATACAATAAATTAGTCCTAATATCTTTGATAAAATGAGGGTAATTTTTAAAAAGAAAAATTGTTTCAATAGAAACCATAATGTCCAATCATGGATTTAGATTCTAGTTCAGTTAATTGTCTTTAAAAATCTGTGCACTGGACTGGATTCTGAATCTTCCTAATGAAAGTATTTAGTTATAGCCCTTTTCACTGGTATTTTTTTTCTTCTCATCCTTTGCCTTGGAATTATTGAGAAAAACTGTTTTTTCTGAGCCTTGAAAATCCTTCCTTGTGTTGTTATAAGAAACATCCAAAACCTAAAGAGAATTTTTCAGTTTATTTGAGCCAAACTGGTAACAATTGCCAAGAAGTCAAACCCCAATGGATTGAGAAAATGCTCCAAAGAATGGCAGTTTTGCAGCTTATTTTATACATTTAGAATCAAAGGAGGAAATGTCAGGAGGGCTACATAAAATCCATTGGTGGTAGATTAAGGAGGCAGGAGAGAGCAAAGGGGGAAAAATCTTTAAATAAACAGTGAAACAGAGACACTTCTTTTACATGGGTGGGTATTGGGTAGTTAATAATTAACATTTCCAGCACATAGAGATGGAATGCAAGGAACAAGATAATGAGGAGGGATACTGTGGTCTCCCCCTGAGAGGTCTGGGAAAGATTACTCCAACATTCCAACGGGAAGTTATCTTAGATGCAAAAGGACAAGAGACAGCTCAGTTACGTAAAGACTGACATTTTATCAAGGAAGCTACAGGCCTAGGACCTGACTACCTGCCATGACCCACTTTGTTAGGAATTTTTATGTTTAGATCATCGTATGTGGTTGCTTTTGCTCTCTGAGTTCTGGTGTCTCCGTCATCATAGGGCAGCCAGAACACAGAATACACCACCAGTGTATTAGTCAGGAAGTGCCTGAAATAGCCCATCACCCACTCTATAAGTATTCCAGGGGACTTGGAAAAAATGTGAAGCACAATTCCTATAAGACAGAGCCCTGAAATCTAAGACATTTAAGAAATTTTTGTTTTTTTCCACACACTACACGACTACCACTAGTTAGCAGGGAAGTCTTCAACACTAGGGAACCCAGACTGATGGAATGGTACCATCTTGGATATGGCTGGATTGCTCTGGCAAAAGAAAGAGGATTCTGGGGGATCCTGCCCAGGCAATTAGATATTTACTTTGATTCACCTAAGTTTTGTTTGTTGTTCAAATGAATCACATGACCCCACAGCCACCCATAGCGGGTCCAGGAAGTGTAATTCAGAGACATTTGGTGAGCAGCACCAATGAGGACCGCATTTCCCCCGGTGAAAGGGAGCATTGTGCCAGCCAGAGCTCTGGAGAGGGGACAATGAAAAGAAGCTGACAAGGACAGAGTTGAGGCTCAAAGTAGTAGTGTTACTGAGCTGAGCTGGGGTGGGGTCCAGGAGGAGATGCACACACCACACCAGCTACGGATGTTGCTTCAGAAGAGGGTGGGGAATGCATGAAGTCCATGGCCACCGTGGGGTGCATGAGACAGCAGGGCCAGTCAGTCAAGAGCAAACAATCACAAATGAACAGGAACATCTACCCTGGGCCACAAAAGTTATCAGGAATTTTGAGTAAATTGAAGTCATTAAATTCAGATTGGCCATATAAACTTACAAACTATCTACTTATAAACTGTAAGTGACTGACTTATCTTGAAATAGCAAAAGAAGTGTATGTCACCATCAGAGCAAAAGGGGTGGGTGGTTTGTGAGAAATTCTAGTCCAGTTAAGAAATAAATAAATAATGAAAAGCATCTGTCTATACATCTAAGCTATGACTGGACCTTTCTATTCTGATGAATAAGTGTGTGGTGGGTATGAGGGGACAGAGACCAGGGCTGTCATAAAGATCAGCACATTCACATGCAATGGGCTCTATTTTCTCTGAGAATGAAGAAACAAGGTTATCTGGGGCTCTGCTCTGAATGACCAAAACCCCCTGGAAACTGACAGTGGCTCAAGAACCAGTAACCATGAGTCATGCCCACCCCAAGGAATACCAACACTAGCAGGGATCCATATCCCACTGGAGCAGGATCTAGCAGAGAACATAGTGTATCACAAGCTCTCATCCATACAGGACACATGTACACCTGGAGAGAAGTCAAAGAATGGCCCCTGACTCAGAGAGGGATGGAAGGAGGCAGCAAAGGCCCTGTTCACATTGCTTTGACATCTGCAGTAAAGTCACATTCATTGACTATGTATATCTGATACTAATGAGGGAAAGGAGAAAAGCTGTTGGAATCAGACTGAGGTTCAAGTTCTGGCTCTTCCATCTACTTTGAGTCAGTTTTCCTAACAATAAAATGGGGCAAAGTGCAACTCCCTTGAGTACTTGAACAGAGATCAAATGAGACCATTCATGGATAGTCCCTGGCACATAGAAAGCATTTGTGAAATACAGTTTCCCACTCCCATCATCTACTTGTAACCCATCTGGTCATTCGGAGACTTAATCCCTGACTTCTTTCCTGATGTGAAATACTCTTAATAGTCCCAGTAAATCATTTGGAAAATCAAATTCAAAGGAACATTAGACATGTCAGAAATATAATGTAATGGACTACAGAAATGGTAATAGAGCTTTGACAATTCTTTCTTCCCCTTCTCTGGAAAGACCTGTTCTGTTACATTGTATGACAACACAGTAGTAAAGAAGGCAGTTGAGGAAAATTTTTTATAGCTTCAATCAGCCCTTCCACTCAATGACAACAAAATTTAATTGATGGCCAGTGGTTCTCGTGGCCTTACAACCTATTTGGGTTTTGTGTGTACATGGGTGGTGGAAGATATTTTGATTTGGACATTAGGAACTATGAGATATTGAGTGAATTAAAGAGAATACTAAATCATTGACTGTGGTATCCTGGTTGTCTTTTGCTGCCTAAGAAGTTCCCCAATGCTTTGTGGCTTAAAACAACAATTTAGCTTTCTTTAGCATGGTTCCAGGGCTTAGACAGGCAGTTCTCACTTGGGATCTTGCATGCAGTTGTGGTCAGATGGCAGGCTGGGGATGGGTGAACATCTCTCCCTTGATAGGACCTCTCCTTTCTCAAAGAAAATAGTAGGATTTTTTTTAAAGCTCAAAAATTCATCTTCCTAGAGCAACATTAGGTGATTTGGGATAACTGTAACACAATTTGGATGCAAGTGGGGGCAGGGTTAGGGATAGGGCAAAGGCCTAAGAAAGTCAATGGAGACAGTAGAGCAGAGTAGTTAAGAACATGAGCCTTAGAGATGGAGACCTTTGGCTCAGTTTGCTACTTTAGCATTTTGATGGCCCTCCCACTCACTAGCTGTGTGGCCTTGGAGAAGATCCTTACCCTCTCTGAGCTTTATTTATCCCATCTAAAAAGGGCTAATAATGCCTACCTTACAGGGTATTTGTGAAGACTGACTAAGGTAAAGAAGAACAATGCCCTGTGTTTTGAGGACGCATGTTAAGTATTTAATGATGATAGCAGGAAGTATTGCAGAAGGCAAGATCAGATGCAGCCCAACAAATGAGAAATTTCAGTGCTAAAAAATGCGGTAGGTTCCAGGATCTCTGGCAATAGCTAGCATCAAACATTCCTTGTACTATTTTAACCCAAGAAGGAAAAATGTACTTTTGATGAACAAACTTGTTTTTGGATACTTGTTTCTACCTGCATTATTGTCCTTATAGTGTGTCCCCCAAAGAAAATCATGGTCATGTCTTAATCTGGTACCTTGTAAATGGGGTTGTTTTTTATTACGGTCGTTGTGTTTGGCTCTGGGGAAAGGGGAAGCTCAGATCACAGCATGCTCTAAGTGGGTGTGTGCTGGGAATGCCCACTGCTGGTCCTTTGTACATAGCACCTCTCCCATAAACTGTCAGATCTCTTGGTGACAGCTAAATACATGCTTTAGACATGTGTTAAAAATCAGGCATGCCAGGCCCAGCTCAGATTTCATCTCACTGAATTGCCTTCTCCGTTCGTCCTTTAAGAAAGAAGGCAACAACCTCAAACACAGATTAAATTGCTTTCAGGTAGAATTACAGGACAGGGCCCTGGCTGGGAAAACGCTCCTACAGTTTAAGGGCATCAGAGAGGACCCTACTGCTGAGTGAGTCAGAGTACAGAAACTGGCATGCACTTTACTCCTTTTAAAAATCTTTGTGGGCCTTTAAAGCTCAACTTTAAGTGCTGGTTAAAAACTGGATAGGCAGCAACAATTTTTATCTCCATCAATATTAATGCTGGGGATGAGCCCTCTACCCAAGTGACAGAAAAACATCCAGAACTAATTTGAATCCCCAGGAAGATTTAGAAAATTATAGTGCCTCAACAGGGGGTAGAGTTGAATGTATCTGCTTTTGGCCTACTCTGGAAAATGATCTCTTCACACTACGAATAAACAGATGACAAAAAATGCAGGCCAAGGTTGGAGAGAGTTTGACTAGCTAAATTTAGCCATTGACACAAAGACATTTTTGCTGCTTAACAAGATCAAGCCTCAACTTGGAGTAGGCAGAGTTCCTTAGCATCTTCTGTGGTCAAATACTGCAGTGTGGCAATCAGTCAGAACAGGACTGAGCACAGAAGATGCATCTTCTTCAGCTCAGCCAGGCTCTTTACAATAAGAAGGGTCTATTTGGTTCTTCTTCCTCTAAGGGAAATGGCATTTTCTTAAAAGAACCAGCAAAAGTCTTTGGCCAAATTTGAATTATGACGTCAAGAAATAAATAATCAACCCTGGCCAGTGTTCAATTCCTCATCAGAGCACATACCTAGGTTGCAGTTTTGATTCCGCATCTGGGCACTTACAATCCTTTGTCCTTGCACATACAGGAGGCAACCAATCACTGCTTCTCTCTCACATCAATGTTTCTCTCTCTCCCTTCCTCTTCCTCTAAAAGAACTGAAAAAAATATCCACATGTTAGAATAAGATTTAAAAAAGAAAAAGAAATAAAGTCATCGGCAAAGTTTAAATGGAAATAGACATAGAGGCAATCAATTAATCTAAATTAAATGAAGTGAATATTTTAGATCATTTAACAAGTATTTATTGAAGCCAGAACTGTGTACTTAACTCTGATTTCCAAATATGTATTTTTTGAACCATATAGAGATAAAAATGGATTTTCCAAGATAATTAAACATAATATAACTACCAAAAACTAAGGAAGGCTTAGGTAGCATTAAAAGAAGTATAGAAAGTAAAAAGAGGAAGGTGATATTATTGTTCTGTTCAGTGTTACAGGTTTCAAACACCACATTTTAAGAGGCAGTCAGTGAAAACCTGAGCATGTTCAAAGGAGAGAAACCGGGGTGGTAGGGGCATGCAAAACTCTGTCACGTAGAGACTGTTCAAGAACCAGGACTTGTGGGACAAAGGAAGGGGGACTCAAGGGACAGAGAGACATGATGCTTTTGTTTGTTCATTTTCCATTTTTTTTTATTTGAAAGGCAGTCTTGTGGTTTTACCTTATTTGTATAGAAGTTTCAGGACAAATATTGGGTGTAAGCTGAAAAAAGTCACTCAATTAGACAATGAGGTGCCTTGTGACAGTGAATTCCCTGATACAGTAGGATGGATCAACAATACTTGACTGTGGTGTAGTAGAAGAACTTGAGCATTGGATGACACCAGATTAGGATGAAATGGATTTAGAGGCAGAGTGGTGCCATAGTTACATTAAGAGCTCAGCTCTAGAAACAGACAGACTTGGGGGCTTTGCTCACTGATTTCATATGACCCTGAACACTCATTAACTTCTCTGAGCTTCAGTTGTTTCATCAGAAAATGGAGATAACAGTCCTTGGACCATAATGTTGTTTTGAGGAGTAAATGCATTAATGCATATAAAGGGTTTCACATTCTGCCCAGGCAGATGTGGCTCAGTGGATTGAGCACTGGCCTGCACACCAAAAGGTTGCCAGTTTGATTCCCAGTCAGGGCACATGCCTGGTTTGCAGGCCAGGTCCCCAGTAGGGGGCATGTGAGAGGCAACTGATCACTACATCTCTCACACATTGATGTTTCTCTCCCTCTTTTTCTCCTTCCCTTCCCCTCTCTCTATAAGTAAGTAAATAAAATCTTTTTTAAAAGTTTCACATTCTGCTTGAATAAGCTTAATAAATAGCAGTTATTTTTCCCATTAGTCATGAATATTAGGATTTTTATTGTCCTTATAGTCAAATACAAATTTTCCCAAATTCCCTAGATTCAGGAAACTTAACCTACAGCATTTGTGTTTCCAACCACAAGGTGGCAGACAGATTGGCACCCTATTTCATGCTCTGGGATCTACCTTGGAGGTGAGAAGCAGTAAGAAAACAGTAAACCATGAAAGTGAAAAGAGAAACGAACTGGGACTCACATGCTCCTAGCCAGAAACAGAGCAGGGTGGGGTCCATGAAGTCAGGCTATGACTTTACAGGGAGTTTACAATACTTTGACTTTTAAATGATTGTTTTTTAGTTTGGTTTTTGTAGAAATAAAATACCTATTGAATAATCAACACAGGTTTTCCTGAAAGCTGATGCTTGTGGTGATTGTACTCCCTCCCTCAGTGAGAGGGAGACAAGTGGGAAAAGATGGTTAGAAAAGGAAAGTATGTGTTTACGGTTGTGCAAAAAAAAAAGATACTGAACATATACACAGCAATACCCTTCCCCTTCATTCTTAGACATGGGTTCAAACCCAGCCTCACATCTACCTGCGTGAAGATATAGCCCATACATCAAACACCTAAGAGTCCTTTCTTGCCTACTGCTCCTCCAAACTCCCCTCTCCAAATCCTAGTAAAACAAATATAGAAGAACAACTTTTCATGGGAAAGGGCATTGGATTTCCCTTGTGTAAGGACATTGACTTGGGGAAAGGGGATAGATGAGTAGGTATTAGTCCCACCAGCACTACTGAAATAGCTGGTTCGGTTTGAACAAGTCAATCTGTCAGTGTTCTCATTCACATGGTGGGGCGGAGAGGGGTGGGGCGCAGGGGGCAGTAACCTAGCCCTAATTGATCTCCAGGAGTTTCTCCCATGCCAATAGTCTCTTAGTCTCTAAAGATGAAACTAACACCTTTCTCTGAAGCCTACTATCCAAGTCTTTATTTACCTGGCTCATCAGTCACAATTCACATGAAAGCACCAAGATGCATATGATGTTAGCAGAACTGGAAGAAAACTTAGAATCAAGTTGTCTTGTTCCCCCAGTTTTAAGATGAAGGGACAGACGTGGAACGATAAAGTAATTTTATCAAAGATAGACAGTTAATTAGACATCAGGCCAGGACTAGGGCTCAAGCCCTCGGGAATTCTGATGGTCATTCTCATACAAATGTACACATGTCCACCATACCTTACATGGTGATAAGGTAACAGTTTTGTTAAATATAACTTAGATACCATAAGATTGACCCATATTAATTGTACAATTCAATAATTTTTATTAAACTTACAGAGCTGTGAAACCATCACCACAAGCCCATTTTGGAACATTTTTTGTTACCCCATAAAGACTCCTGTGCCCGTCTGCACTCATTCCCCATTCCCACCACCAGCAAATGTTAGTCCACTTTCTCTCTCCATCGATTAACTACTCCAGGCATTTTGTATAAATCAAATCAGATAATATGTGGTCTTCTTCCCAAATTTAGAGGGAAAAGTGGTCTGCTAACTTTATCAAGCTGAGAAAAGTTCTTTCCATTACTAGCCTATTAAAAGATTTTTATCATGAATGGTGTTACATTTTCATCAAATGCTTTCTGTATATCTATTGAGATAATCCTGTGGGCTTAGTCCTTCATTCATACTATTCTATAATATTAATATTATATTACATTGACTTTGAGATGTTAAACCACACTTGTATTCTATATAAGAAATCTTATGTGGTTATGGTAAAATGACCCTTTTTACATGTAGATTGATTTACTTTGCTAATATTTTGTTGAGGATTTCTGCATCTAGACTCATGAGGAATATTGGTTTGTAGTTTCTTGTGATGTCTTTATCTGGTTTGGTACTGGGGCAATACTAATCTCATGATATTAGTTGGAAAGTGTTCTCTCATATTTTATGGGAAAGTTTTTGAAGAATTGGTATCATTTTTCCTTTGAGAGTTTTATATAATTCACCAGTGAAGACATCTGGCCCTAGGCTTTTCTATGAGGGAAAATGTTCAATCACTAATCAAATTCTTTATTTATTATGGGTCTATTTAGAGTTTTTATTTCTTCTTCAGTAAATTTCATTAATTTATATCTTCATATAATTCTCCCTTTTTAATCTAAATTGTCTAAATTATCAACATAAAGTTGTCCATAGTATGCTCTTATAATCCTTTTAATTTCTTTAAGGTTGGAAGTGCTGTGTCCTCTTTTATTTCTGATTTTGGTAAGTTGTATCCTCTCTTTCTTTGTTGGTTAGACTGAATCAGATTGCATAACCTGACACGACTGATATTTGGGTCCAATAACTGTTATTAGGGGCCAGGCTGCCATGCACTGTAGGATGTTTACTAGCATCTCTGGCCTTCACCCACTAGATGCCAATAGGGCACGCATGCACACCTGGCACGCACCCCTGCAGACACACACACACAGTGAAGTATGGCCGTTCAACATTTCTCCAGACATTGAAAAGTGTCCCCGGGCGGGAAAGTCAGGTTGAGAACAACTGGTCCGATCAAGTTTAATTTTGTAGATCTTTTTAATAATCAACTTTTGTTTTCATTGATTTTTATCTATTTTTTGTTTTTCAGGTAATTTATGTCTGATATAATTCTAAATTTCCTACCTTCTACTTGCTTTGGGTTTAATTAACTCTTTTTCTCTAGTTTCTGAAGGTGGAAGATTAGGTTATTCATTTGGGTATGCAAAGTGATTTTAAGACAAACTGTATTTTGGACAACTTGAATTTTAGTAGAACTAGTCTCCTAGTCAGCAGAACTGTTTAATAATCAGTTAATAAAAACTGTTAAATAATCATTAATAAATAGACAATAGTAAACAAAAAGCTTTTCCCCAGCCCTCAAGCATGCCTTCCCTAAGCAAAATATTGTATAAAGGAAACTTAGCTGTGGTTAACTTGTAGCCAATTCTCTTGCCTAATAACCCTGGATTCCCTAAATGACATGAATTGTCAGCCTTTCCTTGAAATTTCTTTTCACTTCTAATCTACATCTGACCACTTTTCATTTACTTACACTGACAGATTAGCTAATTTGATTGAACAATTGCTGCTGGCTATGTAAGAGAATATTACTTTTCTAAGTTTTCTAAATAATGAAGAGTACATGTAAGCCATCAATACACAGTAGATGCCAATGTACTCACTACCATAATGGTGATGATAAGGAATGAAGGAAGTATCATTAGGAAAAATTAGACTTTAAAACAGGGGTGTCCAACATTTCGGCATCTCTGGGCCATACTGGAAGAAGAAGAGTTGTCTTGGGCCACACATTAAATACACTACAACACAGAATCAAAAAAAAATCTCATAATGTTTTAAGTAAATTTACAAATTTTTGTTAGGTCACATTCATAGCCATTGTGGGCCACATGTGATCCCCAGGCCATGGGTTGGACATCCCTGCTTAAAACAAAGACAGGGCCTTAGGTCAAGATGGCAGGCGTAGGTAAATGTGGTACTCACATCCTCCCACAACCACACCAAAATTATAACTAAACTACAGAACAACCACCTGTAGAACCACCTGAAATCTAGCTGAACAGAAGTCCTATAACTAAGAATATAAAGAAGAAGCCACACTGAAAATGGCAGAAGGGGGCAGAGACTCAGAATGGGCTTGTCCCACACCCACATGTTATAGATAAAAATTGGTAGGGATATTTTGGCTGCAAAGCTCCCCCTTGAGGAACAAAGGGTCCCAACCCCATTCTAGAACCCCAGCCCAAAGTTCCAGTGCCAGGAAGAGAAGTCCCTATAACTTCTAGCTGTAAAAACCAGCAGGAATTGAACCTGAGTGAAACAGAGGTTTCTGGAGTCCCAGGCAGTTCCTCTTAAAGGGCCCTCACTCTGGCTTATTTGGACTTACTCAGACTTACTCACTCTGAGCTTCAGCACTGCATTAGCAGCATAAAAGGCACCAGGAACATATGGGGAAAAACTGAATTGTCTGGCATCTGAGCAAGAGCTGGGGGGGCAACTTTCTCCCAGATAGAAGTTCTGGCAGAGGCCATTATTTCTTTTTTGAGCCCTTCTACCACAGAGCCAGCAGGCATGCACCAGATCTGAGTCTCCATCAACTTGGCCCACACTGTTCACCATGGCCTGGTGACTAGTTGAGACCCCACCTCACCAAAATTGCAGTGTCTTTTCCATACAAACATCTTGTCCTGGCTCACATTTTAGACTTTCCTAAAATCTCTCAAACAAGCAGCAATTGGCCTCAACATGCCCTATACTTCTCACTAAGTAGCCCCAGGCCTGCCACTAGCAGCAGCCAGGCTTGGTTCATAGATTGGCCTTTACTGAGCACCTCTGAGCCCAGCACAAGTAGCAGCCATCTGCAGATCTACCCAGGTGGCATCAGGCAGAACACAGGTGGCACTTGACCTTGGTCTGTGCCTGCCAGTAAACCCCACAGTGAGCACACCTGATACACAGCTTCAGACCATATGAAAGCACCACCCAACAACCTCTCCAAGTGGCACACTCACCGGATGAACTCAGTGCGCACCAGAATCCTGCTAAAGTAAGTCATACTTTGTGGGGTCAGCCCCTGAACAACTGATCCTCCACCATGGTTACAGCCAGTACCTGTAGCTGATCAGCCTGGGGATAAATCCCTTTCACTGACATAAATCCCTTTCACTGATAAATCAAGGCTCAACTACAATAACAGATGGATGCATGTTGCCCATGTAGGAGGCTCACCTGGAGTACCCAGCTCAGGTGAATGGGGAGGCAGTGCCACTGGACCCTACAGGACACCTATTGTCCACTCTACCAAGCCTGGAAGACATAGCAGTTTGACCTAATATATAAAAACAAACACAGGGAGGCTACCAAAATCAGGAGACAAAGATACAGGTCCCAAACAAAAGAACAGAGCAAAAGTCCAGAAAAAAAAACTAAACAAAATGGAGACAAGTAATCTCCTAGGTGCAGAGTTCAAAACACTGGTTATAAGGATGTTCAATGAACATAAGGTAAGAGTAGACGAATTTAGTGAAGACTTCAACATTGAGATACAAAACATAAAGATGGAACTAGAAAACATAAAAAGAAACAGTCAGAAATGAAGAAGAAGAATACATTAACTGACATGAAGAATATATTACAGGGAATCAACAATGGAGTAGATGAAGCAGAGGATCAAATCAGAGATTTGGAAGATAAGAAAACAGAAAACACCCAATCAGAATAGCAAAAAGAAAAAAGAATTTTTAAAAATGAGCATAGTTTAAGGAGCCTCTGAGACAACTTCAAGCATACCAACATTTACATCATAGGGTGCCAGAAGGAGAAGAGAGAGAACAAGGAATTGAAAACATATGTGAAAAAATAATAAAGGAAAACTACCCCAACCTGGTGAAGGAAATAGACATACAAATCCAGGAAACACAGCGAGTCCCAAACACAATGAACCCAAAGAGACCCACACTAACACACATCATAATTAAAATGCAAAAGGCTACAAAACAAAGAAAGACTCAAAAGTAGCAAGAGAAAAGCAGTTAGTTACCTATAAAGTAGCTCCCATAAGACTTATCAGCTCATTTCTCAACAAAAACTTTGCAGGCCAGGAGGGACTGGCAAGAAATATTCAAAGTGATGAAAAGCATGTATCTACAAGCAACATTATTCAGCAAAGCTATCATTTCAAATCTAAGGATTCTAAATGATAGTTTTGTCTTTTCTAGGACAAGAAAAACCTAAAGGAGTTCATCATCACAAAGTCAGTATTACATGAAATGTTAAAGATCCTTCTTTAAGAACAAGAAAAAATTAAAAATAGGAATAATAAGCCCTGACTGGTTTGGCTTAGTTGGTTGGGCATCATCCCACAAAGCAAAAGGTTGCCAGTTTGATTACCCACCAAAGAACATCCCTGGGTTACAGTCAGGGCATGTATGAAAGGCAACTGATTGATGTTTCTTTCTCATATTGGTGTTTTTTTTCCTTTCTTCCTCTCTCCCTTCCTCTCTTTCTAAAAATAAATAAAATTTTAAAAATATGAATAATAAAATGTCAATAAATACTCATCAGCAACTGACTCTACAAAAACAAAATAAATGAACAAGCAGAACAGAAATAGACTCATAGATACAGAGAACATTTTGATTGTTTCCAGATAGGATAGGGGTTGGAGGGATGGAAAAAAAGTTGAAGGGATTAAGAAGTACAAATTGCTAGTAACAACAGTAATGAGGATGTAAAGTACAGCATAAGTAATATAGTCAATAATATAATAACTATGTATGGTATCAGATGGGTACAAGATTTATCAGGATGATCACTAAATAAGGTATATAATGTCTAATCACTGGGTTGTACACCTGAAACTAATATAATATTGTGTATCAACTGTAATTGAAAAATAAAAAATTATTTAAAGTAAAAATAAAAACAACAAGGACATTTCCAAATCATGGAAGGACAAAGGAGATACAATCAGGCACACTAGAAAGAAAGCCTTAGTTTAGTAGCCAGACTGATGATCAAACTTCATTCTAAGAGCAGGTAGGTGCTAAAGCTGGGATGCGGTTACTACCAGAAGCTAAAGGGTGGCATGAATTTAAGCCTTCTTACCAAGCATTATAGCCACACCATGGAAACCAAATTCAGTTAATGAACATCGAGGTCATGAGCAGGGCTAACAACAGGATACTGGATGAAATAAGGAATGGGACAAAATATGAGTATTTGGGATGAAGTAAAAAGGACCCAGTTAGCTTGCAGGTTACCGTTCTGAGTTCTCCATGCATGTAGGTTACTATTATGGTCTGGTGGGCTTATAGGTTACAGGAAAGCTGCCATCAGCTGGAAGCCTGCTCTGCCCGTTCACTATGTACAAGGGGCAGGTACTGTGCCCTGTCTCTGTGTGACACTCATGCAGGCTCCACAGGACCTGTCAAGGGGAAGGCAGCTCAGCTCCACATTTCTTTCTTGATTCCAGTCCCTCTCCCTGTCTCCATGCCTATCCTCATTCCTGTCCTTTTACCAGTCCCTATCAATCTTCCATTTGCCTTTCCTCTTTTACTCCCTCTCCCTCTGCCCACACATAGCTTCTCTCTCCCATATTACATCACTCAGGCTAAGTCCAGGGCTGTAAGTAATATTCTTTCTGCACATTAAATGTTGCTTCTTGAATAACACATCAATTTGTCCTATTTGAGAACATCCTGTGTGGTGCACTACTGTTCACAGTACCAGAACACATTGCAGCATCACACACCAACAGAGGTGGGGACAGCTTAAAATAGGAAAATGGGTTGGAACTGTGTGGTGTCCTCCCTGCCTGGTTTCAGGAGCCATAACCCCCATGGCTAAGGCTGAATGAGAAACATCTGAGAACCAGGAGGCCTAAGGAGACAAAACTTATTTCCCTGAACATGGGCACTGCCTGCTCTGCTATTCCCTTCAGCATGGTCAGATAGTCAATGACGGGCAACCATTCTCTGGAAAGAATGGACCTAAGACAGACACAATCATGTGGGAATAAGCCATCAGAGAAGAGACTCAGGGGGGCTGTGGAAGTGAGGGAGTGATCGATATCACCCCTGCCCCCTCGGCTTTGCAAATAGCCTGAGTCCTAGTTCTGGATGTGAGAAATCCGAGTCTCCTGGCTGCCTTTGTCTCCTCCACCCAACTCAGGGCCTGCAGAAATAGCAGGGGCGGTGAGGTTCAGACTAGAGTCGGGGGACACCTGGGGTAAATTGGACCTGGGGCATAAGATGTGTAAAATCCTGTGAGACCTGCTTGCTAGGATGCTCTTGGATGTGTAGGCTCTGGCAGGAAACTAGACTAATCCTGTACCTGTTAGGTGATACCAGCCCCAAAAACCAGCATGAGCCTTTAGAACCCTATGTAAATTATCTACCCGTTTTGATCTTTTCTGCTAGACAATGAATCCACATTCTGTATCCATTCACCTACCCAATACTACCTAATAAAAAGCCTATTGAGGTGGTGGCTCGGGGCACTCTCCTTTGAGAGAGTGGCCAGGCCAGTTGGAGGCACCCTCCCCTTGAGAGGGTAGCCATGCTGTCCCTATTCCTCCACAGGACTCATAGTCCGTGTGTATGTTTTTCTCATAACTTGCGAGCATCTACAACATTTGCGGTCACTGCTGGCCGGTGACTGCAACAGAACTGAGATCCTGCGGGTACCCTTGTTCTGGGATATGAGACATGTCTCTGAGCTGGTAAATGAGGCATGGAGGAAGGGGACATTAACAGAAAGAAAGGTTTGAAGAAAAGGGAAAAGGGAACCTATAATATACCATCTGCATGTGGTAAGAGCTTTCAATGTGTTATTTAATTTAAATTTTGCAATTCTTTAAAAGAGCTCTCATCTCCCTTATGTTACAGAAGGGGAAAGTGAGACTCATAGGCCATAATAAGTAACTTGTCCATTACAAGACATGGCATAGTTGGGATTCAAATGTAGGGCTGGATGACCCCAAACCTTCCTCCCTACACCACACTGCTTCACACACCATCCAATGGAGAACAGGATGGTCACGCTGGTGATCTCTGTGGTCAGTTTTATTTTGCTTAAGAATAGTCCCTCGAGTAGAAAATTCTGGAAGGATGGTGGCTTGATATGTCCTGACTCTTCATTCCCATCCAGCTACCTCTGAGTCCAGCATTGCCATGGCTGCAGCTGACAAAGGCAAAGGTGGAGGTCACTATGTGTGCAGAACTTTTTCTAGCTGAGCCAGGGAAGAACCTGGAAACAGTATTGAGAACTTCAGGTCAAGGATTAGACTGTATGTATCCAGGAGGAGAACTTAATCCAGTGAGATCCATGGATTCCCCACCTGTCACCTCAGTAACATTTCCAAGGAAAGTATTTCTGGGTGCCCTGCTTCCGGGATGCTTAGGAGGAGCTGAAAAGTGAATCTTACCTCTTTACTCCTATGGTAGGAGGACCCAAGTTGTCTGAGAAACAGAAAGGTTTCTTCCTGCTGCTGACATCTCAGAGGAGGATGATAAAGTGCCTATTGTTCCACCACTGGCTCCAAAGAGCAGAGACCACCAAGTTTTCCATTGTTCACAGGATGGCCCCACTTAAAGTGCATCAACAGCTGAACTTGAGCCCAAGTGGGCAGACAATCAAATCAAGCAGCAATTATACATGAGGCTGTCTATCAGTCAGAGGGGCGAGGACAAGCAGAACATTTTAAACAGACCCCAGTGAAACAGAACTGCTGGAGGAGACTAACAACATCCTGGACAGGGAAAAATCATTAATCTTTTACCTCATGGCTTTCATCCTTTTGTATTGTTGCTTAGTTATTTAAAATATCTCTTCCATTTGTCTGACTTGTGACTTGATCTCAGTGGTGATTGTTTCACCCATTCATTTCTTGACTTTATTAATTCTTACTCATGTTTTTCAGGACTGAAAGGCATCTCTGTGTTGTCCTTGAATCTCTGTAAAGGCTGGGAGAATATACTGAGGCACCCAGAGAAACAAATTAGTTCCAAAAAGAGAAAAAAAGAAGAGGTAGAGGTTAGGCCATCATTAAACACAATAAAATAAATTGAACAAGAAAATATTCCTGAGTTAAAGTTGGATCTCTGTCTGCTAGTAAAAAGACTCACATCATTACATGTGTAAAGTACAAATTAAAACAATGCAGAGTGTGATTTATAGTATGCATAAAATTAAAATGTAAGACAACAATAGCAGAAAGGAAAAAGGAGGTAAATGGAAGCATGCTGTTGAGAACCTTAATTTGTATATGAGGTGGTATATATGTTAGTTCATTGTAGACTATGATTAATTAGGGATGAATATTTTAATCCCTAAAGCAACCACTAAAAACAAAACAAAGAGGCATAACTAAAATCCTACTGAGCATATAAAATGGAACACTAAATAATATTCTATTAATCCAAAATAAATCAGGAAAGAAAGAAAAGTAAATGAAAAAAAGGACAAATAAAACAATTAGCAAGACAGTGGATTTTAGCCAAATCATGCCAATAATTACATTAACTATAAATGGACTAAACACTCCAATTTTAAAAAGTGATTATCATACTGACGTTCAAGAAAAGCAAGAATAGTGTATATGCCACCTATAAGGAATGCACTTTGCATATAAAGCCACAGACAGATTAAGAGAAAAAGATGGAAAATTATTTATGTGTTTAAGAAAGCTAGAGTGGCTATTTGTGTAGCAGTTAGACCTCAAGACAAAGTATATTGCCAGAGATAAAGTAGGATATAAAAAAAGAGTCAATTCATTAGGAAATGTAAAAGTCTTAAATGTGAATGCACAAAATAACAGAGCTTTAATATGTATAAAGAAAAATCTGACAGACCTAATGGGAAAAACATCACAATTAGTTGGAGATTTTCATACTACTGATAAAACAGACAAAATAATCAGTAAAATACAGAGTATAGGCTTTCAAAGTGTGTTGTGGCTCCCACTGGTCATCCTGAGACCCTTCTAGGGAGTCTGTAAACTCAAAGCTAACTTCCCAATAATATTAGAGGTTATCTCCTTTTTTCACACCTATTCTGTACTGAAATAAAGCATAAGAGGGTATCTTCACAATCAAGTAAAAGTGTCTTAGATGGGATTTGGAAAGGGTTAACCCCATGAGAAAGAAATATAAATTCTAAAATCTATACATTTACCACGAATAAAAAATTCTTATCCAACGACACTACTAACAGAATGAAAAGCCAAGTCACAGACTGGAAGAAAATATCCGTAATAAGTGTATCATACACACACACACGTGCGTATGTATGTATATATATACACACACATATATAACTGTAGAATATATAAAAAACTCCTACAAATGAATAACGCAAGTCAATAATTTTTTAAAGGACATCAGACTTAACACTTCACAAAAGCAGATGTACAAATGGATATTAAACATATGAAAAGGTGATCAGTATAATTAGCCATTGGTGAAATGCAAATATAAACCCCAATGGAATACCAGCTCACTAGAATGACTAAAATAAAAAAGTCTAACTATATAAAATGTTGGCCAGAACATGGAGCAACCTGCACTCTCATAAACCACTGATGGGAGTATCAAATAGTACACTTTGGGAAAAAAAATTGTCAGCTTCTTAGGAAGTCAAATATATACCAAATCGAAACACTATACATGAATCTGAAAAATGTTATGGTAAGCAAAAGAAAAAAAGCCAAATGTAAAAAATTATATAATATGTTTGATTCAATTAGTTACAGAAATTATATAGAAGGTAACACTAAATAAATTCAGTTTTAGAACTTATACTTAAATAAAAAATGTATAGGAAAAATCATCTTCACCATCCTGCCCAGCCTTCCAAAAAAAACAAAAAAATACAAACCCAGATAGCATGATGTTTAAATTCACTTACCCAGGCACACATGAAGTAACTGCACTTGGTCACCTCTTCCCCAATTTATATTTACCTCTTCCCTTGAGCTCTTATATCTATAGGGGATGGAATTGTTACTACATGGCATAAGTACTGAGTGAATTCACCAGTATTGATTTTCATATTAAATATTAGTAAACTTGGATTTCTTACTGTTAGAAAAGAATAGGAAGTCCCAATGTTTTCTTACTGTATTCCAGCTGGTCATCTTGCACACACTGTCGATGTCTGCCTGTCGCTATGAAGATTATTGGTTTATGTCCTCTGCATCAGGATTTTTTGTCACTTGCAGCTGAAAGAGATAAGATTTTATTCTGTTGACAATAAGTAGCCTCCAAAGTATTTCTTTAGTAGGAGGGACATATCTAACAGCATAATGCAGGGACTAAAGGTAGAAAGACCAGTTTAAAGTCTGGGAGATGATAATGGCCTGAATGAAGACAGCAACAATGGAGGGAGATAAGGAGATGGAAGTAAGAGGCACTTGGCAAGCAGAATTCATAGATGTTCGGGACCAGACACTGACAGGTCTTGGGGGTGGGTCAGATATGGGGAGGACATGAGAAGCATCATGAATAATACCCAGATTCCTCACTCAGGCAGTTGGGTGTGTGGTAGGACCCTTACCAGAGAGAAAGTCCAGGAGGTGGAAAGGGTGATAATGAATCTAGTTTTGGGTATCCCAAACCTGAGACATCCAAGGGACTTCCAGTGGGCAGCTGGGAACATAGCTGTGGGACTCAACAGTGAAATCGTGGCTTCAGAGTGGCCATTCAGGTGTCTTCTCCAGGCTAAGGCTTTGGTGTTAGCAGCCTTGGAGCTGCAGCTCTTCCTTAGCACACACTGGTGCCTGAGAGAAACTCCATCCCTCCCACCTGGCATCACTGCTGGGTCCTCCCCATGACCCACTACACTTGAGGAATGCTGACATGGACGGCATCTTCCTCTCCTGACTTTCTTTTTTTCTCTCTTGAGATTTGTTGTCACCTTCACTTCCAGTGAGAAGGCCCTACTGGAGCCTTCAAGTCTGCAGTTTGGTGACTGATTGACCGTGCTCTTCACCAGGAGTACAGACCTGCATCCATTTAACATCTCTGGAGCTTTATCATATGCCAGGCTTTGTGCTGGAGACAAGATATACAGAAATGCAAGGGCATGGCTCCTGCTTCCAAGAGCTCACTGTGCAGAGACAGACATACACAACTGTAATGTGACACAATGATTAGACTGGCGTAGCTGAAATGCAGTGGGATTTTAGAGGAAGGGTCAGGCTGCAGAAATCAGGGAAGGTGTCAAGTGGGTGGGACAGCAGATATTCTAAACAAAAGGCCTGTATAAAGACCTGAGGAGTAAGAGAGCCTAGTACAGGGAAGAGCAGACAGTTGCAGAGAGCTTAGTATGGCTGGAGTATAATGTTTAAGGGCAGGAATGTCTGTGGGTCTGTATTGAGAGTGTTTTTTGTTGTTGCTGTTTTTGTTTTCTTTTGTTTTGTTTTTTGTAGAGGACGTGCAAAGCATTGCACGGTGTTTAAAGCTTCTCGGGGAAATAGGGACAGTCTTTCTCTCATTTGGACTCTCTCCCTCAGGAGAAGCTTGGTAACGGTCTGCATTGGGAGAAGCAAGGCCTCCTCAGCATCAGCATGGGATGTGGAAATGGACGCTTTGCTGTCTAGTGAGGGTATTTAAAGCTAGAGCCAAACAGGTTGTGCAGCTAAGGTTGTACATTCCTGGGAGACTCTTGCCAGGAGGCAACCGGAATTGGGCCCAGATTCCAGCACCAGCCAGAGGACCTGCCTCAGAATAAGTACCAGTGCTCAGGCTGAGATAAGGGTCAGCTGAACCCAGACCAAGCCTTAGCCCAAATACAACTCCTGCCTAAAATAATACTAATTAACTTTAGTGGACCTGACAAGGCAACAAGGGTCCCAGAAAAAGCAGTAGTCACAGCAAGAGTCACAAGACCACCAGGACTCAGTCAGGCAAGACAGAACTTGAGCCCAGGCACTGCAGCAGCATGGCAGATGGGGGAAGGACACAGGACAAAGACAGAGGATACAACCACAATGATGGACAAGGACACATTTCCATACATGCAGATAGCGCAGCCTGTGCACAGCAGCTCCCGCAAAGACATCTGTGAGCTTTGGAACTAGCTTATTGGTTATAGTGTTTTTATGACTATGGATTTTGAGTGTTACCCATTTGTGTAGGTGGGGCTAGAAAGAAATCTTGTTAATGGTCTCATACTGTCCATAAAAGCTAAGAAGCCACTTATTATAAGAAGCACTACTACTTTTCCTACCACTAATAAGGTAAAATATTGTTGATTATCTATAAGATACAATCACTTATGAGGCATTTAGTTACCATTAGCCTTGTTGCCACAGATTTCCTGTTCTCCCCCTCATTCTGGGTACGTGGTAGGACTATACTTCCTGTCTCCTTTGCGGTGGGTGAAATCATAGGAATAAGACTGGCTAATGAGTTATGCATGAGAGTGACCAACTAATTACTTGTGAGTGTGAGACCTTCTAGGCACATTCTTCTAACCCTTGCAAAGTTACCAGATGGGCTAGAAGCAGCAGTGCACATGGTACAGGAGATGCATGACTTGCCAAGATTAAACCAAAATCAAGCCGTGAGCTGGACATCGACTCAGACAGGCCTCCTTTGTGCTTCCGTTCCCCTTGCATTAAAAAAGGCCATGGCTCCAGAGATTAGTGAAAACTGCTATCACTCCAGGAAGACATTTCAGGATATACAACTGGCATGTGTTTCCAGTGAAATGATAACAAAGCGCGACTTTAAGACAATAAAAAATGCCAGACTTGGCCATGGAAAACTTTCAGGACTGGGGAAATGAAACATATGTGTTACGTTAGTTACTTTTCCTGTCTACCATCACTCATTGCACTTGGTCTCCTTTCGGAAGGTTGATATTTAGAGCATTTGGAAATTGGTATGGAGAGTAAATGCTTTGACAGGGGCCTAATTTAGTCCTGATATACCCAGGATGACAGGAAAGAAGGACTTACAGGCTTTACTACCAGGAATTAAATAGGCATAAGAGGAAAAGACCCTCCCTGAACCTTTGCAGAAAAATGGTTGGGAAATACAGACCAGGGAACAGGCTACAGGTCCAAAAGAAATGGGTGGAAAAGTTGAGTTCTTTCCATATTTACCATTTGTTTCTTCACATCTGTGCTCCCATTAAGAGTGAGCACTTTGTACTTGTTGACGGTAAAATTTCCAGAATTCCCTGATTTCAAATGCTTTGTTCCATTCTACCCGTAAGTATATTTATGCTTAGGAGTATGTGTTGCAATTTTTTAGTTTTTGGTTCAGAATAAATGGTTGCTGTAGGAGCTGGTTGGACAGAAGGACTCGGGGGAGCTTGTGCCCAAATTTGTAGCCACCCAGAGAAGTGGTGCTACTCTGAAAATGAGAGCAAGCAGGTGCAAGTTCCTTCCTGGAAGAGAGGAGGCAACACCAGGACTGGCCTGGGTTTTGAAAAGCAGAATATAATCTAATCTAGCAGAAAGGTGCAGCGAAGGAAATTACAGAGAAGTGAAATGATAAACTGTATTTGTAAAAGTGTTACTTGGGGCATCCCAGTAAAAATAAACAAACTTAGTGAGATCTAAATGCCATGCTCCACTGAAAGGAAGCAGGGTTCTTTGGGAAAAGGGCTGATTTCAGGAGTGGACTTGGGAAAGTACAGAATGAACCTGGAACATTGTGCTGGGCCAGAAAGTGGAGACACACTAAAAGAATACAGGGCATGAAAAAAGGGTAAGTAACCAGCTTGAAGAGACTCAATCCGGGACAATTTGAGTCCCAGAATAAATACTGACAACCCTGGATGGGTGGCTCAGTTGGCTGGAGCATCATCCCATACATCAAAAAGTTGCAGGTTCAATCCCCGGTCAGGGTGCGTAATGGAGGCAACCCATCGATGTTTCTCTCTCACATCAATGTTTCTCTCTCTCCCTCCCCCTTTCTCTTTCTCTAAAAATAAATAAGTATATAAATATTGACACTACAGTTTATAGCCCACAGAACACAGTTAAGAATCCATGGGTCCAGACTTAGTAAATATACAGAAAGGGAGGAATAGAGGGAGGGAGGAAGGAATAAAAGAAAGAAGGGAAATCTCTTTCTTGCAGTACAATGGCAACTAACAGATATAGAAGAAATGTTGGAAATAAATGTGGAAGGAATGATGGACTTAGAAAGTAATCTGGCAACAATCACAGTAATAATTGTTTTAGGAAAGAATCACCACGATGCTAACATCAATGGGTGAAAGTTTGATAAGAACCAGTAATTTTATATCACTGGGAGTATCTCCCAAAAACCCTTATTAGTTACAGCTGGGAAAGAACAGTCACTTTACAGCACAGGACCTTCCAGACCATCTTACCGAATTGCTCAAGGTTATATGATCTTTAATGGGCAACAGGTATGGGAATCACTTGCCTTTTGGGATGATGCACTGAGAAAAACACATCATTGCTTCTGTGGTATTACTTCCAAAAAGGAATAACCTTACTCTAATTATGAAGAAATATCAGATAAGCCAAAACTGAAAGAAATTCAACAAATTAACTGTCTAGTAATGTCTAGGTCATGAAAAAAGACTGAGGAATTTAAAAGGAACTATAGAGACATGACAACAAGATGCATAATGTGAACCTGGATTGAATTCCACACCAGAGAAATATATTTTTCTTTTCCTATAAAGCACATTAGTGTGACAATTGATGAAATGTGAATGTCCGTGGATTAAATCACAGCTGAATGAATGTTAATTTCCTGGTTTTGATAGCTGCACTGTGCTTATGTAAAAGAATATCTGTCTGTTTTGTGAAATACACCTTGAGGAACCTAGGCATAAAAGAGGCATTATATTGTTGTCAATGTACTTTCAAGTGACTCTGAAAGAAAGAATGGTAAGTCAAGTTGGGAAAATGTTAACATGGTGGGAATCTGAATGAAGGATATATGAGAATACTTCCCAACGTTTTTGCAACCTTTCTGTATATCTGAAATTATTTCAAAATAAAAGTTTTTAATAGTAAAAATAAATAAAAATAAACAAATAAATGTAATTTTCTAAGGAACTTGTACGGGGGGGCGGAATATTCAGGATGGTCTAGAGTAAGGCAGTAACAAATTTCTTTTGCTCATACCCAGTGCGGGTCTAGAGCCCCATTTCCTATTTCACAGTGGTTGCTGGTCTGATTCCATAATGCATACAGCCAGGAAATACTGGTTCTCCACCCCCACACGGGCACCCACACATTCCACACCCAGGTAGCTCTTTAGATGGCACACCTGGAATCATCTCTGAACATCCCCTGAGATTAGACCACTTAAAGGGCAACACCTGCCTCTAACTAGAGGCTCTGATTATTTTGCTGAGTGTATCCCGACAATCTGCCAACTACAGTTTTCTCTCCATCTTGAAGAACCTAATCAAAGTTTTACAGGGTTTCAATTAGACCAATGCACAATTGTCTGAGTTTTAATCATATTTTATTTGTATTCACGTTTAATCATAATCCAGAGGGGAAAGAATCCTAAATTAAAAGAAACCACATGCTATAGTAGGAAAAGCACTCAACTGTGAGTCTTACCTCTACCACCAACTATATATGTGAGTTTGGGTAAATTACTTCGATAGCCCTCATCCATAAAATTAAGAATCTGAATTAAATCATAATAGTGGTCTCTTCCTCTCTTTAAAAAGATGATGGTTATTAAAGTTTGCATACCCATGAGAGTGAACTTTTCCCCCTGAATTAAAGAGCTGAGTTCTTGTGCTTGATTCTCAAGGCTGACCTTGATTTGAGTTCATAGCATTGACATTGTTTCACCCAAGGGAAGGATTACAGCTAAGAGGCAGCATTCCCACACCCGAGTACTATTTTATAACAACCTCTGTCAGCTATGCTATGTTTAGCTTAAACTATTTTTGGATGCACAACAGTTAATCACCTCTCCCAGTGAAAAATTAAAGGAGAAAAAAACACACCAAAAAAGTCCTATAATCACTCCTAAATACACCTAACTCTTCTCCTCGACCCCCTTCCCTATGCCCTTTATCTCTGAGATTTCTCTATATTCCCTGCAACAGCACGCACAGGAGCTGTCCCCTGTGACTGGTATGCTCAGGTATCTGTTTCCTTCAGGCTTGGCTGAGATTCAGCAGCTCGGAGCTGACAAGGAGCTGGGAGAGAGAGGCTATCTGTGCCAGTTTTACATGAAAGCAGGCCTCAGGAATACACTTTTACAATCACTCTCCAGGTTCTGCCATACCCCTTGGGCTGCTCCTCTGTGCTAAAGTCTTTGCTAAAAGCATAACGCACATTCCACTAAGTCCCAAACTTCTAGAACGCTGTCTTTTCACAATGCCATAGACTTTTTCAGATTTTGTTCTAATCTGATTGTTTCTTTTCTCAAAGGAAAAAAAAAGCAAGTAAGAGAGAAAAAGTTATGCTAAATTTCACTTCTCGGGCCAGACAAGGGAATACAATGGGAGTCTTATGTCCTGGAGGAATGCAAGGAATCCCGAAGATGGGCACAGGGCGCCTGAGCTGAGTGCTTTTTATAATAGAAGATGCAAAGCAATGCAAGGTGGGCTCTGTCCACTTGGTACAGGTGGGATAAATTGACCCTGAGATCTAGAGGGACCCCTGAAGTCATGGATTGTCTGTAAACAAGATCAGCTGAAAACTATTTTAATTCTTACCTGTCAATTGGTGAGGCTCAGTGGATTGAACACTGGCCTGTGAACCAGAGGATAGCAAGTTCCATTCCCAGTCAAGGCACATGCCTGGGTTGCAGGCCAGGTCCCCAGTAGGGGGTGTGAGAGGCAACCACACATTGTTGTTTCTCTACATCTCTTTCTCCCTCCCTTTCCCTCTCTCTAAAAATAAAATATGAAAAATGTCAAACATACAGAAAGTTAAAAAATAGTATCATGAACATCCATAACATTTTCCCACATTTGCTTTCTTACACTTTCATATGTATTTCCATATACATGTATTTATATATGTGTGTATGTATACATTATATACATACACATATAAATTGTTGGAACATTTTAAAGGAATTATAGACATCAGGTCATTTCACTTCTAAATATAAGCTTTTATATCCCCAAAATAAGGACATTTTGTGATTTAATAGCAATAACGTTATTACTCTTAAAATTAACAACAGCTCCATAGTATTATGTAAATTGCCTTGTCTCTAGTAAATTGCCCCAGTGCTATGAGAAAAGTATTTTATACTTGTTTACTTCAAAAGAGAATTTAATCAGATCAAGTCAATTATCTGGCTGACTTTTTAACATTTTGCATTTATCTAACAATTTCCTTGTAATGTCATTTAAATTCTTTCTCCCTTCTCTGCTTTTCTTTATCCTCAAGGTTAGAGCAAAAGGTATATTTTCAGGTTCAAGATGTTTGGTAGGAAGTCGTCAGAGGTGAACAGCTGTATAGCTGATATTTCAACATATCAGGAGGCACATAATATCTGGTTGTACTATTAGGCACATTGTACTTTACCCGGTAAAATACAGTCAGTTTTGCTATTAGGCTACATATATAGTCTTAAAATCACTGGCTGCAAAATTACAGAGAAAATATCACAAGGCTTAGAGGGAAAATGGAGATAATATACTACAATATCAAAAATGTTGATTTAAAACAAGGAATCTATTAAAAACAATAGTAGTTTAACACACGTGAAATGCTTAAAAAATACATAAATACTACAACAAATAAGTCACTTTACCCTGAAAAAAAAAAAACACCTGACGCTTGCTTGTAAAAATGGCCATCAGAAGGGTTGTAACTTGTAAGTGATTATGAAGGGATGGGAGAAGATTGCCTAAAATTGGACAGAGTTCCAACACCAGATGTGAGAGTGTGGCTCATCACACATGTGGTGAAATCAAGTAGCTGGTAGATGTTCAAGACGTGCACATGGGTTCACGCTGTGTCTTCCTAGGTGGCTCAGCTCAGCTGGGGTCGGTTTTCTGTGTTGTCCCAGTGTTTTTGTGGACAGAATCACACACAAGAAAAGATGAAAATGCATTACACTCAAAATGTTCCTTAATACAGCAATCATGTTGGAAAGAAATCACAATTCAAAACAAGTATATTAGAACTGACTGCATTGCTAATTTACTTCTCTCTCTTTTTCTTAATTAGTTTAGCTAGAGGTTCAATTTTATTGATCTCAACAAAGAAAGCTGTTTGGTATCAATACATTTTTATTCTTCTATTCTCTCCTCCATTTATTGTGCCCTTATCTTCATTATTTCCTTCTTCTAGTTACTTTGAGTTTAATTTACTCATCTTTTTCTAGCTTTTTAAGGTGGAGGTTTAGATAATCAATTGTAGATCATTTTTATTTTATAATATAAGTTGTTTTGATTATATATTTCTCCATAAATACTACTTTAGTTTAATCTCACACATTCTCATATGTTATGTTTTCATTATCATTACAGAAATATTTTCTAAGATTTCCACATCTGTAAAGATAGAGTAGACATACTTTTTCCTATTCGTTCTATTAAGCACAGCTAAAAATCTTGGACATTGTATAAAAAACATAAGAAGACCCTGAAAGGTAGAGAACAAATAACAGGCTAGGGACTCTGACACAAGAGTAATGACAAGGTGCCGGGGTGATACCCAAGGCTTAGTGGGGATTGTGAACATGCCCAGCACTAAAGAGAAGTCACCCCCCACCCACTGAATGTCTGTGGAGGCAACTGGGTAGCCTGGACTTCATCTCCACCTGTTGGCAACAAGCCATGACTCCTTTCTCTAAACTCAAAGAAATTATTAAAGTAAAAATGAAATCCTAGAACATAAAGATGGAATAATAAGACAAAGAACAAATACATGTTTGACTATAAAAGCAAAAAATGTAAAACTCTAATTTGGTTCTCAATGTATGAAGAGGAACTTTTAAAATTTAATATTAATTTAATATAATTATATTATAAATGAAAGAGGGCAAAAGAATATAAAGTAAGATAAGGTTTCCAGCCTTGGTTGGTGTGGCTCAGTGGATTGAACACTGGCCTGTGAACCAGAGGATAGCAAGTTCCATTCCCAGTCAAGGCACATGCCTGGGTTGCAGGCCAGGTCCCCAGTAGGGGGTGTGAGAGGCGACCACACACTGAAGTTTCTCTCCCTCTCTTTCTCCCTCCCTTCCCCTCTATCTAAAATTAAATAAAAAATCTTTTAAACAGTGAAAAAAGATAAGGTTCCCATACTTCATTCTTACTAGTAAATGTTGACACCAATAGACTATGTATATTATGTATATACACACATTTATGAGGTGTGTCCAGAAGGTATGCAGCCATGTAATATGAAAGATAGAGACATTTATTGAAGAAGACGTAAGATACGGGAAACATTGTACATGGGACAATGACATTTCAGTCCCCTTCAAAGTAAGCACCTTGGGACCTCACACAGTTCTCCCAATTGCCATCAGCTGCCCCATCATATTTTCCTGAATCTCATCAACAGTCTGAAATCACTTCCCTTTCAAAGGTGATTTTAATTTTGGGAAAAGACAGAAGTCACAGGGTGCCAGATCTTGGCTATAGGGGAGCTGAGTCACCTGGGTGATTTGATGTTTTGCCAAAAAACTCTGTATGAAACGTGATGCATGAGCAGGTATGCATGAAGCTGCCAATCACCAGTTGCCCACAGCTGTGGCCTTCTGAATCACCCAAATAGTTCCCATGGAGGAATGTTCAAACTTAACATAAAATTTGATGCAGATTTGTTGCTCTACTCACTCAGTCATTTTGAATGTGAAGGCCACACAGTACACATGCTCGCTCAATGGCATCTACTGCCCCCACTGACTAGTACAATGAAGTTGTCATTGTTCACACAAGCGCATTTCAGTCCACTCTCCTTAGCTGCCAGGTTACATCAATGTTGTGCAAACTACTCTCATTATATTAACAATGGCCGGGCTTATTCTGGACAGATCTCATATATACATCTGTATAACATAATACCTGAAGTAGTCAGTTAAAAAGCTATAAATACAGGTATCCCATATAAATACATTAATGTATTAGTACATTAGTAAACAGTAATGGCTTTTTTAAAATAGGAGCAAAAATATTCTGGATTTCTTTCAGTTCATGAAAACGTACTAATGTTGGTCTTTTGTAGGCTAAGTGGCATAACACACACTTTCAGAAAGTAGTAAATACTCTTTGCTTTATGCCATTTCAGCTTATGAAAGATTTCATAGGAATGCCCTATATTCAGATAGTGGGGGAAATCTGTATAAAGTGATATACTCAAAAACCCTAGAGACAATAAGTAAAAATGACAAATAAAACTGGAGCTTTTATATTATCATTATCTCTGATAGTCGTTTTGCTTGATGTCTACTTCATTTTACATTAAAAAGCTATATCACTTTCCTTACATTTGTTTGTATAGGATGTTTTTTTTCCTAGGCTCTGTCTTTTATCTGTCAGTGTTTTTATGTTAAATTGTGTCTTTTGAACTCAACATATAGTTGAGACTTGATTTCTTATCCATTCTGACAATCTCTGACTTTTAACTAAAGTATTTAGGACATGTGCACTTGGTGTAACCATGAGCAGAGCTGGCTTTAAGTTTAGCATCTTTCTGCCCTCCAGAAGGATGTTTCCGCTTCACCATTTCTCATCTCCTACCTTCTTTAGAGTTAATCAAATACTTTTAAGTAATCTATTTGAATTCCTCTTTTTAGGTATACCTAAATGTATACCTTAATGTACCTTTTGTTTACTTACTTTTAAGCATATACTCCAAATATTACAATATGTGTTCTTAATTTGTAGCAGTCTACTTTGAATAATGCAGGCAGCCCTCACTTCGCATGGCAGTGCAGGACTATGAAAATGACCCTGTGAGCTGAAACTGTGCAAAGCAACCTTAATAATCAACGAGAAAAATTATAGTTGTTCTTTCTATGCCTTAAAATTTTGGGTCAAAACATTAAAAAAACCCTGTTGTTTATAAATAAATAGGGAAATGGAAAGAAATAGTAAAGCTAATATTTATTTAGTACATTATAACTGAAAATATTAGGAACATTTAAAATTAAAATGTTTTATTTGTTCATAAAAAGCCTGCCAAGAGAAGGTGGAACAGTGTTTGCCTCATCACATGATATGATACAGAGTGAGGACTGTTTGTGTGTTAATGAGTTGTCATACTCCTTTCTATTTCAGGGTCGACTTCCAATATTGTACGCTTTTCACTTTCAATGTCATGAAATATGTCCGAGAGGTCCTATAATATAAAATTCTTTGCTTGATTTCTGCACTCTGTGGTATCTTCTTCCTCTTCGTCATAATAGCTTTCCTTAATTTATAGCCACAATTTCAGCTTTCCTAAGTTCCTCCAGCTGCATATCTAGGATCACTCAGTAATGTCAACAGTTCCACAGTAAACAATTCTATGACTCTATTTTTTCAGTTAAATTTTACTTCTAGGTTTATCACTTTTTGTATCTTTGTCACCTTTTCATCTTTTTGCCCAATTTCCTCATCAGATAATCCATTTTTGTAAAAATGTCCTGTGGGTTTATCACTGGGAGACAGGAAGGCAACACAACCACATGCTTTGCTGACTGTGTGAACTAAAAGGCAAAGGTGTTTGACCAATCAGTCACAGGCGGACTTAGAAATAAGTGACGTGATTGGTTCCTGATCAGGGCATGCTTATGTTAGTTATACAGTGATTTGCAGCCTGGAGAGGTAGCAGCAAAATATATATTATGCACTTATAGTTCAAATGGTAATGACATTTAAACTATATTTTTGTGGGACTTGTGTTATTTAACTAAATTTTAGTGACTGGAATTCATGCCTATTGAAACCATGTGCAGGGATGACTGCCTGTATTGCACTACTTTATGTGAAATGTAAGAATCTTAATTTAGATATTTTCATTCAGCCCCTTAATCCATTTAGCTATCCCGGAGATTGACTCTCCTTTGAGATCTCTGCACAGAGCAAGCCTATAATCCCTCTCAGTGTTAATAGGCCTTCGGCTCAGGAAGGCCTCTTTTATAAAAAGTCTGAACCCCCATGACTTCCACTCAGACCATCAATGTCACTGTATTTTCATGTTCTTTTTAGCAATAGACACATTTTTAAGTAGACTCAAAGTTGAAATATTTCATATTGATTAATTTAGGTTTGGATTTTTTTTTAATTAGCAGGTGTACATTGAGCATCTGTCTGTGTGACCATTAATCTCTTGGAGATCTTAAAGAGTTCCACACTTGATGGCCCCCAGGTACAGAGAAATTAAATGTATATACATCAAAAGGAGATCAAGTAAATAAGGTGAGAAATAGATTCTGTAAGTATTCAGACCATAGAGAGTACTTTGTTTGATCAGGGATTCCGAGTTCTCATCAAAGAGAAGAGACAGGAACTGGGCCTAAACAACAGTTGGGATTTAGAACATAGAGAAAGGCAACTGAATGCTGAGTTTAAACAAAACGCCCACCTGGGCGAGCGGCATGGCATGGCGCAGTGCAGTTCTCAGGCCTGGCCGCCATGAGGAAGACCTGAGGACTTTGAAAATCACAGAGGCTAAGGGCCAACCAGAACAGTCCCCAGAATTTCCAGTCATTAGCCAGGTTTGGGGCAGCCACAGTAAAAAACATGTTTAACATATGTTCACTGCCTCGATAACTGTGAAACAACATTTGGCTGTCTCTATGTAATTATTTGTTTCCTATCAAGCAGTCTTAGCCTAGGCATTACAAAGTTCATCTTGAATGTCACATTCATTTTGGAAGAATTGCTGAGATGATATGGACATCTCTCCACAGGAAAGGAAGCCCAGCAACAATACCATGTTTACAAAAAGGTCTTACATGAAAACACATTTTCACATTTTTTTGTTTGACTTCTGGTGGCAACTTTTACTCCCTTTCTGTTCCCATTAGCTCCCACGGGCCTGCAGCCCTGTGGCCGCCCTAGACTGTGGACTGACCAGTGACTTGGCAGGCTTCTGCAGGTGAATGGGGATCTCTTGCTTAGAAAGCTTCCTGAAGCCTTCAGCCCTAGCTCTTTCCTGAAATACTTTTCCGTGGGCTTGCCCTTCCTCCACCATAAAGTAGGCTTCAGGGACCTGAGATTTCAGTTTGCACTAGGAAAAATGGAGCCTGGGACGTTTCTTTTCCTGCTCTGGAGCTGGACATCAGGCCACCACCCTCCAAGAGAGAGACACACTGAGACCATGAGCCGGCCAGGCCAGACACCAGGTCAGGCCCCAGCAGGCCCTTTGTCTGTCATTCTGTTCTGCTTCAGGTTTCAGGGGACTTGCAGGCTGGGGCAATAGGTTCTGAATTTCCTGGGTCACCTAACCACAAGATGTGAGTACCACAGTATCTTACAGAAGCTTAAATGTTAGAGAGACTTCCCAACCTCAAAGAATCTTAATCACTAAAATCAAATCATTCAAATCTAGTTACTTTTAAAGCACTTTAGTATAGTGGGGTAATTTTAAAGTGCTAAAAAGCAGCTGTGAACCAAAACAATTCCACCCTAGCATATACTAAAAAAACTGTAGCATGATAAAATGTGCTCATAATTTTGGATTCACAAAAGCTTATCAACTAATTCATTATTATCAAAGAAACACAAATGGTTTTTGTTTCATTTTGTTTTTACTAACAGAGACCCTGTTCAGGGGTTCTCCAACACCCATTCTTAAGGGTATGTTACCTCCAAGCTCCTCATGAAATACAAAGATGTTCATCATAAAAAGATGCATCTCCCAAGCCCTCTGCTCTTCATGCCCATCCACGCAGAGACTACATCCAAGCGGGTAAACTATTTCCACCAAATTTCTGTTCTTGAATACTTTTATGTGCTTGCTAGTATTTGTGGTTTGCTTATTTGAAACCTAAATTGCCCTCACAGTATTTTTGCCCTCACCTGAGGTCATTCTTATTGATTTTAGAAAGAGAGGAAGCGAGGGAGGGAGAGAGAGAAGGAGAGAAACATCAGTGCAAGAGAGAAATATTGATTGCTTGCCTCTCAGATGTGCCCAGGCTGGAGATCTGGCCTGCAACCTAGGCATGTGCCCTGACCAGGAATCGAACCCATGACCTTTTAGTGTATTAGATGATGCTGCAACCAACTGAGCCACCTGGACAGGGTCTCACAGGTGTTTTGATGATGAGGATGGTGATGATGAGGATGATAACAAGGACAACGATGATGAGAAGCTTATAATAAAGCAAAGGAAACAAACAAAAAATACACTGACAACTTACTTACTTTGTACTTTCACACAGGTATCCATGGTTTCACATAGGAAGTTGCTGTACCATTCCTGTCCATACATTCCTCCACCAATCTCTTCAGCTCACCTAGTCCCATAGCCTGGAAATCATAGGAGCTATAGGATGGAAGAGATGAATTAAAGGTGGATGGCACTTTGGTCCAATATCAGAGCTGTGGGATGCTGGGCTGTCTGCAGAGAGCAGTTGGAGCCACAAGTCAAAAACAGTCTTTGCCTTGTGCCCACTGAAAGGGACTTTCAACCATGAGTCAGTATTCCCAGCCCCATCTGCATAGATAGGCAACTGTTCTCAATCATGCACCTTTAAAATGCAAAGATTTAAAAAAAAGAAAAGAAAAAGAAAATGCAAACGTGTGTGCTAGCAGTAAACTTTTTCAGTAACCACTGAAATATTAACACCCTTTGGAAAGCAGTATGCAGAGTCAGCCTTCAGGGGCAGAGAAAGGGCCAAACCCTATACTCATCCATTCACCCACTGATTCATTCATAAATTCATTCATTCTTTCTTTCATTCATTCATCAGGATTTGTTGGTCAACCAGCAGTCTAGGTTTTGAGTTAGGTTCTAGGATACAAGAATGAATAATGCTTGCTTCTTTCTCCCTAACAACTTACTATAGTACAACATAGCAAGAGCTATAAGGAAAGGCTTCTAAACGTCACTTTCCTGCTATACAGGTGCACACCTTAGTCGATATGAACCAAGTCTGGGTGACATGACTAGGCAGCACACCTGATAAATAACTTTTTCAGTATTTTGTCCTTTTCTACATTTCTTATGTTCCCTTAGTCCTTAAATAAGAAACCTAACTCCAGCTTCCCTGGGACGCCAAGAAAGAGTGGGAATCCAAGTCCTCCAAAGTTTCTCCCATTCCAGTTTAGGCACATGTTTCTCCTCCCCTAAAGTGGCCATTGAGTTTCTCCCACCACAATTGGTGGCACTCTGCCTACTCCCTGGGGGCTTCCTTTGGTAGCTGCTGCTGGTTCCCTTCCACCACCATTTTCCTTTCCTGGAGTTGACCGGGAAGTCCTCGCTTCACACCAGGGTTTGGGGCTCCTCATTCAGCTCCAGGACAGGAGCAATCCTTGATGGTATTTTAATCTCCTGTGTATAGGGATTTAGGTCCAAGATTCCTGGGGTTTGTTTTGAAGACATTTGAATGGTCTTTCCTAGATTTATACTAAAAGTTACTTTTCCCCTCTGACCCGGAACTAGATCATACATTGGTGGTCCTCAGCAAGGCATCTCTGCATATTCAGGGCACTCAGCCCAGAGGCAGGCATTAATTTTGGTCTCCCTACATTGTCTTAATCCAGGTATTGAAGGGTCTGATTACACATCTATCAATTAGTCTATCGCCTAACTATCCCCATACTTTTTGTGCCTTCTCTTTCTCTCATGGAGAGACTATACCTTCACACCCCAGAGTTTCCAAGATCAGCATTAGATATGCCTCTTCCTTGTGCAGTTACAAGAGCGAGCAGGTGCCTGCAGATGTTCCGCCCTTCTGGGTCCAAAGCAGCAGGAGCAGAAAGCTGAATCCACATAATTCCCTATATTTGTGACATTCTTAATTCCAACAAACTATAGAAACTCCTAGGAACCCTTGCAGCTTTCCAGAGTGAAGAGAAAATTTTTACTTGCTCTCTATGTTTATACCAGAACTCCTCAAACATTTAAAATTGCACAAGGTAGAGGGGAAGGGAAGATAATAACTGAGTTACTTATTTAGCACACATGGGAACAGAACCACACGACACATTGGGCAACTTGATTACATTTGATCTTATTATCCCAAACTGGTTACATCTGCCATGAATGCCTGAAAGTAGGAAATGTTCTAAATAGGAGGGAAGAGTGACTGGTTCGCCTTCTGCGGTGAACTGCCACACAGCCCACCATTTATAAAGTGAGGCATTCCCCAACCTCATCCCAAAGGGGCATATTTCAGTCTTTTCAGAATTTTTGCATGAACTCTTACAGAATCATACAGGAATTCTTTCAATCACCAGGATGTGCTTGAGAACCAACAAGGTCAAAACCAAAATCTCTGGGTCTTTAATCAATGGACAAATTCATTACCATCTACTATGCCTTTGACACATTAGTAAACCCTGAAAGGTTGCAGGATGCAAACAAAGCTTGATCTTTAAGTAGTCTGCTTTGGGAAATAGATACTCCTACCACTGTAAAGAGAAAGAGCCTCAAGGAGTCCCAGGCACATGGAAAGCCCCTAACAAATGGCACCTTTTGTTATTAGCGTTGAGCTATAATGGAGGCACACTAGGCTTTAAAAATGGCCACGGTGGCACAGTGCCAAGAGGACTGACATAGGGAAGATGTGTAGGACCCTACAGAGGAGGGGCCTTGATCCCAGCACTGGTGTGGGGCTTCCAGGGGGAAACGAAAGCGCTTCCAGGTGGAAGGAACGGCACAGAGAAAAGCAAAGGATTGAATTTACCCTTTCTAAAGGAACCCAAAGTGCGGCCGGTGACAAGATGAGATGGAATAAGATGCACATGTAAAGGCAAACTGGACCCAGATAAGGGAGAACCTTAAAGTTCAAGATTTATTCTATGGACAATGCGGGGGGCAAAATGGAGAGTGCAGTAATCAAACTCATGATTTAGAAAGATCACAGTTGGGGAAAATATATCAAGACTGGGTGGGATTGCTGAGAGGCAGGAAGTGCAAGCTTGCACTAGGAGGCTGTGTTGTGGGAAGCAGGGGAGATGAGGAGGGGACCTGCAACTGGCAGTGCCCTACAGAGAAGGCAGAGATGGGGAATATTTAAAAGACAGGCTTTTCCATTACGAATTCCTGTGCTAACATTCTTTCCAAGTTAATGGGTTTAGTTTTCAATGATGTTCAGATCTGTAAACTGCAAATTCTTTGAAAAAAAAAAAAGACAAGACTAGATTTTGCCAGCTCTGTGCCTTGCCTGGGGAGGACCAGCCTGTTAAACTTTGCAGGTGCCACTTGGTGGCAGCTCTCTGAGTTACTGGCCCCAGGAACCAAAAGGTTTTGCCAAACTGTCTTGAAGTGATGACAAGTACCATGCCAAAGTTTCATCCACTTTTTCAGAGAGATTAGGGCGTTTTCCTTCTTGGGTTATAGGAATGAACATTTAAAAGGTGGCTCATTTCCGCTAACAAAAATGAAATGCATTCTAGATAAAAGAGCAGGAAGAGGATGGGGAGAAACCAAGGCCAGTGACAGCAAGACCCCTGGTGCTCCTCTCACATCTCGCAGATCAGCCAAACCTAACAGTCTGCTGTCGGACATAGAACAGTGAAGACAGCACCCACACTGTGGTCCCATTATCTGAAATCTCTGGTCCTCACTGTTAACAGCAACATAAACAACCATTGTTTGGTGCTAGGTTTGATGTCTCATGGATGACTAGTTTGGCTTCAGTTTAAATCGCATCCTCAGAAAGTAAAGGGAAAAAAGAGACCCTGCATTTGGCAACTCTCTCCCTTACACGCCTTCCTATAATCAGTCCATCCAAACACCAGGAGCTCTATCTATAAATTCTTTCAAATACAGCCTGAAGTGACCACTCCATGCCACGCTGCCGCTGCCACCATGGCCCAGCCCTCAGCCCCCTTGCCTGGGTTCTACATTAACCTCTCGGCTTTCACTATTGACTATCCCCTACCAGAGGCAGCCAGCATTTTCCTTTTAAAGAATAAATCAGATCAAGTCACTCCCCTGCCCAAGAACCCTAAATGGCTGCTCATCACACTGAGAACAAAATCCCAGTCCTTACCAGACCCTCCAGCCCTTCCTACACCCAACCCTGCTGCTTGTCCAACCTCATCTCTCAGCACCTTACCCACACGCCCCCACCCCAGCTCCTCCAGTTTCCTCCCAGTCCCTTGTACACACAGACACTCTTCTGCTTTCCATCTCTGCACTTGCTGAACCCTCTGTCTATAATTTTATCCTGTCTATGGCATGTACCCAGAACAGCACTTCCCCCTCTGTCTCACCCCTTTTCATGCTTTATTTTTTCCCGTGTGATTTTTCCTGATATTTTATCATACAATTGTTTATTTATCTCCCACTCTGGAATGTAATCTCCATGAGATCAAGGATTTAATGTTTCATTAACTGCTGTATTTCAGTGACTAGAAAAATGTCAGGCATAGATTATGTTCTGAAATATTTGTTAAATACATGAAAGACTGAATGACTGACTGAATGAATGAATGAATGAATGATACACTAGCCTCACTTCCTAACCCAGACTTATTCCCCCTCCAGTCCTGAAGTAACTACTCACCTAATTTACTCTTACAACTTATCAAAACCAACCTAGGCGAACCTGGCCTAAGTGATTTCCCACTAAGTGAGGGGATGGAGCAGGCTTTGGAGCTACAAAAGGTCATACATTTTCAAGACACCAGATTATGCTCTCAGAACAGTTCAGTTTCTGTCAAGAACCCAACAACTGCACCCACTCTGCCTCAGGAGGGGAATTTAGAGTGTGCATCATTTTAACAATACACTTTGAACGATTAAACAAAGGTATGTCATGACTCTGAATGGCCTCAACCTACTCCATAAATGCATTATACAAGCAAAATCTAACCTTAAATAACTAATGCATGATTTCAGTCTTTTGATTAAAAAACTCAATCAGTACCTGTTTTGGAGAAAATAAAAATAAAAGCTAGCGTAATGGTAAAGTAACCAAACTACCTCAAAAAAGCACACTAGTCAAAGGCCAGAGCGCCCTCTACCGGCCATTGGTAGCTAATAAACTATGGCAGGGAATCACAAAGGAAGCCCTTTACATTCAAATCCATAAATGAGATTATGAAAATAATCAAATAAAATGGACTATGGCTATTATAAGGGGAAAGACTCAATCCCTGTTTTCAAGGGGTTGAAGATTGCTATGAGGAACAGAAACTCAGAACTACAGCAGAGTGGATAAATGATGCCATCTAGAACACACTGTGGGTGGATGCCTGCACTGAGGTTTGTAGAGGGAGTAGGAGTCATCCAGGGGAAGGGAGCACTGTGTACATGGATGTTATGGTCCAAGTGATGGGCCCATGGACATGGAGGTGAGAGAGAACATGTTCAAGGGTGCCAGGAGCTGAAAGCTGTGACAATTACCCTTGGTTGCCTACTCATCAGTCATTTCCCAATCGGTTTTTCCTTGCTTGTCTGCTTGCATCTTGGTGGCAAAAAGATACTGGTTTTTTTTAACTGATCTTATTGCTAGAGATGGCCATGTGACTCAATCCGGGCCCATGAGCTATAAGCGACCACGTGATGAGGAATGGTGGAGACACCCATGAAGAGTGCCCAGTGCTCACAATCTGCTTACTGAAGTCGTAAAGATGTGATCCTTGGAGCTGCTGCAGAGATCGGGTGGCTATGAATGGAGGTATCACCAACACAGTGAGGATGGTGGTCTTGGATGACATTACAGAGCTGCTGAACCACCCCTGGGACCCAGCTCTGGACTTTGTTATGAGGGAAAAAATAATCCTTATGGCTTAAGCCACTCTTGGTTAAATATTCTGGTATTTACAGCCAACACACACTCATTGGTAATGCTCTTATTCTATGACATGAAGAGTAGTGGAAGGTTTTAAAAAGGGCTGTAATAAATTGCATTTCAGAAAATTCAGACTAATAATAAGAATGGAAGAGGTCAACAGGAGAGGTCAGAAGGCCAATTAAAATACTTATAAAATTTTAAATGTGGATAAAGGGAATTAGGTGGAAATTAGTGTCTGACTTCTGAAATTAGTGTCTGACTTCTGTTCCATTCCTAGCAAGGAATGGAACAGAAAGCAGATATAAAAAATATTTAAAGAGTAAAATAAATAGGACTGGGTCATTCATTGAGGGAGCTAGAAAGTGAGATGAAGGGAGTGAATCCCAAGTTTGGAGTGTGGAGAATAAGGTAGGTGAACAGGTCACTGCTGATATAAGGACTTTAGAGGAAGGAGCCAGTAAGATGGATGCCGATCATGAATTCTGGTTTGAGGAGCCAAGTGGAGTCCAGTGAGCGGTTGAATTTTACATCATGAGCTCATAAAATTTGAACTTAAGATGAAGATGTTTGACACAACTGCATGCTCATGGAAAGTGAAGCCATAGAAGTGGATTCGGTCATTTGGGGGTGTGGTGGGGGCAGGGGAAGCGTGGACCACACATAGCGTGAAGAAAGCAGAGAAGAGCCGTCAGGGAAGGGCCCTTTGATGACCAACATTCAGAGAGAGGCAGGAAGAGAAGACGTGTTGACTCTAAGAAACAAGAAAGAAAGAAAGCAAAGAGAATGGAGCGATCCCCATGATAAAGACAGAGAAAGGCTCCAGGAGGAAATTCCCAACTTCATGAGAAATGAATGAAATAAGGACAGAAAGGACACCCTCCATGACCTTAAACAGAGTGGGTGTGTGGAGTGCTGTGCAAAGAAGCAAGAATTAGTGAAGCTGAAGAGATGAAATGGGTATGACCCAAGCAGAAGGGGAGGGATGGAAGAATAGTAAGGAAGGCATGGGGCCCAGGGAGGGATAAATGTTCAAGATTGGCAGGTTTGAATGTGTTTACATATTGAGAGGGAAAGCAGCAGAGGAGGTGGAGCAGAGGTGTGAGAAAGAGGAGGTAGGTGACAATCCCAAACCTGAGGTTCCTGAGGTTTGGAGTAGAGGGAGGTGTGAACCTTGCAAACAAACTCAGAACAGAGTTCCTTCTAAAACAAATTAACTCTTTCGTGGAAAATTCAATCCCAGTCAATACTGGGGCTCTCCCACATCCCAAGAATCATGCAAGAATCCCAGCACAATATCAAAACATCTGAATGGACACTGGTTGTTGACCACAGTGGTGAGCACAGAGGGGCTCACTTTTCGAGCATGCAGGACCCAATCTGCTTTGAGTGAGACTGAGCCCACAGGCTTGGGGGTCAGTATCCTTAGATTTATCATGAAAACAACCCACATCCCCCAGGTCACCACCACGGAGTCCCCATTACTGGTGGAAGTTCCCCTCTCCCCTCCACCTCCAGGCTTCTTCTGACGTGCAGGAAATCATTCTTTAATCTTCTTGCCTTTATAGGCCGTCCCTTCATTACCTGCCCCCTCCTCAATAAGCTGAGGTATTTACAAAGAACAGGACTTCCAGGAACCTGTTTTTTACCCTTCCACAAACCATCTCTGGGGCAAGGGGTGATGGGAGTGAGGGTGGGTGAGGAACATAAGGCAAGCACAAACTAATGTTACAATGAATTATTCTGTCACAGCGGTAGTATCCAAAATTCAGGTGGAGAAATGAATCCTTCTCAAGAGGAGAAAATCACTTCTACTGGATGTTGCTAAGTTGTCAGTAGGGAGAGGGCAGAAATTTAAGAATTTTCCAACTTGAGGGTAAGGTTGTCTGCTGAAATTGACAGAGATAGCATAACAGAGAGGCGGGTACCCTAAGGGCTGTGGTGCGTGTTGTGAAATAGCTGTTGTGAGAAAGGGGAGAAGGAATGTGGAAATATTGCTAGGCAATGGTGAGTCCTTGGCTGGAGTTAAAAAAACACACATCATATGGCATGCATCTGCATCACTGTGTGATTTTCTCCAGCATGCTTGGCAACCCTAGGGTGGGAAAGAAGAAAGAGCACAGTTGGCTGCCTCATGGGATAGGATGGGGTTCAGTGGGGTGGGGTGGGATGGGATAGAATGGGAAGGGGTGGGATGGGATGGGATGGGATGGGATGGAGTGGGGTAGGGTGGGATGGGGTATGGTGGGGTGGGGTGGGATAGGATGGGGTGGGGCGGGGTGCGTTGGGGGTGTGATGGAATGAGATGTTGCCAGATACATGGCAGAAAGGCAAACGGGCAAAGGAGACCAGGGGACTGGCTAGAAGCAGGGGCGTCAAACTCATTTTCACTGGGAGCCACATCAGCCTTGCAGTTGCCTTCAAAGGGCCGAACGTAATTTTAGTATGTATAAATGTAACTACTCCTTAACAGCTAAGTGAGAGCTTAGCGCTGCCACCAGGTAAAAACAAGGTGTCAGGCCAGATTAAACAGTGTGGAGGGTCGGATTCAGCCCACAGGCCTCGTGTTTGCTGTCTGTGGGCTAGAGAATGGTTAGAGCAGGGAAACATGTAGGCAGAGAGTAGATACTGCAGTTTAAGATCTCTGAGGAAATGCAGTTAAGGGTGGTGGTAGCAGAATAGAAGGGAAAATCATTGACGGTGAAACTACCAAGGACCTGAAAGACCAGGCAGTTGGACTGGCCATTCATGCATTGAAGTTAAGCAGGATGACAGCAATGTGGTGGAAAGGAATCTCTGAGCCACTTGTCAAAGTCATGAGCAAACGTGGTGGGTGGTGACTGACAGGGAGAAAAATAAAGACAGTAGAGCCAGACATCATGAGCCTCCCTCGCTGTGGGAGGGCTGGTCCCCGAGGCTGGCAGAGTGCTGGTTTGGACGCAGCGGGGAACTTGGACGGCACTGACCCCACAGCTCTCAGCAAGCAAACGGGCAGTTCTCAACAATGCCTCTCACCCATGGGGTGGTGCCCAAAGATTATAGGACCACAACCCAGAGATTCTGAATGGGACTCTGGTCCAACCTAACCCATAATTTTAGATGAGAAAACCAAGATCCAAAAAAAAAGAAAGTGCCTTATGAAGGTCTCATATCCCCAGACCGCCGTCCAGTAGTCTTTCCACCACTCTTCCCTGGTGCTCATTTTGGGCTCTCTTGTTTCATAGTTGCATTAACACTAAGCAAAGAAAGAACACACCATTCCTCTGAAAAAGTCACTTGGTGTAAAATGCTGTTGCCAATAATAATAGCCTGAGAAGCCAGAGCCACACAGCCTTTTGGGTTACGTGGATTTTGAAAGGGCTTGTTGAGGGGAAATTGTCAGTGGAGCCTGAACCAGAGCTGGTGCCCCACGTGGCCCCCCTGCAGGGGCTGTAAGGTGAGCTCTCAGCCCCTGGGGACCTGACGACTCTGTCCAGGCTGGAGGCAGAGGCATGAGAGGTGCTGAGTTTTGCTTTTTTTGCCCTGAAGCCCATTTTTGTTCTATATAGACTTTTAAAGATGATGTCCCCTCTTCCCAAACACAGTTTAAGTGCTATTATGCTGGAGATAAATTCTCAGAGGCTGAAACTTTGCCAAGAACAAAAGGGCTTTTTGACAGAACTGCATTAAGGTGCAAATTTTAGCTGTTTCTCACTGTTGTGTGATCGTAGGGAAATCATTAAGCCTCTGTGCCTCGGCTTCCTCATACTTCAATTGGGGATTTCTAATAGGTCTTACCCCAATGGGTCATTATAAGGGATTATGTGAAATAATCAAAGGAAAATGCTAAGCACAATTTCTGGCACACAAAATGTTCCCAACATAAGTTATTCTCTCTGGGCCTCAATTTCTTCATCTATAAAGTGGGGATTGTTTGACTGAATTTTTTATTGTATTTTTTCCATTACCATTTAGTCCCATTGTACCCTTCTCCCCCTGCCCCCCACAATCACCACACTGTTGTCCAGGAGTCTTTTTTCCTTTTTGTTCAATCCCTCCACCCCTTAATTTCCCTCACCTTAGCTGTCAGCCTGCCCTCTATCTATTAGTCTGTCTATTTTGCTTATTAGTTCAGTATGTTCATTAGATTCCACATATGAGTGAAATCATATGACATTTGTCTTTCTCTGAAAAGCTTATTTCACGTAGCACAATATTCTCCAGGTCCATCCATGTTGTCACAAAGGGTAAAATTTTCTTCATTCTTATGGCTGAGTATTATTCCATTGTGTAAATGCCCCATAGTTGTTTTATCCATTCATCTACTGATAGACAACTGGGCTGCTTCCATATCTTGGTGATTGTAAATAACAGTACAATGAACATAGGGGTGCTTATGTTCTTTTGAATTAGTGTTTTGGGTTCCTTCGGATATATTCCCAGAAGTGAAATCACTGGGTCATAAGATAGTTCCATTTTTAATTTTTTGAGATATCTCCATATTGCTTTCCACAGTGGCTGCACCAATCTGTATTCCCACCAATAGTGTAAAACATTCCCCTTTCTCCATATCTTCACCAGCACTTGTTGTTTTTTTATTTATTGATGATAGCCATTCTGACGGGTGTGAGATGATATCTCATTACAGTTTTAATTTGAATTTCTCTGATGATTAGTGACGTTGAGCATCTTTTCATAGACCTATTGACAATCTATATGTCCTCTTTGGAAAAGTGTCTACTCAGGTCCTTTACCCATTTCTTATTTAAGTTGTTTGTCTTTTTGCTGTTGAGTTTTGTAAGTTCTTTATAAATTTTGATTATTAACTCCTTATCAGATGTGTTGGTAAATGTGTTCTCCCATTCTGTGGGTTGTCTTTTTATTTTGTTGATGTTTTCCTTTGCTGTGCAAAAAGTTTTTAGTTTGATGTAGTCCCATTTGTTTATTTTTTCTTTTGTTTCTCTTGTCTGGGGAGATATATCTGACAAAGTAGCACTACAAGCAATGTCCAAGATTTTGCTGCCTATGTTTTCTTCCAGGATTTTTATGGTTTGGATCTAAAATTTAAGTCTTTAATCCATTTTTAATTTATTCTTGTGTGTGGTGTAAGAAGGTGGTCTAATTTCATTTTTCTACATGATCTGTTCAGTTTTTCCAACACCATTTATTGAATAGACTATCTCTATCCCATTGTATATGCTTGCTTCCTTTGTCAAATATTAATTGACTATAAAGGGGTGGTTTATTTCTGGGTTCTCTATTCTGTCCTGTAGATCTACATGTCTGTTTTTGTGCCAGTACCATGCTGTTTTGATTACTATGGCATTATAGTATAGTTTGATATTAAATAGCATGATTCCTTCAACTTTGTTCTTCTTTCTCAGGATTGCTGTTGTTATGCGAAGGAAGCCTTTTGTGGTTCCATACACGTTTTTGAAATATTTGCTATAGTTCTATGAAATATGTCATTGGAATCTTGATAGGAATTGCATTGAATCTATAGATCGCTTTGGGTAGTATGGACATTTTAATGATGTTAATTCTTCTTATGCATGAACATGGTGTTTCCTCTTATTTGTATTTTCTTCAACTTCTTTCTTCAATATCTTATAATTTTCTGAGTACAGGTCTTTTACATCCTTGGCTACGTTTGTTCCTAGGTATTTTATTCTTTTTGAAGCAGTTGTGAATGACATTGTTTTCTTAATTTCCCCTTCTGTTAGTTTATCATTGGCATGTAAAAATGCAACTGATTTCTGGATATTATTTTTGTATCCTGTTACTTTGCTGAATTCATTTATCAGTTCTAGCAGTTTCTTGGTGGAATCTTTGGGGTTCTGTATATAGAGTATCATGTCATCTGAAAATAATGACAGTTTTACTTCTTCCTTTCCAGTTTGGATGCCTTTTATTTCTTCTTCTTGTCTGACTGCTGTGACTAGGACTTCCAGTACTATGTTGAATAAGAGAGGTGAAAGCAGACATCCCTGTCTTGTTCCCAATCTTAACAGGAATGCTTGGAGTTTTTGACTGTTGAATATGATGCTGGCAGTGGGTTTGTCATATGTGGCCTTTATTACATTCAGTATGTTCCCTCTACTCCCACTTTGTGGAGAGTTTTAATCATAAATGGTGCTGTTTATCAAATGTCTTTTCTGCACCTATTGATATGATCATGTAGTTTTTATCCTTCATTTTGTTTATGTAGTGAATCACATTTATTAATTTACAAATATTATACCAATTTTGCATTCCCAGATTAAATACCAATTTATCGTGGTGTATAATCTTTCTGATGCATTGCTGTATTCAGTTTGCTAATATTTTGGGAGGAGTTTAGCATCTATGTACATTAGGAATATTGGCCTATAAATTTCTTTTTTTTTTTGTAGTGTTTTTATCTGGTTTTAGAATTAGGATAATGAAGGCCTAGTAAAATGAGTTTAGGAGCCTTCTCTCCTTTTGAATTTTATGAAATAGTTTGAGTAGGAGAGGTATTAGTTCTTCTCAGAATTTTTAGTAAAATTCCCCTGTGAAGCCACCCAGTCCAAGGCTTTTGTTTGTTGGGTTTTTTTTTTTATTACAGTTTCACTAAGTGTAATCCATCTATTCAGATTATCTGATTCTTTCTGATTTTGTTTTGGAAGATTGTATGTTTCTAAAAATTTACCCATTTCATCCTGTTTGTCCAGTTTGTTGGCATATAGTTGTTCATAATATTTTCTTATAATCCTTTGTATTTCTTTGGTGTCAGTTCTTATTTCTCCTCTTTCTTTTCTGATTTTATTTACTTGGGTCCTCACTCTTTTTCTTCTTGATGAGTCTGGTTAAAGGTTTGTCAATTTTGTTTATCTTTTCAAAAAACCATTATCTTGGATTTGTTGATCTTTTGTATCATTTTTTAGACTCTATTTCATTTATTTCTGCTCTGATCTTTATTAGTTCCATCCTTCTACTCACTTTGGGCTTTGTTTGTTTTTCTTTTTCAAGTTCCTTCCATTGTAAAGTTGCATTGTTTATGTGAGCTTTTCCTTGTTCTTTGAAATAGGCCTGTAATGCCATGAATTTCCCTCTTAGAATTGCATTCCCAGTGTCCCACAGGTTTTGAATTGTTGTGTTCTCATTTTCATTTGTTTTAAAGTATCTTTTGATTTCTTCCTTGGTCTCAGTGTTGACCCATTCATTGTTTAATAACTTGTTATTTAGCTTCCATATCGTTGCATGTTTTTCGGTGGTCAGAGAAGATGCTTGATATGATTTCAATCTTCTTAAATTTATTGAGACTTGTTTTGTGTCCTAACATGTGGTCTGTCCTAGAAAACATTCCATGTGCACTTGAAAAGTATGTATATTCTGCTGCTTTGGGGTGAATTGCTCTGAACATATCAATTAAATCCATTTGATCTAGTATGTCATTTAAGGCCACTGTCTCCTAGTCCATTTTCTACCTGGAGGATCTATCCATTGAAGTCAATGGAGTGTTAAAATCCCAACAATGACTGTAATTGTTGATCTCGCCCTTTACATACATCAAGATTTGCTTTACATATGTAGGTGCTCCTATGTTGGGTGTGTAAATGTTTACTAGGGTTATATCCTCTTGTTGGATTGTTCCCTTTATTATGTAGTGTCTTTTTTTGTTTCTTACCATAGCCTTTGTCTATTTTGTTGGATACAAGCATTGGTACCCCAGCTTTTTTTCCCTTTCCATTTGCATGGAAGACCTTTTTCCATCCTTCTTCTTTTAATCTGTGTGTATCTTTCGATCTAAGGTGAGTCTCTTGGAGGCAGCATAGATATGGGCCTTGTTTCCTTATCCATTCGGCTACCCTCTGTCTTTTGGTTGGATTTAAGTCATTTATATTTAAGGTGATTATTGATAAATACATATTTAGTGCCATTTTATTGTTAGACTATTTTCGTTTTCTTTTTCCTTTCTCTTTTTCTTTTTGCTGCACTACCTGGGTGTTTTACTGATTTGACCTTCTGCTTCATCTAACCTACAATTTATTCTTTCCAGTGAATTATTTATTTCAGATATTGTATTCTTCATTTCTGACTGGTCATTTTTTATGGTTTCTATGTCTTTTTTTTCATGCTGTTGAGTATCCTTATAATTATTACTCTAAACTCTCTATTTGATAAATTGCTTGCCTCCATTTCATCTAGTTCTTCTTCTGGAGAATTCTTTTGTTCTTTTATTTGGAGCCTGCTTCTTTGTCTTCTAATTTTGGCTGCCTCTTTGTGTTTGTTTCCATGTATTGGGTAGATCTGCAAAGACTCTGGTTCAGGTCTTTGTCAGATGCTGCTTATGACTGGCCCTGGGCAACCTGTTTGGAGCTATCAGTGATACACAGCTTGTGGCTCCCTTTGCTGGGCCTGGGTGTGTACAGAAAGAACCAGGCTGCCCACCAAGGCCAGTTTTACCAGCACCAGGCCCAGAGGAGGGTCAGCTAAAGTTTCAGAGATCCCAGACATCCAATTGATTACAGTTGTTAATCAATTACATAGCCTCAAGCTGTAATCAGCAGCCTGGCTTAAGCTCCACAGGGTAGACAGAATAATTCCTGTGGGTGGGGATATTGCTTCCCCTCAGGCCGATGCCATTTGGAGAGGAGTGATTTACCTGAGAAAGATGGCCTCTGCAGTATAGGGAATGACTCAGCACAGGGATCCTGGCATCTGTTCCTTCAGTTCTCTCCCCTGAGCCACTAGCCCCAGACTCTCCTGAGGCATTGCCAGTCCACTCTGCCCTCTCTCGGCCAGAGCCCAGGGTAAGTGGCTGCAAATGAAATTTCGTGTGTTGGCCCTTTAAAAGGCTGTCTGCACTCCGTCTGTCTTTCCCTGGCAGACAGAAAGTCCACTGCTTTTCACAGCTGAATGTTATCTAGGTTCCTTTCCCAGCTCTGGTATTGTAGACTGGGGAGCCCAGCTTGGAGTTCAGACCCCAACTCTTCTCAGGGGGAACCCCCAGCCGCAGAAATTTCCCTCTAGAACGTCAGCTGCCACCTGCTGGAGCCCAGCCAGCCCTCTCACTCCTCCTCTGCATTCCTTGTTGTGGTGAATTGGTTTCTTCTGCCTGTCTGTGGTTGGAAGGCTTCTCTCCAGCTAGTGTTCAGTTGGTTATCCAGGGTGATTTCTGTACAATTTAGTTGTAATTACAGATTGGTCCTGGGAGGAGGTTAGTGTATAGCTTCCACTTACTCTTCTGCCATCTTGAGTCTCTGATTGAATTTTTATGTTTCCAAAATTCATATGTTGAAATCTCAACTTTCAGTATCAGGTAAGTGGAGGTGGGTCTTTGGGAGTGATTAGGTCATAGAATGCTCCTGAGTGGATTAGTGCCTTTACCAAAGAGACTCCAGAGAGCTCTCTTGTCCTTTCTAGCATGTGAAGACACAGTGAGAAGATGACTGTTAACCAGGAAGCAGGTTCCACCAGACACCAAATCTGCTGGCAACTTTGTCTTGGACTTCCCAACCCCCAGAACTGTAATAAAAATTTGTTGTGTGAGCCACCCAGTCTACGTTACCTTTATTTTAGCAGCCTGAATAGACTAAGACAGGGATCAATAACAGTTCTTAACTGGATTTCTATGAGGAACTCTGAGAAACCACCCATGTAAGATGTTTAATGCTATTCTTGGCATATAATATGCACTTAATTAATGCTGTTTATAATTCATTTTTCTACCATTTGTCTTTTTTTTTGACCCAAACACACTACCTCTCCTCCATTGACTGATGTGAGGTGAAGGTAAAAGGAAGTTCTGTGTTTCCCCAGAAGTAAAAACATGTAGCCAACCCCCTCAACAAAAATGCTATAGGGGTATTCTCCCTCATGATAGTGCTAGCTAGAGAGGCTTTAAAACATGGCATGGCACCACTTAAAAATTGCACTGCTTTAGTGTTAGCTGGAACGCATGGTGGCACATGGTCTTAGGGTCTGAGCATCAGTTGGATTTAGTCACTCCACTTTTTTAGTCTGCCTTGGTAATAGCCCCAAACAGGCAAATGCCATATAACTTTCTCACCCAGAAGACAATCCGCTCTGTGAATCAGATGTTCCCTCTTTAGATTCCACTGTTCATCTTCAGGTTGGAAGAATGAAGTGAATCACATTTGGAAAGAAAAGTCAATGATCCTCTTCAGATGTGGGAACAAAGGCCAATCAAAGTATTCATGCACTTCAACAAATGCTGAGGACAAGGCCTAGAATTGCCCTAGCTAATGATTCCAGAATCCTTTAACTGACTTGCATCAGAAAACATATTCAATGCCATAGTTTTAAGAGAAAAGGTGATGTTAATTCATTTATAAACGGGAATTTTGCTCTTTACACAACTTGAGCAGTCTCCAACAATGTCCAGGGAAGGGGAACTTGACCAGTAAAAAGGTGCATTCCAGACCTCCTAGTAAGAATGGCCCCATGGAGGAAATAATTGCATCAGGCTATTAGAGCATGGTGAAGCCAAATATGATCGAGAACTAACTGAACTCAGATTAAATTTTAGCTTTGTGCACAGCTCACCTGTGGAAAAAAAACATGGTCTTTTCAGCCTATGTGATAGTTTTCCACCAGCTGGCATCCCACATTGCTTGGATAAATGTTTAACCATTGTTAGATAAATAAATCCTAGCTGCCATATCTCCTGAGACCCAATACACAGGGCTGCTCATGTGAGAAACAGTTTGCTCACATAAATCAGTGCCTGAAATTTGAAGCATCTGGCCCAGTGACTTCAATTTTAGGCTTATGTTTGTAACCAGTTTGATTTCTCTGTTAATTTACGGCATGTCTCACCTGATCAACAGTCCCACTGGCCTCTCATCACACCTCAGCTTTAGCCCCTCTGGAGGATACCACCCTGTTTCTTTAAGAGACTGTAGGTACCTTCCTGAAATAGTTAGGGGGCACTCCCTAAAACCATATAGACATACCCATATTGTCACTATAATATCACCCTTTCAATGCTAATTTTATGCAACTTGACTGGGCCACAGGACCAGTTGAAACATCATTTCTGGGTGTGCCTGCAAGGGTGGTTCCAAATGAGGTTAGCATTTGAATCTGTGGGATCCCCAATGTGAGCAGGCATCATCCAATCCATGGTGGGCCTGAATAAAACTAAAAGCATAGGAAGGAGGATTCATTTCCTTCCCACTTATCTGTTTAAACTGCAGCATCAGTCTTCTCCTGCCCTTAGACTTCGACGCCCACCATCAGCCCTGCTGGTTCTCAGGACTTCAGACTTGGACTGGAATTACATCACTGGTTTTCTTGGGTTTCCAGTGTGTGGATTCAGACTGTGGAACTTCTCAGCCTCCATAACTGCAATTTCTCATAAAAAAATTCTCCTGAGGACTTCCGGCCAAGATGGAGGCATAGGTAGGCACACTGTGCCTCCTCACACAACCAAGATAGGGACAACAACAACATAGAAACAAAATAACAACCAGAACTGACAGAAAATTGAAGTGTATGGAAGTCGGACACCCAAGGATTTAAAAATAGACATGTTCATTCAGACCGGTAGGAGGGGCGGAGTTGGGCCAGGCAAGGGAACCAGAGCAGAGAGCTGAGCAACCCGGAAGGCACGCAAGTCCGCAGCATGCAGACCCTGGGCACACAAGCAGCGGGTGGCTGGTGGGCCCCGGCCAGGGGGTGGCGACCAGTAGACCCAGTAAGGCGGCCATTGTGAAGCAGGGCACTACACGCAACTCAGGGTCCCAGCACCGAGAAATAGAGCTTTGGGTCACTGACTGAAAAGGAAGGTCCCAAGGAGTGCACAGGCCCACCGACACCAGAATTGGGGACAGAGGGGCCCAGTTATCCTGCAGAAAGCAGCGGAAGGGTCTGAGGCCCTACAGGGAGCAGAGTAAGCCCCATTGTTCCTTCTCAGACCCTGCCTCCACATACAGCCTCACAACCCAGCAACTGGGGTGCCTCGCCCTGGTGAACTCCTAAGACCCTGCCCCTCACTACAGGTGCTGGACAAGACCAAAAAAAAAAAAAAAGAACCCCAGCAAAAAGATGGCTCAAACAGAAGAAGAATTGAAAGCCCCAGGACCCATCCTTTTAAGCGACCAAGAGATAGTCAACCTATCAGATGCACAGTTCAAAGCACTGGTGATCAGGATACTCACAGAATTGGTTGATTTTGGTCGCAAATTAGATGAAAAAATGAAGGCTAAATAAGTTTTATGAAGAAAAATGCATAGGGAACCAATAGTGATGGAATGAAAGATGGGTCTCACATCATTGGAGTGGAGCAGAAGGAAGAAAAAAATATACAACCAGATAAGAATGAAGAAATGAGAATTCAAAAAAATGAGGAGAGGCTTGGGAACCTCCAGGACATCTTTAAATGTTCCAACATCTGAATTATAGG
>CM052540.1:58236686-58252793 GCA_028533065.1 Trachops cirrhosus | reverse complement strand
GTTTTTTGATCCATTCATTTACTGATGGGCACCTAGGTTGTTTCCAGCACTTGGCTATCGTAACTTGTGCTGCTATGAACATTGGGGTGCATAGGTTCTTTTAGATTGGTGTTTCAGGATTCTTAGGATATAGTCCCAGCAGTGGAATTCACTTTTCCCTGCAGAGTCTCCTGTAAGCATCTCATAACAAGTGTCTTAGTGTAACACAGCAAGCACTGGAGAGCCAGGGGAAACAGGAGGAAGCTGCATATCTTTAAAATCCACACCCAGTATAAGGTAGTTCCCACTTCTTCAACCATGCAAATGTTAAGGTTGAAAATATCTCAAGCACTATGTTCTCCACATGCTCCTGTGACTCAAGAAATCCAACTCGGGGCGTTCCTGGAGCTGCTGCCTGCGGGTGCATGGGGGCACGCACCACCGGGGCATTTCCTCTCATGCACGCTGGACCACAGCAGGGGAAAAACAGAAAAAAGATGGCACCCTAGCACCAAACTCACATGTTAAGATGATTTTACTACCACAAAGGGAAGTCAAAATCAAATGTGATGATTGGGTTAAGAACTAATGATGGAAAGTAAAATAAAAGGGGCATAAAAGTTTTATAGAGGAGAAAAGAGGGAAAAGAGGAAAAGAAATGACCAATGAGAGAAGAAAGAGTCCTTTTAAAAGAGTTTCTACCTGACAAAACCATCCTGTAAGAAATATTTGACAGTATATTTCTTATGCGGCCAGGTTAGAGTGCTCCTAGAATTTCTAGAAAAGTGCCAACAGGATGTGCCCCTGTAATGCGGTCCACAGGGCGGGCTCAGTCCCTTACCTGCGGGTTTGGGAGTGCTCGTGTGGGAGAGGCCTCCATTGGGCTGAGTGCTGTCTCCAGTTGCAAACTCCAGGCTCATCCGAGGTTTAGGCTGATATTCCCTTCTAGGCTGAGATGAAGCTTGTCTTATTCTGTGTTGAAAAAGAAAGAGGGGACGAGAGAGTATATAGCTAATTTAGAAGCAAAAAGAAAAGCAACCAAATCTAGGAAATGCTCACCCACCGATCTGCCTTTGTGGAGCAGGGGAAATCGGAAAGGGGCCACAGCTCTCTCACGTGTGTTTGTCTCTGCTTTTGGTGACGTCCCTCTGTGTTCATGTCACCCTTGTTGTCATCCTCTCTTCCAGTCCCTCCCTTCCTCCTCACTTACTCAGAGCTCACTCTGCACTGTGCTAGGTGCCAAAATCACAAAGATGAATAAGGCACAGTTTCTGCCCTCAAGTAACATACGGTCTGTAGGGCAGACAGAACATAACTGATTACCACACATGGCAGTAAGTGCTGCTATAGAGACACGGGCAGAATGCCAAGGGAACATGAGGGTGGGGCGAGGGTCTACCTGTCCATGGGGAAGTCAGAGAAGGTTTTAAGGGAGAAAGTAAAGTATAAGCAGGAGTCATTTCTAGATGGACAGCTGTTTGCAGAAGGAAGTTATTCCATGCACAGCTTGAGAAGGTTAGAAGGGAGGGAGGGAGGAACTATGTGCTTTAAGAGCAGTACAGGAAGAGGGAAAGAAATGAAGGAAAACAGGAGGAAGAGGCAAAGGTACAGCCAATAAATGCATTCTGCACACCCTAATGTTTCCCCCCCAGTTTCAGTTATTCACTAAAGAAAGTGTAGAACAGATTTGCAAAGGTGGGGAGAGTTTAGGGTATGGCCAGAGCAGAAGGATAGTGACTTTGCACATATTTCAGAGGGAAAAAAGAAAGAACACCATTTTCAACAGATGTCTCAAAGACACGTATTTCTTTAGTGTGTTCACGTGCTTGGTTTTAAACCTTTCTAGAGGCTTCAGACTGCTCCACACATTTCCACCAGGGTGCGCTGCAGGAAGACGCCCAGTCAAAGCCCTGGTCCGGGAAGATAGTGAGGACGGGAAGAGGAGGCCAGATGGAAGCAAGGGGAACAGGTGATGGGGTTTCCCATAGCGCAGCACAACGGCTGGAGGCGTCACTGTGTATTTACCTGTCTCAGCAGCTATGAGTGTCTAATCTGGCCACGAGCTGAGAATCAAGGCTGCTGAGGTGACCCTTTGATATACATACATTTAGCAAAATCACCCTGCTTAATCTGGCTAAACAAAGTAACACATATTCTAGTGCAGGGCCACAGCACAGAGGGGTGCAGGCTGCCCTCCAGCTCCAGGGAGCCCTATTCACAAAGAAAACCACCAGAGCCCTGCTGTGTGTGCATTGGAGGAGGTGGGGCAGGCATGAGAAACAGCCCTCTCTGATGGACTTTGTCACCATTCGGAGAAACACAAGGTGTGACAAGATACAAGCTCTTGAATAGGTTATACTTGACCCTGAACCCCATTCGGACTACTGTGTGACCCACGGCTAGTTACCTCAGCTTCCTGAGCCTCTGTTTGCTCATCTGTTAGATGAGGCTAACAATCCTTAGCCTATAGGGCTGTGATACGATTCATGACAATGTGCCTTCAGTACCCAAACAGAAGAGCTGCTCAGTAAGCTGTATCCATTATCATTGGTGGATACTTGTGTCCCACCGGTAGGAGCCAAAATATAATTGTATTTTAAACTATCTCATCTAGGATATTATATATAGTTCCATATATAACATACCGACCTCCCATAAGCATGAGATTAGATTCAATGCAGCAAGGTAAAACAAACTATAAGATAAAATAAAATCAAAACAAAGGATCCACATGGTGCCTGTATAGGATCACCAGGAATTTTGGCAGAAGTTTTTCTTCAAATGTATTCTTGCTATTACTTCCATTCCTTTACACATCATTTTATATCAAGAAAGTGGAAGTATAGTATGCAGGGAACTGTAAATACCTTTCTTCCAGTCTGACAGTGACTTGCTGCAGGATCTGGACAGCCTGCTTGTGGTACTCCAGCTGGGCTTGGACAAGTGCAGAGAGCTGGCTCACCTGTTCGATCTGCAGAGGGAGGGGGAGTCACGCCTTAGTTGCCGTCCAGAAGTGGCTACTACCGCACTGCACGTATGACAGAGCGGCCCCCGACATGCAGCCCCGTGCTTGGTGATGTCCGTGGCCATGTGGTGAGCCAGGCTACGACAAGTAGTTTTACAGGTTCCAAAATGATTAAGGATAAGAAAGCCTCCTTACACTTGGAAACTCTAGTACTATAAAGAGAAGCAACTTTATTCACAAACTTCCTGAAGATCATATAACTCTCATCAAATAGTCTCATGCTTAGCTACAACCTTATGAGGAGGGTTTGGCTTATTTTATTGATATCGTTTAAGAAAATAAAAACATGTATTGACCAAAGGATTCATTGCTCTTCATACTTTTCATGTTAAATCAATATTAGTGCTGCTAATAAAATTGTGATGATTGACATCTCACATGGGGCACCTCGGAAGGCAGGATGGTATGATGGAAAGTCTTTTGTCCTCTCTGAGCCTCATCAGTAATGCAAGGCAGTTGGGCCAAGTGACATCTGGTTGCACTCCAGCTCTAATATTCTAAGCATACTTGGTAACTCTTCATTTTGCACCTCGTGTTGGGATCCAATTGAACAATAGCAATGCTGCCTCATGAGTTTGGGGGTGGGGTACAGCCCTGGGTTCAGGGGAGGAGCACCGTGACTCAGGTCACCCCCTTCCCCATGCCTACAATGCTCCCCTTCAGTAGGCAGGTGGCCACAAGTTGTTTTATATAAATACAAACCTAGGCTGTCTCTGGGTGATGGGGAAGCCTGGGCACAATCAACACATCTCCCCTGTCACCAGTCAGGGCAAAGCAGTTAAGTGGTAAGTACATAAAGGCCCTGTAAACATTTTGGCAAAAGTTAGTCAGCAAGTGATCAGGCCAGAGGTAGGGGTGAGCAAGGACAGGAAGGCTGGTTAACAGGTTTCATGACATGAGTGGCTGGAATGTAACTTCTAAAGCCATGAATAATAATGTAGTTCTCTGGAAATGTGAAAGCAGCATTTAAACTATCTCATCTATGTCCCCGATGTGGTATCTATGCTACAATCATCAATCCCAATTGAAATTACCTTTTGAAAGAAAATGTCAGCTTTACTTCAAAATACAGAACATCTTAACCTATGTTCAACACTCTCTTTTCAATGTATTTTAGCTGATATTCTCATACAATCTGAGATCAATCTGCTCCGGATTTCAAGAACATTTTTTGAGTTATTGGACTGATACATGGGTCATCAGAAACATTCTTTATCTCCTCACTATTGGTAAGATTTTTAATAGACAAAAATGTAGTTAAATCAAACTATAGGAATACAACAAAAAAACTCTATCTCTTGTAATCTACTTTATAATTTCAGATTATTTAAAGAAATAACCATCTACTGAAGTTCTCCCCACACAGTATGATCAGATATTAATGTTTTTAAGGACACAACCCTTTAGCACATTCATCTTGAGCCTCGATGGCAAGATTACACTGAAAACCACAGGAGAGCCACTCACATCCATCTCCAACAGATTGAACATGCTCGACTCTGCAATTTCTTTAGACTCATCAAATTTCTCCAGAGCTTGACGGAGCTCTTCATCGGGAATCTTGCCCTGTCGTTTCTTCTTATAATCAAAGTCCAGGCGTCGACCCTCTAACTTCTTTAGATGATGCTAAAAAAGTTAAAGGCAAGAATATATTTTGAAAGGACTCATGAGAAAGGCTGGTTAGAGCTCACTTCCCTACCATGTCTGTTGGCTTCCAAAGGGAGACAGGCTAATTTCTAAAATATCACATCACCAGTTCTAAAATCGCACACATCAGTGGGACAAACAGTTCCAAAGGCTAAATGTGGGGAAACACCTTTAAAAATAATTAAAAGCAGGAAAGAAATTGTGAGAAATACCAGTGCTTGCTTGCTATCTATCTATCAATTGATTTATTTTGCCCTTGCTGGGACAAAGCCAAGCTGGACCATGCCTTTTCCTTCCATGAGAGAAGGTGGGGGGCAAGTACCAGCTCTACATGTGGAAAGCACAGGGTCCACAAATCCTCATCTTCAGAAGAAATGGTATCTCATTGAGAAGGCAGGATAAAACCCACTTGCCTTGAAGTAAGAAAATATTCCTGATTTTCGAATCATAGAGCATTAGCAGTAGAAAGGACTTCTCTATAAGGTAATCTAACGTGTTAGAATCGCCTTATTGATTATTAATTGCTTATTTAAAATTTGGATTCTTGATCATCTGAATTAGAATGTCCAGGGCTGGGACCTAGAAATCTAAATCTTAACACTTATCCTAGTTGACTGAAGCAGCCTTCAGGGAACCATTGACTAGTTTAAGTCTCCCATTTGACACTAGGTCACAAAACCTGACTCAGAAGGGCCCTTAGAGGAGACCTAATGCCCCACAGAGCACTTCAACCCCTCCTTGCACCACCCCCACCACATGTGTGTGCAGCCTCTGCCCAGCACCTTTAGTGACCAAGTGAAAAAGTAGTTTCCCAAAGCTACAAAGTACATTTTTCCTAAAAGCTGTGCTGTCCCATTACTAATAGGTAGGAGAAAGTCCTGGAATTCCCTTGATCTTGGGTGTGTCTAGAAAGACAGAGAAGCAGATTAAAACAGAGTTGGGAATGGTGAGGAAATGAGAAGAAGAGAGACCAACATCCTAGATCTCCCCTCCCACTGCACACCCTGCCTCCAGTTCTCACTCTAATCTTTGAATCATCACGCTCTGATACATGCTAAATGTTTGTTCCTTTGGAAGGAAAATCATTTTAACACATTTGAACTTGTAGTCTGCCACAGGGCAGTGCACTGGAGTCAGAATTTACGTTTTAGGTTTAGAGTGAGTCTGCCCCTTACTAACTGTGCAGCCTCGAACAAGAGGTAGGGCTGAAGGAGATTTAAGCTAGAATAAAAAAATCTTGGAGACTTCAAGTAATGGCAGTCCACTTTACAATAAAGAAAATTAAATTTCAGACAGCCTCAACAAATATTTGTTGAAGGAATGAATGAACAAACATTACACACCTGGTCAGAGGTAAAGCTAGTTGAACTTTGTCTGGAATAGCTCAACTGTTCTATGTGTTTTAGGAAGAGAAGAGTTGCATATTCTTTCTCAATCCTAACAACTGTTATAAAAATATAAAAATATATCTTTATAGAGTGATAGAGTACTATGTATTTAAGCTAACAACTAGTGCAACTAGCATTTTAGAGGGTGAATGCAGCCAAAAAAAACACAGAATAAATAACGAAATTGTGTTTTATCAGGGAAAAAAATACCCTTTTGAAAAATAAAAACCTTAAGTAATCTTGAAAACTGAATGTGGAGAAGTCAAATGTAATATTCATGAGTGACACAATCATGCTAGCGGAGCAAAAGTGCTGCGTTTCTGGCTTCTTTCCATGTATTTTGCTGGACGGTTTTGCAGCTCATGTGGCCAATGATGACAACATGCACAGTAAGCTTAAAAAATAGTTTCCAAAGGAAATGGTGCCTGCACTTCGACATTTAGAACTGCCCACTCCCCCGAGGACTAGCTGCAGGTACCTGAATTTCCCGCAGGTCTTTGTCGTGAAGGTTCTGAAGGGGGTCAATGAAGTTCTGCTTCACTTCCATGTCCAAAGAGTCTTTCACCTCTGAGAGCTCCCGCATGGCCTCGCCCACCTCGCCAAGCGCTGGGCCTGCAAGGGGAGAGGGAAGCCCTTGGGTAGTTAAGAACAGGGGTAAAAATGCATTTGCATTGATAGGGCCTGTCACAGAAGAAAACCCGTGGATTACCGCCTGTCTCCTGAAGACAACCGAGATGATGGTAAACTAACGGCTTCCAGAGACCAGCATGCTTTCTGCCTAAAACAGTCCTTACCAGCAACAGACTCAATGCCCCCAACAGGGTGGTATCTCTCATAATATTCTGCCGGTCCTTTAATAAGCAATTTGGAGAACTCTCTGCCCTCTCTTGTAATTACCAGCTTTTCTGCTTAAGGCCAATACATTTATCAGGAGCAACTATCAGGAACAGAGAGCAGGGCACATCCAAAAAGGACCTTCATTTGCTAAGACCTCACATCACAAGGGAATGAAAATGGAAGGTGTTGAGCTGAGGGTCAGAGGATAAAGGGGTGAAGGAATAACCCAAGTGTCACCTGAGCTGGTAGAATCTGGCACCACGAACAAAAGAGCAGAGGTCTAAGGGAAAGCTAATGGGGTGCTGCGTTACTCATGCTCATTGTGACTGTTTGCTCCGCCTCCCTGTCCAGCGCCAGACACATGCAACAGCAAGTGTCCAGGTACCTGGGCATGTCGAACGGCCACTGTACATACTGGGATCTCTTCAGGGAAACAGAAAACAAATAAAACTCCTACAACAAATCACACTAATACTGGTGAAACAACTGTAAGACAAATGTGTGTTCCATGTGTACAGACCTGCAAGTGAGAATCAGAATATAACATGGTTTGAATGATCTTCTACAGAGTTTCTTACTGACACTAAAGTCCCCGTGGTCAAACGAAAGAATTAACATGTGAGAAAGCACTCATTACCAAAGTTGCAATCATCCCCGAGCTCTCTTCCAAACTTGAGCATGGCCTCTGCGAGCAGTGCTTCCGCCTGAGGATAGCCGGGCCCTTTTTCCTGGCCACGGATTTTTGACATGGTGTTGATCATGCTGAGTTTAGCTCTAGAAGCTGAAGGCAAACAAATTACAGGTTTTAAAAGTAGTCAATGTAATAAAGCAGAAACAGGGCTGGATGAAGAATCAGGCTTTAACCAGTATATAAACCAGCTCAGCTACAGAAAACTGCATGTTCACCTTCCTGGCTTCAGTGTCTTTATCTATAATATAAGGAGATTGGTCCACAGGTATAGACATAGATGGACACAGACACACAGACACATAGACAGACACACATAGACATAGACACAGACACATAGATACAGACATAGGTATAGACACACACAGACACACATGAACACAGACATAGACACACGGACACACAGACACACACAGGCACACATAGACAAAGACATAGACACACACAGACACACACAGACACAGACATAGACAGACATGGACATAGACACAGACACAGACACACACACACAGACATGGACATAGACACAGACATACATTTTTTAATCATTGAACTCTCCCTCTCTCTCAAAATCTTCAGAGGAACTGAGAAAAGGTGAGGCTCTTCTGGGTAAGCATCCCCTCCTCAGGCGCTCTTCCCATCTTCCCGGGCCCTTTCCCAGCCTTTCTTCACTGAGGTGGTCCTGGCAGTGCCCCTGTAGAGCTGGGGGGCCCCATGGAAAGCATTCTGAAAACTACTGGATTATGTGATTTTTAAGTATTAGAATTCTAATTTCGTATGTCAAGCCTAAAAGTCCATGGACTAAAGCAGAAAATTAATTAATTCTCACAGTGTGGGCCTTATGCCATGTTTCGCTTACACCATGTATAAAACAGAACTATTTTCAAAATCACTTCTCAACTAAAATTCTGACAGTAAACAAAGAACAGAAATACTGTATTCATTAAAAATAATCACTTCTCTAGCACATAACTGCATCGGAAAATTAGTTCTGTGCCATAAAGACAGCATTTCAATTTCGTTTCTGCTTATTTTTATAAAAAGAGGATGCCTAGAAAGCAATTACAGTTTTAGTGGACGAAACTGGTTTACTAATATACTGGTAAAGCCAAGGACTTGACTTGATGCTAGGTTACTAGGTTCCTCAAGTTAATTATGAACAATGAGACGGTACAGTAACCTAGGACTATGCCCAGGATCCCATCAGCATAGAAACCCCTGAGACAAATCATAGCTAAAAGCAATTCCAGCATCAAGTGGCTGACATTAAATCTTGAATGTCCGTTTCAAATAGGATTTCATTTCAACTTTAGGCTTCAAATGTTGAGATGTGGTGATAAGGAGAGTTATCATGAGAAGACCCTCTCTCAACCTTGCACCAGGCCTATGACAATGAACAAAACAGCTATAGTCCCAGCCTTTGCAAAGCTTATAGTGAACCTAGGGTAGCGTCTATTTCAAAAGCAAACAGAGTGAACTGTGTGTACTGAGTGCCATTCAGGGGGTTTACAGTGAGTCACAGAAGTAGAGCATCACACTCATCCATGGAGGTGCGCATCGTGAAGAAAAATTCTGGAGGGAAGTATCTTTAAGCTTAGAATCACATAGTGACCAGCAGTTAGTCAGGTTAAAAGCATTAGGCAAAGCCTGGTGTTAACTGGAAAAAATATAAAATTCACATTCCCTTTACTGTTTCTCATAGAAAATGCATCATACATGTTAAACTTCAAACATTGAAAATGCCACATGAAATTGAAAATGATCACACATTTTTAAGAGGATGATATCATCAGAGTGTATTTTCAAAGCTTTTTCTACACTAAGCCAAGTCTGAGATCCAGGAAAGACACAGTCCTGCCCTCAAGGCGCCCACAGGAGAGTGAACGGCGGCAGCAGCCCTTGAACGCAGTGATGGCGAATGCGCGCTCGGTGCTGGTGCCGGGGGAACGTGGAGAGGGAGCAACAGCAGCACAGATAACAGTGGAACAGACAAACAGCAGACAATAAGAAGAGCCAAATACATAGAAAGAAAGGAGATAAGTGGAGATGAAAGAAAGTAATGAACCACACATGATGGTAATGCCCTCAAATCTCGTGTTGACCATTTCACACTCTGCACTACAGACTGATTCCTGTTACGAAAGCTGGTTGTTGGCCTGCGCTTATATCTTGGTTCTGTTCAGAGCCGTCTTCTGGCAAGTAATTACCAGAAGTAATTATACTGGTTTTAACATGCTGCAGCTGATTTTCAAATTCATCAATTACAGAGAGCCTTATTCTTCTACTAATTACTTAAGAACACCTTGAATATATTCTACACTTTGATAAGAAGGGGGAGGAAACCATATTCTATTAGTTTATCTCTGCAAATCATCTATAATACCTAATATACACACTTAAAGAGACTGCTTTTAAATTCATTCACAAAGTCATTAATATCTATTAAGAATCCTGGATTAGTAAAACTTCTGTGTTCCTGAAACAAAAAAAAAGATCATCAGACCCCAGTATTAACAATTTTTAAGTTGTTAATATAATCATTTTTTATGGTTGTTCAAGTACAACTGTCTCCATTTTCTCCCCACCACATCCACCCCTGCCCTGCCCTCGAACCCACCCCCTTTGGCTTTGTCCATGTGTCCTTCATACATGTTCCTTAATGGCCCCTCCCTTATCCCCCGCTCCCTGCTCCTCTCTGGTTATTGTCAGTTTGTTCTTTATTTCAGTATCTCTGGTTGTATTTTGCTTACTTGTTTGTTTTGTTGATTAGGTTCCACTTATAGATGACATCATAATAAACAAATCAGCATAATCATTTTAAAATGATGTTAAAAGCAATACTTTAAGGAAGCACAGAGCCTGAAAATACAAATTTAACATACTAGAATTCCTATAATATTGTCTCAGCCTGGATTGCTTCACCAAGCTGGTTGTGCCTCCCAGGATCCTCCTCTTCTCTTCTAATAGGACCTGGCTTCTTTCCTTTTCTCTTCCCCCGAACCCCCACAGCTTCACTCTTTCTTACAAATTGTTACAAACTCTCTGACTATGCCCCCACCTCTACTTTCTCAAGAGCCTAATTTGAGGCTCCCCCACCTCGGGTTTGCTGCAGAAAAGCTTCCTGACAGCAGTCTCTCCCCTGGCCCAGGAGGGCAGAGTGCTGGTACATTGCCCCGCCTGTCTCCCAGAAATGGTAGCATAAAGCCCTGTATACAGATGTTTAACAACATCTGCTGAAGAAAAATAAGAAATGAATGAGTGTGTATCTTGGGAACTAGTATACTATCATTGATAGGGGGCTTAAGGGTTGGAAAATTTTAGTTTAAGGTAAATAGTTAGAAGCCTAGTAAGTAATGTATACATTAAAGCTCTTTGTTTCAGAAACTACAGACAGATAAGGCCCATCCTGGCTCCTAGGAAAACAGCTGACCTCCTGGGGCACTGCTAAAGATTACCCCTGGGGACAAGTGGAGGCATCCGAGCCATTGTGTTTCAGGGAGACACAACCACCGATCTCTGGGAATAGCTAACTGCCCGGGACAAGAATGCTGCAGTCTTTTTCACCTAATTCTCCCTGAATTTCAAAACCCGTGACCGTACCTTGTTTATTCCCTGCTATAAAAATGTTGGTCTGGAAAGAAAAGACAAGACGGTTCTTTTGGGTGCGAACCCACTGTCTTCTCAGATCGCTGGCCATCTGAGTAAAGTGGCCATAAAGATTTAATCGCTGTCATTGCTTACTGGGTTTGGTAGTGACAGGAAGCCCAAACGCTGGTGTCTGTTCAGTTTCATCATGGCAGTGGTTTGCATAAGAGACTCTTTATATCCTTTGGCTCACGTGGCTGAGAGCTTTTTGAAGCTAACAGAGAACTAGAAAATTTGTTTCTTTTGTTGAATAAAAGGTGTGCCTATCAAACTGAATTTTTTAAGAGAGAAGAATTGACACCCGACCCTGCTGAGGGTGAGATTCCATAACAAAAACAGGGCATTGGGGCCGATCTGCATATAAACAGTAAGACTTGTGAGTCCACTTCCTCCACTTACACCCCAGAGACCTGGCAGCTAGGTTTGTGCCCCCTGGACAGGGGACCACAGAACTGTTTCCTGGTAAGTACAACCAGTCCAAGAGGAGAGACCCAGAGACACATTGGCAAGTACCCAAGGCAACAATTCCAGGACGATCACCTAGAATGAAGCCATTACAGTTTCATCACCCACCTCTGCCCCCCAGACAGCTTTGCTGGCCTACACCTAAGTGGGAAATGACAGCCGGGTTGCCAGACTTCAAAGAAAGCTCCTAACATGAGAGAGCTAAAAACAAAGAAGGAAATTATAGGAAATAATTCAGGGAGGGTGAAATAACTAGCATTAATATTCTCAGGTGTCTAACATACTTTTATCCATAAAACAAAAAAAGAGACAGTGAAGGACACAGAAATTAAAATATAATTTAAGTGTAAATGTGAATGTAAGAAAATATATAATTTAATAATCAATGGAAGCATAGATGATAAAGTTGAAGCAAATCCCAAATGTAGAATTTAAAAAAAGAAAGATAAAAAAGTCAGAAAGCAAGCATAACGTCAGCATCGGCCCAGGTCTAGAGGCTAAATGATGGAAGTTCCAAAAAAGGAAGGAAAAAACAGAAATAGGAAACGTTCTTTTTAAAAGGTCAAGAAAATTTCCCAGAACTAATGAATGTGCATTGCCAGATTAAGGATATATGGAATGTCTAGCACTATGGATAAAAGGGTCTATACTAAGAACCAACTGGGGACAAAGAGAAACTCCTGAAAACTTCCAGAGTGGAAGAAAATACATAAAATATCAAGAACTAGAAGGTCATTGAATATAAGAAGCCATGAACATGAGAAATTTTCTCAGAAAACAATGGAGCAATGTTTCTTAGAGAAAATCATCTGTAATTCTACATTCAGACTATCAATGAAGTATAAAAATAAAATAATGATATTTTCAAATGCACAGACATGTCTTAATTTATTTTTCTTCTCAAGCTAATGGAAGAGACATTCTACCAAAGCAAAGGTGTAAATTAAGGAAAGAGACACAGAATCTAGAAAAAGGGACCCAGTGCAAGGAAAGAGGTGAGCGTGATGAAAAGGGACTTCTCAAGACTGTCATAGTGCGTCAGGCGCTGAGGCCCACTGTAGCGGAAGGATGTCACACACAACCAGGTATGTGCAGCCCGCAGGGCCATGAGCTACAGGGGAGATATGTGTAAGGAGCAAGGAAAACTTAGACCATGAGAAAACAGGAACTGGTTAGGTCCCAGGGTACAGGAGGTTACTGAATGAACATCTTGCCCTCCTGCCTTGTGCAAGAACAAAGGACTATAAAACAGATGCAATCTAACATGCTTGGTTTGTAAAGCTACCACTGTTGAGCCAATGCCCAACCCTGTTCCTGCCTGCGGTCTTTGTAAGTGAATAGCTAACTGCCACGTCTGCTTCTGTATAACGCTTGCTTGCCCGCCCATATATAAGGACTTAGCTGTAAGCGCTCGGCGGGACTCTCGTCAGCAGCCCTTGCGGGTACCGTGTCTCCGGACACTTTGAGAGTCCGCCCCTGCGCAGGTAAAACTTGGCCAATAAAGTAACATCTTTGAAACCCTGAAAAGTCTCCGGCATCTGTTCTCGCAGTTGCTGAATGCAACATTTGGAGGCCCCAGCGAGATTCTCCCTCGGTGGAGTTCCAGCTCGGAGACCGAACGGGCAGCTCGAGCTGAGTAAGTATCTGTGAGGATCCTCTCTGTTGGTTTCTGTGCTCTGGAGCAATTCTGTCCTGAGGTGGTAGGTGGGACGCTGCTGGTAGTCCACCCAGGAACTTTCAAAGGCGGGATGCCGCTCTTTGAAATCTGGTTTCAGTAGTCTTGTAGTGACCGGTCACGTTAGATTTCCTTTGTTCCTGCGCCATGCTGCGTTTGAATTTCGGATTGTATGCCTAACTCGTGTGTGAGAGAGATTGGTTTGTGTTATCTGTCGTCTTACTGGTTTGTGTTATTTGTTGGTTTTGTCTACCACTTAAATCCCTTTTAGGAAATTTATTCAAAATGGGCCAACAGGGGTCGGTGCCAGGATCCCCATTCGCTTGCCTCCTTAAGAATTTCTCCAATTTCCAGCAGTGGGTGTGGGAGGCGCCGCCGTTTTGCCTCTCCGGGAGGCACCCCCAGCACCAGACGCTCCGCCGCGAGCACACCCACAGTTAATCTATGTCCCCTTTTCTACTAGTGACTTATATAACTGGAAGCATCAGAATCCCCCGTTTTCTGAAAAACCCCAGGGGTTGAGTACCCTCCTCGAGACTATTTTCAGGACTCACCAGCCAACCTGGGATGATTGTCAGCAGATTTTGCAGACTCTTTTTACATCAGAGGAAAGAGATTGTATTATAAGAGAGGCTGCAAAATCTATGCTTGGAGAGGAGGGAGAGACAATGGCTGGTAGAAGGGAGATCGAGGACATCCTCCCCTCTCAACCCCCTGCTTGGGACCCCAACACTACTGGGGGAAGGGACGCGCTCCTCCAGTATCGCCGGGCTCTACTCAGGGGGCTCAAGGCAGCGGCAAGGAAGCCTACAGGTTTTAGTAAGGTTAGTGAGGTTATCCAAGGCAGAGAGGAATCCCCTGCTGCATTCTTAGAGAGACTCATAGAGGCATATAGAGTGTGTACTCCCCTGGACCCTGAGGCAGAGGAGAACCGAAGGCTAGTGAACATAGCTTTTGTAACACAGGCAGCCTCAGACATTAGATTCGAAGGAGAGAATGGAAGTAAGTTGCTGGAGATAGCTCAGAAGGTTTATGTGAACCAACCTAGGAAGAGGAACAATCACCCACTCGTTCCTAGTCATTCCAGACTGCCCCTACCCATTGCTTGGGAGAGATCTATTGCAGAAGCTCCAAGCTACCATTACTTTCCGGCAATTAGATGGTTCTCCAGAAAGCCGAGGAGCTGGAGTCAACCTAGACATAATTGTTCCGCTGTCTGAGGAGTACCTACTGGCTACCATCCAAGAAGTTAAGGGGGGACAGTGGGGATCCCGGACAATTTCTTAGAAAAGGTACCTGGTGTATGGGTGGAGACCAACCCACCTGGATTGGCGGCTCACCAACCACCTGTCCTGGTACAACTGTTGAGCACTGCTAGCCCGGTCAGGATCCCACAGTATCTGGTTCCAGCACGAGCTAAACAGGGCATCGCGCGGCACTTGCAGTGCTTACTTGAAGCAGGGATGCTCCGGCAGTGTCAATCAGCTTGGAACACCCCTCTACTCCCGGTCCAGAAGCCGGGGACACTTGACTACCGCCCCGTGCAGGACTTACGGGAGGTGAATGCGAGGGTAGAGACAATCCACCCTACGGTGCCCAACCCGTATACTCTGTTAAGCTCGTTGCCTCCAACACACACCTATTAATCGGTCCTAGACTTGAAGGATGCCTTTTTCTGTATTCCGCTGGCACCCCAGAGCCAAGACATCTTTGCCTTTGAGTGGAATGATCCCGAGAACGGGTTAGTGGGCCAGTTCACCTGGACTCGGCTACCACAAGGGTTCACGAATTCCCCCACCATTTTTAATGAGGCCCAAAGTAAGGACTTGCAGGCTTTTCGGTTATCACACGCGTCAGTTGTGGTATTGCAGTATGTTGATGATATCCTCATAGCCGCAAGAAGCAAGGAGGAATGTGAGATGGCCACCATAGACTTACTGCAGGACCTCGGACAGATGGGGTATCGAGTCTCTGCCAAGAAAGCCCAGATTGTGACACAAACTGTAAGTTACTTGGGGTATAACTTGCAGGGTGGCCAGAGGACCTTGTCCAGCCGGTGGATCCGGACGGTCCTGCAAATCCTGGAGCCCACCACCAAATGACAGGTGTGCGAATTCTTGGGAGTGGTAGGATACTGCCAGCTCTGGATCCTGGGTTTCGCAGAATTGGCCAAACCCTTACATGAATTGACCCGGGGAAGGGAGGAATCATTCACATGGACCGATAAGGAAAGGCAGGCATTCCAGGCCCTCAAGGAAGCATTAGTGGCCGCCCTGGCGCTGGCACTGCCTGATCCGGCTAAGCCCTTCCAGCTATTTGTGGCTGAGAAGGGAGGGATCGCATTGGGAGTACTCAGCCAGGAACTCGGGCCGTGGAAAAGGCCAGTGGCCTATCTATCCAAGAAACTAGACCCAGTAGCCTCTGGATGGCCCACATGCCTGAGGGCACTTGCCACCACATCAATCCTAGTCAAAGAGGCAAGCAAATTGACGTTGGGCCAGGACATACAGGTGATCAGCGAACACTATGTTGAACAGGTCCTCAGGGCACCTCCTGATCGGTGGCTATCTAACGCCTGGCTAACGCAATACCAGGCACAGCTGCTTAATCTGCCATCTGTTCGTTTCCTGAAGACCACGGCCCTCAGTCCAGCTACCCTCTTGCCCGTGCCAGACTCTACTATAGCCCAAGATTGTAAGCAGATTCTAGACACAGTGACTGGATCCCGTCCAGATTTGAGAGACCAGGCATATAAAAA
>CM052540.1:58208766-58236186 GCA_028533065.1 Trachops cirrhosus | reverse complement strand
CATAGCCTTTATTAAAGAAAAGGTAGAAGTAGTTAAGCTAATGGTTTTATCCCAACCCTATACTATTATCCTTAGTGATGAAGAGTCAAGGGTTTGACAAACCCCCAAGAGAAAATGGGGGAATGTAAGGAGCAAGGAAAACTTAGACCATGAGAAAACAGGAACTGGTTAGGTCCCAGGGTACAGGAGGTTACTGAACAAACATCTTGCCCTCCTGCCTTGTGCAAGAACAAAGGATGGTAAAACAGATGCAACCTAACATGTTTGGTTTGTAAAGCTACCACTGTTGAGCCAATGCCCAACCCTGTTCCTGCCCGCGGTCTTTGTAGGCGAATAGCTAACTGCCACGTCTGCTTCTGTATAATGCTTGCTTGCCCGCCCATATATAAGGACTTAGCTGTAAGCGCTCGGCGCGACTCTCGTCTGCAGCCCTTGCGGGTACCGTGTCTCTGGACACCTTGAGGGCTCGCCCCTGCGCAGGTTAAACTTGGCTAATAAAGTAACATCTTTGAAACCCTGAAAAGTCTCTGGCATTTGTTCCTGCGGTTGCTGAATGCAACAATATGAACTCCCCGTGTCCCCAGAGGGATCAAGCTTCAGTCGTCTGCCACTGCACCTTGCTTTGTAACACCACGTTTATCGCCTCCTCTCCTTCCCTACTTCTCCAACAGGGTTTCCTGGAATCACCTCCCAAATCAACCACTTGTGCTCAAATCCTTGCTTTATGGTCTGATTCTGGAGGAACCCAAATCAAGACAGCAATCAATCCAGAATGCAGCAACTCAAAGATGATGAACACCTGACAATCTTCAGTATTTTCAGAGAAAATGCATATGTGTAGCAGAGGATTTGGAAAAGAATTAGCAAAATATACACAAGAAGTTAAAAAATGAAAAAATTATTATTACCATGAAAGGCTTTGTAATATATGATTTTAAATAATATATACATGTATTCTTTCTATTATAAAAGCTAAATTTAAAATATTTCCCATTTTCTTTTCCCCCAGTATACCTAACTTAGTGGTTAAACTGGAAAAACACTACTCATCAACCTGGGCATTGCTCTAACCTGGAGGGTCTTTCAACCAAAAAGCTCTACCTAAAATACGTTCCCTGGTATAAAGAGAATTGGCTGGGAACAGAGAAGTTAATAAGGATTAACAGGTGAAATTCCATCAGAAAACACCATCAAAAGAAAGGGCTTGATGAGTCCACATCTAGTGAATTCCTGGAAGGAAATGTATCAGGTAATTTAAAGAGCAGAAAGTAAAATTAGTATGATCATAAAAGGCTAATCTATTCTAAAGACGGGCTCCCAGTGTTTTTTCTTCTGCTGAAAGTGCTAGTTTTTTGCGGGGCCGCGGGGAGGGGGTTGGCCTGAAAGTCAATGCTATCTTTTAAGGAAGACAAACAGGGGCAGCCAAGGCTGAAAGTGGAATCATCTTCCAACCCTAGAAGATAATTCCTGATGAGCTTTCTAATTCTGGGCACAGCCGAAGGGAGTCGAAGCTCCGCTGAGAGTAAAACAGCTCGGTGTGCCCTGCCCCCGCACTCCTTTCCCTCTGACCTAGAAGTGGAGTCTGCGTGAGTCACTGCTCTCTCCCCTCAGGCTGCTTATCTAATGTGCTAAGGAGCTGGGAAAGCTGAAAACTCAGCACTTCTGCTAAATCTTCGTTTTTAAAATTTGTATTTCTGAATCCAAATGAATAAACAGGAAAACTGTCTTGTCTTTCATGGAAAGCAGCACAGTGTATTAAAATAAATGTCAGCTTTGGGTTTATACAAAAATAGGTAAAAATCCAGGCTCTAAATCTTTTTAGCTGTGTATCTCTAAAAAAACCACTTCATTCACAAGTTTGTTACTGGTATTCAATGACAAAGAGCAAAAAGAGTTACTACCACATACACATACAATAGGCACTGGAGATAGGAGAAGGCACTCCTTTCTCCCCTTCCATGTTCTCTTTTCTGTGAGCAGCTATCTGTGCTGGAGTCCGCCACTGTCAACTACATTTCCCAGAATCCCTTCCCTGTAATGTCCCCACTTAGAGTGGGTCCAAAGTGAGGCTGTGCAAGATGAGGGAGGTAAAGGTGAAGCCGCAACCTTTTAGAAGAGGTGAGAGACAGATGCAGAGGTTCCATCTGCACCTGGATTTCATCTGCCCTGGCTTAGGCTTACTCCGAGTCCAGTTCTCAAATGCTGATTCTGCTAGCCAGTGGTGATCCCAGGCCCAGCACAGACCTTTGGCTGCAAATTTTCAAAGGTAGTAATATAATGGGGTACAGAACATGGGTCCCCTGAAAATAGGGAAACCCCCCCCAAATCCTGAAAAAAGGCACAGGGGGTTGGGGGGAAAAATGCCCAAAAAGGGGAAAGTACAGCATTTAAGGCACATTGCATAATAAAGGCAGATTAACAGCCCAGAAGGAGCTGCAGAAGCTGCAAATGGTGTACTTGACTGTGAGAACCTGTGTGCAGCAGCAGAGTGACTCATAACATAGCAGGGGCAGAGGTGGGGAGTGGGGCGGGGAAGCTCACACTGTGTCTGCAGGAGCTGTGGGGGCAGATGCCCATCCCAGATGCCTGTGTGTGGCTGGGAACTCTTGCCCTGACTGAAGACGGCAGCCAAAAGAGGGTCAAAGCCACTGGGAAGCTGACAAAAATGGCAGACACTAACGTACCACAGAAGAGCTGGATGGTTCAGCCATGCAGGAAGTTCTGAGCTGAGCATTTACATTAAAGCGGGCCAAGTAACATGGTGTCTGAGGGGGCTGCGGCGAGGTCTGGAGGTCTGCCTGGAGGTCAGGAGAAGATGGGGCAGAGCTGGAGGAACTGTGGAGATCATGAGAGATGCTTGGAGCTGGACTGTGATTGGGAATGCTGAGCTGCAGACTTCTGTTTTTCTGTAAGATGGTATTTCTCAGTGGTGTATTCTGAAACTGGTCTGGCAAGGCAGAGGGAGGCAGGGCTATTTGTTTTGGGGTGTTTTTTAAAGGGAGCGGGACTTAATGGCAGAAACCTGCCATTATTACAAATCTGTATAACCTTTAATTAAATTCCTTTTTCAACAATCTCTTGCCTTGGGAGTCACATTTCTTGGTGGCAGACAACTGAACCCCACAGCTATGCCAGAACACCAGTGTCTGGTTCTATGACAGCAACCTTGAAGACCCAACAACCTTTCACACCATTCCCACCAGTGACGTTTGCAGTCCTGATCTAGCACTGGAAACCGCCTGCTTCCCAGATTCCTAAGGACATTTACCTGGGTCAGAACTTGTCAGGAACCTGTCTCTGGTTCTTCAGCTCCAGTTTGTTGGGGTTTTTTGGGGTTGTTTTTTTTTTGCCTCTATTTACCCAGATCTTCCTACAACTGTGCAAATTCTAATTCCTACAATAAATCTCATTTCATAATATTCACAATGGCTTTGTGGCCCTGATTAAATCATGACTGATAGTTTGATGGTCTAATATTTTAACTGACAAAAAAATTATGATCTATCCTTGATAGAGTCCTGAAGTGAGTCAATAAAGTGTAAATATTTTAATTCTGCAAATCTATGCTTTCAGGATATACATAAAAGAGAATAACTGTAGGTAGGAGTTAGCTGCTCATTGCAGAAAGAATTGCAGAAAGGACAACCAGTGTAACAAATTGGGACTAAGACACAGACTCTGGAGTCACACTGTGAGTCCAAATCCTGGCTCTATTTTTTGCTGGGTGATTTTGGAGCTCAGTCACCTCATCTGTAAAATGGTACCTCCCCCTCACTGGGTAAGGTTGATATAAGGATTAAATGACATAATGTGATAAATATTCAATAAATCTTAGTTATTTCCATGAGTGCAGACATGCCAGCAAGTTCACTGTGTGATTTTCTACGAGTTAAGTAACTCTGAGTCTCAAGTTCTCCATACATAAAAGTTGAGAAAAAAGAGACAGTCTGAAAATTCTTAAAATCCTTCCATGGTCTCTTGTTTAGGGTGATTCTTCTAAGATACAAGACTTCTCAAAGAAAGCATACCCTGGCCTTCAGCCACAGGAAACTTTTGGCAACTTCCTGAAGTTGCTAGAACTGTCCTTGGAATGGCTTTCCCTCTGCCTGCCCCACACAACACTGGGCGCACCTGTTCTACAGTCTTTCCCAGTCACCCTTTACCTCTACTGCACTGAAGGGTAAGCGACCCCTTCCCTCATTTTATGTCTCCACTGTGCCCTCTACATACATTGATCATATCTCACGTAATAATTTATGTCTCTCTTTTCTGCATGTCTGTGTCCTGCTACAAGTTGTGAAACTGCATCCTATTGAATTCTAGCATAGGGCAGAGTGTAGAGCAGGTACTTATTAATTTTGGGCTGAACAATTTCATTTAAAAGTTTAAATTTTTTATAAAATTCTTCTGCATACATCATGTTTTCAAATTCTTGGAAAAAGACTTCCCTGTTTAAAAGCACAATGTCCTCCTCTTGTGCTCTGAAATGGAGCTCGAGGCTGCTGATAAAATCTAATTACACACTAACTCTGTGATCTGACAGGACGATCTGGCCATGCTGATGGCGATCTGGCCTGCTCACAGCCCTTACACAGACTTGACTTTAGCAGCAATTCATGTCCAAATGATGCCATGAAAAACTGCTTTGTGTGAAAATGACAAGAAACTTATCACACAATCTCCCATAATTAGGAAATAGGCTCTCATTTTCCTCAACAAAAACGGATTCTTAAGCTAAATTATGAGCCTTAGATAGATGGCTAAGAAAGATCAAACTAATAAGAATCAAGAAATGAGTTACAATGGAAACAATAAGGTATCCCCCCATACAGAAAAATTCTGAATTTGCACTGCCTGACTGAATTCTACCAAATATCTGCTTTTTAAAATTTTTATGTGATAAAATGAACATAACAAGTATTTATTAAGTACCTACTATGTGAAAGGGACTATCCTAGGGAGATTCTGAGAGATGCAAGGGCCAGCCTGTGTTCTCAGGGGGCTTTTCCCATCCAGCTAAAGAGTCAGTAAGCACTCCACTCGCTCAGATGGGAGGCACATGTGGGCCATATCGTCGACAAGGTTATAATGCATCTGCGTCACAGGAAAGAGCAATGCATTCTGCCTAAAAGAGTAGGGCTGGCAATGCTTATGAAGCACGTGACATGGGAGCTGTGCTCAAGAGTGAGCTGTAAAGGCAGGGCGATGGGAAAGGACATTCTAGGCACCCGAGACTAAGAGAAAGGCACATGGAAGTGCCTGGTGCATTAGGAGATGTCAAAATGTCCGTGGCTTGGGTGAAGAGGGCACAAAGTTGGAACCAGGTTGTGAAGGGCCTTCAATGTCATGGGCCTCCTTGGGAGCTTAGGTTCTGTTTTGTAGACAATTCCCAACAAAGGTTTTGGACAGAGTTATTTAAGATGGAGACCTTTAAAAGAGTTTTAATTAAAATTAAATCACATTTAGGTTTGGGAAAAAATATTCCTATTATCAATGTAGGAAAAGTGGGAAGCGGCTTTCACAAACTATGAAGACACTGGGGGCAGGCAGACCAGTTTTGAGAACACTGTAATAGATGAGTTCTAAGGAAAGAGAGGAAGAAAAAGAGAGGGACCGTAGGGTCCTTTGGAGGACAGAATTAACAGGGCCAGATGACCAAGGAAAAAGAAGAGAGGTACCTGGGAGGATTTTAGGAAAATGGTGACCTGTTTATTAGAATCACCTGAGGAGCTTTTAAAACTATTGATTTCTTCAAAATTAGTACTGCATCATCTAGATTCCATAAGGAAAAACACTGACTCTTGACTCACCACTGCATCTCACACTCATACCCCAAAATCAGTTCCAGGTGGAATGCAGCTCAAACTATGGAAGGAAATGCAGTACAACTTTCAGAAAATGACATGGGATAACATTTATGACATGTAAAGTATGCAAAGATTCCTTACAATAAGTCAAAAAAAGCACTATCCCCAAAAAAAAATCACAAGGGGAAACCCTTCCAAAGTGGAATTTATTCATAAAAATTGTGTATTTATTCTTACATATTTACACTTCAGTCACCTTCAAAGTACTCTCCATTTGATACAATACACCTATCAAGATTTTTTCCCACTGCTCCAAACAATTTTTGAACTTGTCAATTTTTATGCCTTTTAGTGCTTCTGCCATCTTTTGTTTCACCTCTTCTACATCAGCAAAACGTTTCCCTTTGAGGACATTTTTTCATCCAGGGAAACAAAACAAAGTTGCTTGGGATGAGATTGGGTGAATGGGGGGGTGGGGCATGGGGGTCAGGCCATTTTTGGCCCAAAACTGCTGAACACGCAGCATGGTATGTGCAGGTACACTCATAAATCACCCATCATGAAGTGGGCAAACACATTTAAAAGAGTCTTCAAAAAATTTCATAATGCCAGGTGGTACACGACTACAGAGTTTCCTAGAAAACTCACCTAGTGGGGGAAGCCTATACTACAAGGGGCCTGCCCTCCAGAAGATAATTCTGGTTTTGGGGGGTTCCCCTTATATAGTGGAATATTATGCAGCCATAATAAAAAAGGAAACATCTGTAATCTTGAAGGTCAGGCCATTAGAAAATCAAGATGAAATAAAATTCTACAAAAGCTTTCTTTTTCTCCTGGTCATTTTATATCGGTGGTGGGAATTAGCCTTTAATTAGTGTTAAGCATAAGCCAGGAGCGTTATATGAACAATTTAAACTTAATCTTCACAACAGCCACCACGCTGTGGTTCTGGTTGTCATTCCCTTTTGTAGAGAGAGGAATGGTCTACACATACAAATTGAGGACGTGGAAGTTGAGGGAGACTGGAAAATCTGTCCAAGCTTTTATACAAGTTAAGGTTCTTGTCATCATCTTAAAGGCTTTGGGTCCTACTTTTAATGACGTGGGGACACATTAAAGGGTTTTGAGGAGAAAAGTGACATGATCAGACTTATACTGAAAAGGACTCACATCCAAAATAGACTATAGGGGGTATGAATGAAAGCAGGAAGGCCAGTAGGAGCCTCTTTTAATAATCCAGGCTAGAAATGATGGTGGCTCAGAACAGAGAGGTCTGCTTTTGGATATGTTTTGAATGCAGAGCTGACAGAATTTACTGACAGGCTGGATGTAGGGTATGGGACAAAGAGAGGCATCAAAGGTGACCAAATGGTTTCAGGCCTGAAAAATAAAAGAATGAATAGAGTTGCATTCACTAAAATGGGGAATACCATAGGAAGACCAGGTATGAGTTGACAGTGAAAATGTAGAGTTTAGCTTGAACACGTTAAGTTTTAGATGGCTAAACATCCTATTGGAGTCAGGTAGGTACTAGAATACATGAGTCTGTAACACAGTGCAAAGGTCTGGGCTGCACAGAAAAATTTAAAAATCATTAAGCTGATTGACTCAAGGATATTGATTGTTCAGAACCAATAAAAGGTAAGACTCCAATGCTCACACTTGTTTACCCACATCTCCAGAGTATCCTAATTAGGAAAGACATAAGTGGGGGCCTCAAATATATGTTTTAAAATAGTTTCCTAAGGAATTCTGATATATACCAGGTATATTTTCCAGCCACTGGTAAAGGCCTTCAGACAAAGATTTTAAAATTTTTTCTTTGGGCCTCGTAGAGACTTGGGGGTCTCCACCTGCAACTTTTATTCTCACAGGATTTAAAAGGTTGGGAAAGAGAACAGGCATTGGACCTGGGTCTGAATCTTGCCTTTGCCTTAACTTGTATGAACTTGGACAGATTTTCCAGTTTCCTTGAGCTTCCATGTCCTCAATATATGAGGTCTTTTCGGAAAAAGTCCAGCCATTGTTAATATAATGAGAATGGTTTGTGCAGCATCAATGTAACCTGCCAAGGAGAGCTGACTGGAATGCGTATACGTGAACAATGATGACTTCACTGTACTAGCCAGTGGGGACAGTAGATGCCATTGGGTGATATATGTACTTTGTGGCCATCACATTCAAAATAACTGAGCAAGTCGAGCAACGAATCTGCATCAAATTTTGCATGAAGCTTGAACACATTTCTCTGTAGAAATTATTCAGATGATTCAGAATACCACAGCTATAGGCAACCAGTGATTGGCAGCTTCATCACAACAACATGCCCACTCATGCATCACATCTCATGCAGAGGTTTTTTGTGAAACATCAAATCACCAACATGACTCAGCCCCCCTATAGCCCAGATTTGGTGCCCCACAACTTCTGGCTTTTCTCCAAACTAAAATCATCTTTGAAAGGGAAGAGATTTCAGACCATTGATAAGATTAAGGAGAATATGACAGGCCAGGTGATGGCAATTGGGAGAACTGTGTGAGGTCCCAAGGTGCCGACTTTGAAGGAAAGTGAGGTGTCATTGTCCTGTGTACAATGTTTCTTGTATCTTGTATCTTCTTCAACAAATGTCTCTACTCTTCATAGTGCATGGCTGGATACTTTCCGGATAGACCTTGGTATGCAGCCTGCCCCTCTCTCCTCCAGACAGTTGTTAAACTTTGAGCAGTATGCCAGTGGTTAAACCCTAGTTTGTGGGGCATTTTACTGCACTCAATTTCTCATCTGCAGTGGCTAAGTAATATTACACTTCTTCAATTAAAAAATATTTCAAACATATGGAGAAGTATGGAGAAGAGCAGAGCACAGTCACACATACACCACTCAGATACATCATTGTTAACTATGATGATCAAGCCATGGGTTCCCGCGAATCTCTGACAGGCACTGGTGTACTAGCATTTCCTTCCATCACACGTTGTGCCTTCCCTCCTTTCTTGGTAGAGAGTTCCTAAAACCTTCCCAGCCTCTTAAGTGATCAGTGAAATAAGGCTCAGAATAAATCTAAGTACAGAGTGGGAGGTGGAGGGGAAAGAGGTGGTAAAATTGGGTGTTCACTGCTGGAGGCAGGCAGGGATGAGCAATGAGTCTTCCCTTCTGCACTGCAACCCTGTTCTGCACCCTAAATGATCACAACAGGAGTGTTTGGGGAGACAGCCTACACAATCAGGCAGAAGACGTAACCACAGCAAAGTCACATCTTTGTGCTTTGTCAGGAGAAACCTAATGAACTGAACATCTATCACTGAAGACCACAAATACAGAAAAAATTTTCTGGAAGTCTTTCACTGCTTTTAGGAACTTATTTCATTTGTCATCTCTACCTACCTTACAGAAACCACACCTAGTTGACCAAAAGATCAGAGACCTTTAATAGACAAATGCTTAATGATTCGTACTAGTTTCCATAAATGTTATCATTTGGTTTGAAAACTTAGAACACTGAGATATCTTTGAAAAACTGAAGATCAGGACCATGTTTCATCCCATAGTTATCATTAGTAAGTATCTACAATGTGTAATTCACACACATCATCTCTTTAATCCTCTCATGACACAGGACAGGTTTGGCTTCTCCACTTCACAGAGAAGGAAAATGCAACACAGAGAAATGATGTAACTTGTCCAAGGGCACATAAAAACAAGAAGCTGAGCAGAATTCAAATCCCAGCTGTGTCTCGAAAGCCTGTTCTTATCTCAGAAAGCCACTCCAGCTCTCATTGCTTCACTACCTCTTTATTAGAATAGTCAAATTAGGATTTTCAGCAAGACAGTATAGAGCTTTAGTTATAGTCACACTTGGGCATTTGAAAAGGCAGAGGACGAGGAGTGTGACAGATGCTGTGACTTAGGAAACAGGATGAGAGCTGCACCCTGAGCGATGAGATCGGCAGTCATTCCATTGACATGATCTTGGGTGAGCTGCCTAACCTCCCTTGATCTCGGCTTCCACACCTCAAACATAGAAGATGGGCTTACCTGATTTCTACAATGCCTTTCAAACCTAAACATCTCATACATGCATTAGAACCCAGTAGGATAAGTGGACTGGGGCATTTGCTCATGAGTAGATGGAATCTATTTGAACCTTAATGTAAATTTTCAAAACCAATGAAACTCATTCTTCATAAAACCACTTCTGAGATCAACACCAGTCTTACTTTAAAACTCTAACATAAAAATTTTAACTTTATTCATTTTTAAACCCTCCTTTTCTTTGCTTTTATTTCTACAGGAACAAATGCTATAGCCATACCATTTCCTACTGCTCTGGTTTCTGTTGATGAGTCTTTACAAAAAGAAGACTAAAAAAAAGACCCAACAGATATTTCAAGGAAAATAAAAGGTAGTTTATTCTCACTTCTATGGAGAATTATCAGATTTTATTAGGGATAACTAATAACTAAATGCAACAAACACTATGAACAAGCATGGTTAGAATTTAGAAGACCAGAGCTGCATTTAAATGTGTAAATGCAGCTTCTTTTTGAAGATAAAAAAATTAGAACTTCATTCTCCTGTGACAGACTGTATTATCACTTCCTTCTAATCAAAGAAAGGGCACCTGCGAACAAAGGCATAACACGGGACAGGATTCAACTCCCTGCTCTGCTGCTCACCAGCTCTGCAGGGAAGACATGATGCTAACCCGTCTCGGCCTCAGTGCGCCTGCCAGTAAGTGAGAGATGACAATACTGACTGCTAGAATTGTTGGGATGGTGAAATGAGCTGATGGATGTAACCAAAGCAGGCACTAAACAAATATTCTTTCCTCCTCTTGACCCCTTTTGGCAGGAAAAAACTTATTGATAGCCATTTCATTGAAATGACCCTCAATGGCTAAAATTCCACTTACTTCTTTATTATCTATCAAAGCTCAATGATGTCTTTAGTTAGAGGAAAAAATTAATTCTGCATTATTTAAACTAAATGTGCAAGTTTAGTACAGAGAATACATTTAGCATGTTAGTATAGATCCCCAAATCACACTAAATTAGATTTGGGCTTAATACTTCAAACAAAATGCAAGCAATAAATAACATTTTAGTGTGTATTTCACACAGGCACCTATGACGACTGTGTAAAAGGGCCTGACTTTCCCTGGTGAAATCTCAGAGCATCTACAGTCTAAAAGGAATGCTCTGCTGCTCCCTGCACTATGGGCAACATCTCTCTGGCCTCGCACACTAACAATTATTAAAGGATACAGGAGATTTATGTGATAATGAGGACCTATGTAAATTTCCTGAAATTACAGCAGGTTCTCTTGAAAAATATTACAAGGGATTGAGGAAAAGGAAGAGAAAGATTTGCCCACTGACATATAAATACGTAACTTTAGCACTAAATCATGCTACCCTCAGCCCAAATAATGGCATTTATATAACACCTCCCTCCAAGGTGACAGAGCTCTCATGCCCCTGTTGAGCAGGAAGCAGCGGGAGCTATTTTAAGACACTGAGCCATGGTACCCATGAGATGGGACAGTGAACATCTCCCACTTCCACACAGGGGTGCTGGCAAGGTATCAAAATGGGCTCCACAGTGCACCCTGGAAAAGTGGGCAATTATACCACGGGAGTATTCAAATGGTTCCCACAACTTGAAAGATACACACCCTCTGTGTAGTAACACAATGAGCCTTTGCTCTTCAGGTTTTTGGAGCAGAGAGGGTGGATGCTTGGCACAATGGCACTGTTTGGAGGACAGTCCTGCAGTGATTTTCCCCGGAGACCTTACCTGAGGAGGAACTGCTGGGTGAGCACCTGAGATGCCCTCAGGTAGGGCTGTAAGCTACTGGGAAGAGAAGTTGAGTGACATTCTTGAGCCCCTACAAAGTGTCAGGCACTGTGCCAAGTGCTTTTCACTGCCTCATGTTTCAAACATATCTTCAGTCTTAGCATAGACTGGACCTGCTCAACCACTCCTTGGGAAGTTCAGAAGACTTCACTCTAAGTTGAAAAGGTGTGACAGGTTTTCCCAATTTACCCTGCTTCTCTATAAGGTATCCAGGGACCAAAGGTGATAAGGGCAAATGGCCTGATGGCCCAGCAGTGATCTGCTTGAAATAGGAGCTCTGGTTGAGGAACAAACAGCCATCATGTATTAGTTTGCTCTGCTGCTTTATCAAGTCCTGCAAACTTAGTGGCTCAAATAACACATATGTATCTCAGAGTTTCTTTAGAAATCCAGGTATGACCAGTGCCCCCTCTTCAGAGTCTCTTAAGACTACAATCAAGGTCCCAGCTAGGATGCCCTGTTTTCAGGAAGCCTGAGTAAAGAAGGTTCTTCTTCTAAGCTGACTCAGGTTTTTTGGGTTTTTTTTACAAAATTTCACTTCCTTGTGGCGGTTTGACTGAGGGCCCTGGCTTCTCACTAGCTGTCAGCTAGGGGTCACCATTAGGCCCGAAGGCCTCCCTGAGTGCTCTGACACGTGGCCCTCTCCTCAGTCACAATATGGCAGGCGGCTTGAGCTAGGCCAGCAGGAGTTGCTCCCTCACTCCATCTACTAAGACAATTGTACACAATGTAATGACGACGGAAGTGACACCCCACCAACTCTGCCATACAAGAAGCCTAATCAAGGGAGTGGTGAATGTTCAATCCCATCACCTTTGCCAGTTCTTTTGGTGAGAAGCAAGTCACAAATCCCACCTATACGGGATTATATAAAAGTGTGAATAATAGAGGTCACTCTAGAGCGTATTCATCACACGTGCCATGACTGAAGGTGTCTGCATTTTGTAGCACAAGATAGTGCTACAAACAAAACAGAGTGGAGACAGTCATATCTGAATATGAATTCTGGTTCTTTTGTTGTGTGATTTTGAGCAAATTATTTAATCTCTCTTGAACTGCAGTTTTTAATCTGAAAACAAGAACAACTGTTATCTACATCTGTAAATACGAATATCCTTTTACTAATTTCAGCCCAATGATCTTAAACATGACAGTATGCACTTTCACACTTTTCCCAAAGCAACTGTGAAATGTACTAATTGTGCATGACACCAAGTAGGTATACTACAGACAGAGAAATGACAGCTCTGATCCTGGCCTGTTCAAGTCTACAAACCATGATGCCACCTGAAAGGTTAGCTACTCCTTAGCTACTCCTTTAAGGTGGAGCTTAAATATGCTTCACATGGTTTGATTCATTCATTCAGTGAATTAAGCACCTACTAAGTACCAAACACTGCTAGGTACCAGGTATATATAAATGAGCAAAATGGACATAGTCATTCATTCAATGAGTTTATGATACTGGGAGAGAGATAAACAGCATTCATTCAGTAAATATTTATTGAGGACACTATTTGTATATCAGGGATAGTTAATGGGACAAAGGCCCTACCCTTGTGAAGGTTACATTCTATATGGGAAATGATAAATTAAAATGAGATAAAATAAAGGATAATTTCAAGTGGTGATAGAATAATAGAAGAGGGTATGGAGTGGTGGAGAGAGGCTATTTCAGGTAGGGTGGCCAGGGAGAGACTAGGTAGCGGGGTGGAATGGAGGGAGGAGAAGAAGCCACAATGGGATCAGGGTGGAGAACATTCCAGGCAGAGGAACTTCCTGTGCAGAAAGACTTTGAAGCAGGAGCAAACTGAGCCTGACTACGGATTACAGACGCCACCGAGAGTGGACAGAGGACAGCAGGGTCTTGAGGGCAGATCAAGAGCCAAACCATGCCGAGCCCTGTGGCCAGGAAGCCTATGCTGACCCCAGTGGGAGACACTGGGGAGAAACAAGCAGAGGAGTGACAAGACAGGATTTCCATCTCTCACGGAATGCCCTGGCTGCTATGGGAAGAACGTACAATGGGAGTAAGAATGGAGGAAGACAGCATACTGAACAAATGAAAGTGACACATGAAAGTAAATACTGGGATAAGTACAATAAAAGATAAGAACAGAGTTCTCTGACTGTAGTGTGCAAACAATAATCCTACACTCAGGCCACTTGCTTTAAGGTGGCAGAGACAAGCCACACCTTGACAAGTAAAATACAATAAAAATTTTGGTAGCAGTAAGTGCCACAAAGAAAAATAAAATGGGGAAAGGGCTAGAAGAGTAGTGATAGGTAATGTTTCAAATTAGATGACCAGGAAAGCTGCACAAACACAGCAGCTTTGGAGCAGAGACCTCAGTGAGGACTTCGTGAAGACCTGGAGATGAAGCGATTCAGGCAGAAGGACCGGGCAGTCCGGACGCAGGAGGGTACTTGTGTGTTTGAAGTCAGATCATCTGACCTTGTATCGCATGACAACAACTTTCCATTGTATGGTACATGGGGAACAGCTGGAGAGATCTGTGGAGGAGAATGCAACACTGGACAAGGCCTGACTTGGTCAAGGGTTCGTGGACTGCCTCAGAGGAGGTGATATTTAAGCTGAGACAGGCAGGATGAGTAAGAAGACAGATGTCGCCCAAGGGGCAGATGGGGCATTCCAGGAACAGTGCTCAGTCAGTGTGTATTCCTGATGCAGGAAAGGGCATGAAGCTCTGGAAAAACTGAGAGGATCGAGGTTGCAGCAGGAATGAGAGGAAGAACGGACCTGGAGGGAGGGACAGTGCAGGGACCACCACCTGCAGGCAGTGTGTAAGGAGCTTAGGACTATTAAAGTGAGACACCGTTAACTTAAGTTTCCGTGTCTGTGCATATCTTTAAATCCACAATGTCTCTGTTATGATTAAATTACATCTTAAGTAAGGTCTGGCTTTAGCTGTCTTTAGAGACAGAGTGAATGAATTTTATTAATCCACCGATTGCAGCCAACTAAAAACTGGGATTACTTATGTTGTCTCAAATATACTGGGAACTTATTAACTTTAAATATTTTCCCCAAAGTAGTAAAAATAGAAAAACCCTCCAGCATTTTCACTACTTATAGCAGTGATATTCATGCTGCAAGAATTTTTAAAACATGCAATGCTTGACTATTCAGTCAGGGACACTGACCTCTTTTCCTTTAGATTGTCGAATTTTTAAAAAATGACAACAGCCAACAACAATAAGCTGCATGGTGTAAATGAATCAAAATTATACCTATTTTTTTTGTTAGATCAGTAAAAAATGTATTTTTGATGTGCCGCAGAATTTTAGTAATTAGATTATGTGTGCCAAGAGATTAAAAAGGTTGAGAATGGCTGACATAGTACATGAATTATACCACATATCACCTGACTTACAATTTCATCTTTAATATGCTCTTCCCTGAAAGACACCAAACCTTTAAGATAGAAACATTTTCCTCAAAATTACTTTTGTAAATCTGCACCTTCATGCACTTTATTTTTCAGTGTCAGGGTTTGCAAAAGCTCTGGTTACTAGACTCAGTACACATCCCCTATTTTTTGAGTGAAGGACAGACACATTCACTTATGCACCCATTCAGCAGGCACGGTGAGGAAACAGTGTGCAAGCACAGAGCTAAGAGCCCAGAAGACAAGAGTAAATACAACTCAGGTTCTGCCCTCAAGAAAACACAGCACATTCAGTGTGTTGTGCAGCCAAGGATTTGAATACATCAACGCCAAGTAATATACGTATTGATTTCCAATTCTAACACCACCAAATATCTCGTAATCACTATTTTTACTCATCTTTGTAATAAAAGAACTAGGAAGGAAGCCCGTGACAAAGAAGTCTAATAATTTTGATATAACATCTTTTCAAGGATTAATATGCTATTTTAAAATTAATATAGCAGCCCTGGCTGGTGTGGCTCAGTGGATTTGGTTCTCAGTGTGGACTGTGAACCAAAGAGTTGCTGGTTTGATTCCCAGTCGGGGACCATGCCTGGACCTGTGGGCCAGGTCCCCAGTGGGGGACACATAAGAGACAACCACACATTGATGTTTCTCTCCCTCCTTTCCCCTCTCTCTAAAAATGAATAAGTAAAATCTTTTTTAAAAAAGAAGAAAATGGATCAGACTGGAGAGCTGACTTTTTAAAAAATAAAAGGATGTAATTAATACAGCAAACTTCTCTCACAGGCAACATTCCACAAATGAGATTCAAATTTATTATTGAAAAATCCTGAATAGGCATCGAAAGATCCTGCTTACTATCCCAATCACAGGCATGCTGGAGAAGCTGGACCACGCAGGCATTCGAGGGGAAAGCATTTCTGTAGAGAGCCAAACCCCCACTATGCACAGTGTTCTTCATGGTCAAACTGCTTTTTGTCTTCACATCTTGGAAACCTGTATTGGATTATGATGTAAAGGTCAGAATACCTTCAGTACAAACTGAGAAAGCCTCAGTATGCTGTGGCTGGGAAGGAAACACAGCCCAGTCTGGTCATGTCTATTGTTCTGTTTACAGGGAAGATCTCCACTGCAGTGCCAGGAAACAGACTGGCAGGAGGATAAAAAAGAAAAATAAATGTAAAGATATTCTGATCCAAAATCAAGAGTCCATTGCTCTAATGGAAAAACAACCACTAATATACAAAAACCAAGCAGCTAAGCATCAAGCACATATCAAATATAATAAATAGGTTGAAGAGAAAACTAACCCTATGCTGTTTTTTATGAGAACCACTGGCCTCATGGGCTACCAAGCATTTAAAAGGTGGCCAGTGCAAACCAAGATGGGCTATAAGTGTAAAATTACACGAAATTTCAAAACTTAGGACAAGAAAAAGTTTTTCTCAATAATTTTTAATGTTGGTTAATTTTGGATATATTAGGTTAAATAAAATATATTATTAAAATAAATTTTAACTTTCTTTTTACTTTTTTAATGTGGCTACAAGAAATTCAAAATCACACACATGGTTTGCATCATATTTCTATTAGAGAATGCTGATTTAGTGCATTTTCCCCCAAAAGGTATCAGACACTCAGCTAAGAAAACTGATTTGTATCTTCCGTGATGATCTTTATTCCCAGACACCATGAGAACTGGGGCGCACGATCGACAGGATGGAATTTGGGCACAGTGCTTTTTGCATTCAAATTATTTATCTAAGCAGGCTGGAAATTTGTACTGGGTTATGTTGTTCCTGTTAGAATAATTTCACAGTCCAAAGGGAAAGACTTTACAGCACTCTGTTCTGTGTTCTCCAAAGCCCTGCTTCACAGTGCACACCTGTAGACCTGTGACCCAATTCTCCCTCCTCACCTCATCAGTCAGCTGGAATTTCCAGGAGGGACTGGCTGTGAAGCACTCTGGGCCACTCTCCTCAGAGTGTATGTACCTTATGCTGCTAGACTGTGAGGCCCCAGAGAGCAGGGGCTCAGTCTCAGTCCTGTTCCCACCTGCACTGCATCTAGAATTTGTCCTCACATAAAAGTGAATGCATGTGGTAAGTGTTGGTTACATGGGAAGAGCTGATGGTTTAGGGAGAAGGAAGAACTTCCCTTCCTATCTTTTGTATTAGAGCAATTTTACTACATTAGGCACTGACTGTCAACTGTGCTTCATAATTCATTTATTCAAATAAACAAGTGCCACTGGCTGACAGACCTGAGCTGGGGCTGGGCATGCAGTGGTGGATAGAACAGGCATGGTCCTGTCCTTACTGGGGAAGACAAACCAAAGCACACACATCATGCAATTACAATTACTGGCCTGTACCACCCCCCACCAGGAGATCACGAGAGGGACATTGATTAGGGAACCTACTGTTGCCAGGGGTCAAGGAAGACTTCCACTGGAAGTCTTTACAAGTAACCTTTACACTGGACCTGAGGGAACTGTTTGCCTGGCAAAGTGGAGGAAAAAGGGCAGGCTGACCATGAAAGGAGGGCCTTTTAAGCCATGTTTAAAATTTTCAACTTAATCCTAAAAGCAATGAAAAGCCACTGAAAGGTTTTATGCAAGGTAATGATATGATCGGATTTGCCTTTTAAAAATATTGCTCTGTAAAAAAATAAATAAGTATATAATAATTTAAAAAAATAAAAATATTACCCTGGAGGTGGGTGAAAGTGGATATGGGACCTACACAAAGCATCATCAACAGATTCATGAAAATTAATCAAACTCTCTGGTCATCATTTCAATAGACTCTAAGTTTCAAGAATAAAAGAGATGTGCCTGATCACAACCACAATACTGGAAAACCAGAAAGCATTCTAGAGTATTCATCTAATACAGGGTACTTTCACAGTACCCTCAGAGCATCACTTCCCACTGATTGTACTGGCTGGCCATGTACCCTGTTACTCGAAGTCATCCTCTGCCTGACCCGAGACAGGTTTGTTTATTCAGGATGAGTACCCAGCATCCATATTGATTGGCCAGCTCCTGGGGTCAGTGAGAGGCTGAGATGTCCAGGTATTTAGCAAACTGTATGAGTTTGGGAATATTTTTTGTGCTCTTTTGTGCCCCAAAACTGGGTGCCCCTCACTGTTTGCTAGATTCCCATGTCCCTTTCTCAAGGCTGCTGGGTTCTAAACAAGTGACTCGACCAGCCAATGTCTTTCAAGAGCACCAAAGCCAGTGTCTCCTCTCAGGGCAAGAAATTCATGGAGGAGCTAAGTCATATCTATCCTAAACCAATTAACTACAGATTATACAAATTCTGTAGAATGAATGAATGAACTTTTGTTTTCTTCTGGACTATTCTGGGTGATTTATTTGCATATGTATGTGGGCTGCTCATATACAATAGAACTGCTTTTCTGAAACCAGCCTGGGATTGCTTAGTGATGGCTTTTACTGCTCTCCTTGTGGCAGATATCCACTCAGTTTCCAACAGCCATAAAACTAACATGTTGGCAGCTACATAGCACATTCAGTATTCTACTAAAAATGCAACATTTCTAAAAATTCAAATCTTCCCCAATTACCTCTCTCTGAAATACTTTTTATTAAAATAACAATAAGTCTTGATCCCAGAATTTGATTTCTTTCTGAATTTCTGGTGCACCACTCTGAAAGCACATGATGCTTTATACCTAAATGAAGTTGAATGCATCCTTATCGGAGGCAGCATCATCAACGTGAGATGCACAGGCTCAGGAAGCAGTCAGAATGGGCTTCTGATCCTGGCTCCAACTTCTCCTGCGTGTATAACTTTAGCAAAGTTTCTTAAAATCTCTGGCCCTTGTGTTTTCCTGCATAAAACAAGGCTAGCCTCCTGTATTTGTTTTCTAGTGTTTCTATAACAAGTTACCACAGACAAATTAAAGCAAGAGAAGTTTCCTCTTTCACAGTTCAAGAGGCCATAACCCTGAAACCAAGGTGTCAGCAGGGCTGGCTCTTTCCAGAGACTCTCTCAGAGAATCCTTCCTTGCCTCTTCTAGACTTGGAAGTTCCTGGCATTACGTGGCCTGGGGCAGCATAACTCCAATCTCTGCCTCCATGTTCACACAGCTTTCTTCCCTGTGTCTCTCTGTGTCTTATCTTCTCAGAAGGACAGCACACCTTGGTTTTAGGGATTACCTTAACTCCAGATGTGTTAATATCAAGACCACTAATTATATATGAAAACAAAGCCTATTTCCAAATTGAGTCACATTCTGAGGTTCTGGGCAGCCATGAATTTCGGGGCACATCCTAGTCAACAAACTATACCTACCTACAGCAGAGCATCATTTCATTATGCCCGGGAACACAGACAAGTTCCCACTGAGATTCTGTACTACAGTAGACATTTAACCCCTTTTCTATACTATGAATTGTTCAACTGTGTTTTATTTTTGCAATCATAAAAATAATGGTTACTCTCAGAGATGACATCATATAAATAACTAACACTGTACTTAAAACCCATTAGGGCTCAATAAATACTATGTTTTTCTTCCCCTTCCTATGTTTATCATAGCCCTGCAGTGAGTTACTAGCACAACTGCTGTGTAAATCCCAAGGAAACAAAGTGCACTTCCAAATTCTTCATAAAGATAAAGACAAACACTTCTTGTCCTTGTATAATGATTTCTTATGGTGAGGCAGGTGAGCAGTTCTGTTTTCAGAACTTGACTTATCACAGTTGTTTAAATACGAAGGAATACATACACAGTTAAGAGATCCTAGCATTTCTGTGGAATATAAAGGTCATGAATAAGGCTTTGGGTAAAAATTAGAAACTTAACTTTTGCTATTCTTTGCCTAATTTCCTAACCATTTGGTCCACTGTCAGTTAAATGCCTGGTTCCTATAGCTTATCACCACATTTATTTTTAGATTTTCCTTCCTCACATAATTCCACCTCTGATGTAGTTTAAGAAGAAAAACAAAAATAGAAACATTATTCCCACATAGTTTGTTCATCTTCCAAACAGCAGCTATGCTGTCCTAGGTAAACAAAGGTTGAATGAAACTGCAGCCCACAGCAGGAGGCAGTAGAGAGCTATTCAGCACAGCCTATTACACTAACTGCTTCCTCTTACCCAACACCCGCCCTTTCCTTATCTCCTGCCCACTAATGCTCATTATCCAAGCACACTGAGGTTGGTACAGTGCCTGGACCATCTTCCCTAGGACCATCAAAGACACTGAGATCCCAACTTGCAAATCCCAAATAAATGAATCTCAAGAGTAAGCAGTTTTCCAAATATTAATGCATTTCACATAAAGACATTCAGCCTTACTTCAAGTTTCTATACTCTGAGTTATGAACTGCTATACAGGAAGAGTAGGGAGGAGGAGGCTGAAATGCCCGCTGCTTTGCTCTGTCTCACTTCTTGCCTACAGAGCTTGTTCCAGTTCTGCCGGGTTCTCTTTTCAAAGTGGAGCTCCATTATCTCCATTATGGCCTAACACATGCTGATCTGTGGTATCCATGGAGAGGACTCAATTAAAAACATCCCTCCAAAGACTTCGGTGATGCTGTATAACAAAACCCTCTGTATTTCAGAGAAATTATTCAATCTCCTATCTTTTCACACCTTCTAGGAATTAGTTTCTTATCTTAATATTATTCCAATTCTCTACCATCCTTTGCAAATTGGACTACCATTAATAACATCTTGCAGCTATCTTGACATTATGTGCCACCCAAGCAGTCCATACAATGTTGTTTGTTGGATGCCCCACAGTCAGATAAAATACTGCAGAGTCTTCCAGTCACTTCAATGTGAACCTGAAAAAGTACGCCCCATCCCAAGTGAAAGTATTATACCTGAAGCTGTTGAACCCCCAGAAAAGTGGGCTGAGAAAGCAGAAGTGCACCAAACCTAAAATATCTCTCAAAAAGAAAGTTACAAGTTACCCGGAGGGATACCCTGAACATGAGTGACCTCTTACCTGGATTGGGTTGAAGGTATTCAATTGTTTTAGTCATTATTTCCATCACAGCCCTGCTGGTGACATCCACTTTCTGAAATGAGAAAATTATTATGATAAATAACAAAAATCATTAGTTTTAGAAACTCAGGTTTTGCTTGAGCAGATACACAACTGCCAGCTGTGCAACAGATGGACAGCAAGTCCCAGGTGCAAGGTGAGGAGCTGAGGGGCTGGGAGGAGTAACAATTGGAGAGCCTACTTATCTGAAGAGGAAACTGGCCATTTCCTAAAATTTGTTTCAAAATACACTTCATTGTCTTCTGGCAAAATAAGGTGGTGATGGCTTCCCCTTCCCATAACACACCTGCGATGATCTCTGAAAATGGTTCAATATTCAGCTGACCCAGAAAAAGCCACAAAATAACACAATCAAAAATTTCAAATCTTCACGTTCACTTGAAGAACACCTGTGAAAGTATGCATATCCAAAAACCCACTAAGTCTCTGAAAAATGTCACTTTACAGAAAAAATTATATTACCATGTTCTGTCATTACAAAAGTAGAGACAGCAGGGGTGCCCAGGTCAAACAGTGGGGCTGGATGTAGGTTCTGTGACCCAATAAGAGTGCTGGATTTTTGCTGTATATGCTTAAAAATGCAGAGAAATGCTGAACTTAAAAGTTTTTGATGTAGATTTTCGAGTCATTGAGCACATCCAGGTAAACAAAACCCCAGGCGGGCCCTGGATTTACAGAGCTCATAGTGAGACTAACGTGAACTTGCCCAGCCACACAGAGATGATCCCACTGAAAAAGAGCAAATTGTTCCTAAACCAGAAGAGGCTGAACAGAAGAAAAGGTACCCTAGAAGAAATTTTCTTCTAGGGCCGAGGAATAAATTCAGCATAAAATAAATGTTAGTAAAAGTTTAAAAAGTGGAGACAATGAATCGTATTTTGCCCTGGAGGCATTTACTGAATGTCTACAGTGGGCGAGATATGGTGACAAGTTTCACTGCGCCAAAGAAGGAAAAATGCAGCATCAACTCTGCTTATTCAAGTACGAGACAAAGTTTTTATTTAACTTTTGAGAACATCCTAAGTATATAAAAATTTTGCTCAGACACTTCTAATCCGTCTTTGAACTTTTGGTTAATTCTAAATAAAAGTCTTGGTGCTCGAGTCCCTCCTTGCATGATTTTGAATGGTCAGTATTTGCATTCAATAGGTCACCATGTCCTCTCTGTGCTGAAGAGGTTGCTCAGTGCAGTTATGTCCTCCCTATACTCCCCCATGAAATCCTTTTCACCCACATGTCTGGTCCACTCATTCACTCTAGCAGGGGTGTCCAACCTGCCACCAGTAGGCCACATGCAGCCCAGGAAAGCTATGAATGCAGTCCAACACAAATCATAAACTTACTTAAAACACTATGAGAACTTTTTGTTTTCATTAGTGTTTGTGTATTTAATGAGATAACTCCTCTTCTTCCAGTGTGGCCCAGAAACACCAAAAGGTTGGACAACTCTGCAGTCTAGAGGCTAAGTGACTAGGAAAAATAAATACATCCTTTTCTCCAAGATATGTGCATACAATATATGACATAGGTATGAGTGAAAGGAATTCATTTTGAAGGTAGAATTTCATATATTAATTAAGTACATGGGGAATATTTGTTTTGTTTTCATTGGAGCTCAAGTGCTCTTCCCTCAATTGGAGAAAGTTTTTCAATAACCTACTGCACTTATAAAATCATCCTTTCAGGGATGTGGTAAGCCTCCTTCTCTTTCATAATCAGAAACCAAGCCATAACGCATCATAAGATTTTATCCTTTAGCTTGGTTTTTCAATACTTAATAATTTCCCACTCTATGGTAGTCATTTTACTTGTGTGTAAGAAGTTTGCTATTACTGTGATTGACAGGAAAACACTTCTTCCTGTGAGGTCATCATGGTATTAAATTACATTAAAAACATTCATACTTAAAAAAAAAACAAACTCCTACTTAAAAGGAGTCTGCCTACATATGAACCTTATACCATGCCATCTTGGTATAACTGAGCTTGTAAGATGTCTTAGATTTGCATACGTACTAAAGAGTATTTAGTTCTGAAAGTGAACAGGGGCCCCCTGGAGTTGTGCAAAGCAGGACTTACACGGTCATGCATGGAGGTTCTAGAAATGCTATTAAAAAGCCAACCAAACTTGAAGTACTCAATGTCACAAAAATGAATTCAGAGGTTGTATGCAAAATAAACGTGCTGAAAGTCCAGGTTACAAGTGTGACATGAGGCAAAAGCATAATCCTGCTGACTATATGACAAGGGTTAAGGAATTCGATGTCAAATGTATCCAAAGGTCCCATGTGGCTATGATGGAAAGAAAGCAATTTTAAAGGTCGAGATTTCTAAGAGAGAGTGCCAGAATTGTCCAACGACCATTTTGATATCCTGAAATTATTAAAAATTAGGAGGCTAACCAATTTCTAACTTTCCCTTATCACACTACTCAAAAATAATTATAATCACCACCATCATAAAAAGTTTTCTAGTTGTCAGAAATTATTCCAAAAGCTTTAAATATCTTCATACATTTAATCCTCAAAACCACTATGAAATAGATACAGAGAGGATAAGAAACTTGCCCAGTTCCGGCTCTCAAGTCTGTTCTTAACCACTACTTCTTGAAAACATATGCTCCTCATAAAAAGACAGGCAACAGGAACATCTCCCAACCTGAAGAGAACTGGGCAGAGCTGGAAGGCTCTTGATACTGTCCTCCAGGTGAGGCCTGGCGACCTGGCACATAGGACCAAGAGGAAAGCCTCTGTCACCCCATCTTCTGTTTTTGTTTTGAAAATCCTCAAAGCCTGTGAGAACATCATCCACAAGAACTATTCTACCCCAGGCCTCTGTGCAAGGGAGGCTCTCCAACCCACACTCAGTTACACAGGCTTCTCCACAGATGCCAGATGCTGGCAGTGTGTGACTCCTGAATGGTCCACGAAGAGGTTGCCAAGCAAGACATGAAAAGTGGTTCTCGCTTTGGGTATGGAGCCCCCTCTCCCCTCTGGGCTCTGTAAACAGATACCCAAGTCACTGAGGCTCCGAAAAGAAAAGCTACTGCCTCAGCTAAAGCCCGTGGTCTCAGGGGAGGCACAGACACATTGGAGACAGCAATAATGAGCATTAGGTTCGGTCCCTAGAGTAGGATTTAGCAGACGAAAGTAGGAATTAAAACAACTTCAGCATCCCCTGTGATTTGACAGAAATCTCCCAGGAAGGAGCTCACACCAACCCACAGTTTTACAGACTCTGTGCCCAGTGAGGCAGACTCCTGGTTACCTAATCTAGACATTGCCATAGCATAAGCTCTAGCTAACTCTCTTTGATACAAGTATAAAATAACATGCACTTGAAATCCACCTCTGAAAACAACTTTGTCCAGGGTAATTATTTGTACACAGTATTATCAGGACACACCCCAAACAGGGAACAGCTCACAGAAAATTCATTCATTAGGATCTTGCTTTTGATTTTTCTCTGACAGATAATCACTTGACAGTTAATCAACATAAACACAGCAGGAAAGAGGACTCATGGACATGGGCAACAGTGTGGTGATTGCTGGGGGGAGGGGGACACAAGGGAACTAAATGATAATGGAAAAATATACAATAAAGATTAACTTTTTTATAAAAAAAAGGGAGCATAGAAAGGGTGCAGCAGCAAACATAGCTACAAAGTTCAAAGCAGAATAACAAACTGAAAGTTTGACATCAAAAGGTAAACTAAGCAAAGGGAGCCAAATATACAGTGACAGAAGATGATTTAAAAAAAAAAAGTAAGACACACACACACAAAACCTTAATTTGTTAAATATGCGAGTCTGAACCTAGAGAAGGCAAGAGAACTCCCTGAGGTCACAGGGCTCATGAGGCTACGATGGAAAGAAAAGCAGTCCTTAAGGTCATGGGTGAGGGGGTTTCTAAGAAATTAGTGCTTAAGGAACTGAACTGCCCAATGCCCATCTGCAGGCAGGATGCTGGCCAATTTCTAACTTCTTTTTGTCTCTCCTCACCAATAAGGTCTGGGACTCTTTTGCTAAACTAACCTACACTGTGTCATTCAGGGACAGGCTGAAGGCCATTACCCTGTAAGAGCCTTCAATGTGCCCTGTTAGGCATTTGCTAGGAAAGCTATTCATAACCCTAATATGGAAATGTCCAGAACATATTCTCTTATTAACAGGCTTGGTATAATTCACATGAACTAAGATTTCCCCTTAAATAATTTATTATACCTGGGAAGAGATTTTCCCATTTGAGAGTAGCACAGTTTAACTTTGAACTTACAACACATAGCTAATGTTTTCCTCAATGCCCAAAGTTGACTATTATTGAAAATAAGGTTTGATGTATCCTAAATTACAATTTCCTTTCTTATGAGCTCCTGAGCTTCCATTTCTCTAACTAGTCTTGTCTGGATAGGGGTAGGAAGCCATAAGAGAAGGCTGTTTAGAGGAGGCAAAACTTTAAATATATACAAATATGTGCATGTTTTCAGGAAATAAAAACCCTACATTGAATAATTTTTCCCTGAAGGTAAAAGCATAGGCGTATGTTCTTCTGGTCTTTTTTCAATTTTCTCAATACCAGCATTTTAGTAACTGTCAATACAGTTGGCCCTTGAACAACATAGTGGCTAGGGGTGCTGACCCCCTACACAGTCAAAAATCACGCATAACTTTTGACTTCCTAAGACTTGACTTTTCTCTCAGTAGCCATGAGGAATTAGCCTTGAGGAATTTGATACAAGGATCTAATGTCTCCACCCAATGACAAATTAAATGAATGATGATAAGGATCAAGAACATTCTATCTAGCCTTTCCCCACACCCCACTCTGCAAACAGCCCACCCTTTCTTCTGTTTTAAAAAAAATTTTTTTTTAATTTCAATTGTTGTTCAAGTACAGTTTTCTGCCTTTTACTCCCATCCCAGCCCACTCCCCCACCAGGCTCCCCACCTCCCTCCTGTTTCCACCCCACCCCTAGTTTTTGTCCATGTGTCCTTTATACTTGTTCCTGTAAACACTTCCCCTTTTCCCCTAATATTCCCTCTCCTCTCCCCTCTGGTCACTGTCGGCCTGTTCTCTATTTCAGTGTCTTTGGTTATATTTTGCTTGTTTGTTTGTTTTGTTGTTTAGGCTCCTGTTAAAGATGAGATCATATGGTATTTGTCTTTCACCACCTGGCTTGTTTTGCTTAGCATAATGCTTTCCAGTTCCATCCATGCTGTCACAAAGAGTAGGAGCTCCTTCCTTCTTTATGCTGCATAGAATTCCATTGTGTAAATGTACCATAGTTTTTTTATCCATTCATTTACTGAAGGGCACCTAGGTTGCTTCCAGCACTTGGCTATTGTAAATTGTGCTGCTAAGAACATTGTGGTGCATAGGTTCTTTTGGATTGGTGTTTCAGGGTTCTTAGGATATAATCCTAGCAGTGGAATTGCTGGGTCAAAAGGCAGATCCCTTTTTAGGTTTCTGAGAAAATTCCATACTGTTTTCCATAGTGGTTGTATCAGTCTGCAATCCCACCAACAGTGTACTAGGATTCCCTTTTCTCCAGAACCTCTTCAACACTTGTTGTTTGTTGCTTTATTTATGATGGCCATTATGACCAGTGTGAAGTGGTATCTCATTGTAGTTTTAATTTGCATCTCTCTGATAGCTAGTGATACTGAGCATCTTTTCATTTGTCTCTGGATCCTCTGTATGTCCTCCTTGGAGAAGTCTGTTCAAGTCCTTTGCCCATTTTTTAATTGGATTGCTTGTCTTCTTAGAGTGGAATTGTGTGAGTTCTTTACATATTTTGGAGATCAAACCCTTGTCTGAGATATCATTGGCAAATATGTTTTCCCATATGGTTGGTTCTCTTTTTATTTTAATACTGTTTTCTTTAGCTGTACAGAAGCTTTTTATTTTGATGAGATCCCATTTGTTTATTCTTTCCTTTATGTCCCTTGCTCTAAGGGACGTATCAGTGAAAATGTTGCTGCATGTAATTTCTGAGATTTTCCTGCCTATGTTCTCTTCTAAGACTTTAATGATGTCACAGCTTATATTTAAATACTTTATCCACCTTGAATTTATTTTTGTGTATGGTGTAAGTTGGTGCTCGAGTTTCATTTTTTTGCACGTAGCTGTCCTTAGTAGCTGTTTGTTGAAGAGGCTATTGTTATTCCATTTTATGTTGCTGCCCCCTTTATGTTGCTATGGTCGAATATTAATTGACCATAGAGACTTGGGTTTATTTCTGGGCTCTCTGTTCTGTTCCATTGGTCTATATGCCTGTTTTTATGGCAGTAC
>CM052540.1:58188548-58208666 GCA_028533065.1 Trachops cirrhosus | reverse complement strand
AAATTGCAGCAGCTATTCGGGGTCATTTATGGTTCCACATAAATTTTGAAGTGTTTGTTCTATGTCTGTGAAATATGCCATTGGTACTTTAATAGGTATTGCATTGAATGGGTAAATTGATTTCGGTAGTATGGACATTTTGATGATGTTAGTTCTTCCAATCCATGAACACGGTATATGTTTCCATTTGTTTGTGTCTTCCTTGATTTCTTTCTTCAGTGTTGTGTAGTTTTCTGCATACAGGTCTTTTACCTCCTTCGTTAGGTTTATTCCTAGGTATTTTATTTTTCTTTTTGCTATATCAAATGGGATGTTTTTCTTGATTTCTGCTTCTGCTGTTTCATTGTTGGTGTACAAAAATGCCTTTGATCTCTGGATATTGACTTTGTTTCCTGCTATTTTACCAAATTCATTTATTAGGTTGAGCGGTTTTTTGGCTGAGTCTATAGGGAGTTCTATGTTCACTATCATGTCATATGCAAACAATGAGTTTTGTTTCCTCCTTTCTGATTTGGATGCCTTTTATTTCCTTTTCTTGTCTGATCGCTGTGGCTAAAACTTCCAGTACTATATTGAATAGAAGTGGTGAAAGTGGACAGCCTTGTCTTGTTCCTGATCTTAGTGGAAAAGATTTTAGTTTTTGCCCATTAAGTAGGATGTTGGCTGTAGGTCTCTCATATATGACTTTTATTATGTTGAGGAATGCTCCCTCTATTCCCACTTTGCTGAGTATTTTTATCATAAATGGATGCTGTACCTTATCAAATGCTTCTTCCGCATCTACTGATATGCTGTGATTTTTGTGTTTGCTTTTATTTATGTGATGTATTACATTTACTGATTTGCAAACATTGAACCATCCTTGCATCCCTGGGATGCATCCCACTTGGTCATGGTGTATGATCTTTCTAATGAATTGTTGAATGCAGTTTGCCAATACTTTGTTGAGGATTTTAGCGTCTATGTTCATCAGTGAGTTGGCCTGAAGTTTTCTTTCTTTGTTGTGTCTTTATCAGGTTTTGGGATTAGATGATGCAGGCTTCATAAAAAGAGTTTGGGAGTCTTCCATCTTTTTGGATTTTCTGGAATAGTCTGTGAAGAATAGGGGTTAGCTCTTCCTTAAATACTTTGTAGAATTCTCCTGTGAAACCATCTGGTCCAAGGCCTTTGTGTGTCGGGAGTTTTTTGATTACTGCTTCAATTTCATCTGCTGTTACTGGTCTGTTCAGGCTTTCTGCTTCTTCTTCATTGAGTTTGGGAAGATTATATTTTTCTAGGAATTTGTCTATTTCACCTAGGTTTTCAAATTTCTTGGCATACAGTTCTTCATAGTAATTTCTTACAGGCCTTTGTATTTCTGTGGTATCAGTTGTAATCTCTCCTCTTTCATTTCTGACTGTGTTTATTTGGGTCTTCTCTCTTTTTTTCTTGATGAACCTGCTTAAAGGCTTGTTGATTTTGTTTCTTTTCAAAGAACCAGCTCCTGGATTCGTTGATCCTTAGAATTGTGCTTTTAGTCTCTGTGTCATTTAATTCTGCTCTGATCTTGGTTATTTCCTTCCTTCTTCTTGCTCTGGGCTGTCTTTGTTGTTGTTCCTCGAGTTCTTTTAGGCATAGGGTTAGGTTGTTTGTTTGAAATGTTTCTATCTTTTTTTGGGAAGACCTTTATCACTATGAACTTTCCTCTCAGGATTGTCTTTGCTGTGTCCCATAGGTTTTGGGTTGTTGTGAGCTCATTTTCACTTGTTTCCAGAAACTTTTTGACTTCTTCCCTAATTTCATTCTTGCCCCATTCATTGTTTAATAGCATGCTATTCAATCTCCATGATTTTGAGTGTTTTGGGTTTTTTCTCTTGGCAACCCACCCTTTCTCAGTCTCATATGGAATGGCATTCTTTCTATTCCTTCTCAACATCCTGCTTTTCTTAAAACTTGAAGCTGCCCCTTAAAGAGAATTCCTTTCTTATTAAAATGGTCTATATTCACATTTCCAGCCCTAAAACCCCTCTGGTTTCAACAGACAGTATTTCCCAGGATACTTTTCAGACTGTAAAGAGAGATACTATACCCCTTGGCTTGGACTTCTGCATTACCCACATGTGTAGAGCCAAGATAAAACTTCAGGGTTTAGCTCAGGTGCTCTCTCCTCTAAGAAGCTTCCACTGATCTATCCGGCCTGAGCTAATTCTTCCATGGGAATCATCCCCAGGACACCAAGCACTACGTCCTACAAGCCACTGACTTACACACTGACTTCTTCCACCAGAACTGGAAGCTCTTTGAAGGTAGGAACTGTGCCTTAACCTTCTTTGTATTCTTGATATCCAGCACAATGCCTGGCATTTTGAGGCATTTACAGATATTTTCGTGAATTAGTGGACATAACTACACACACACACAAATGCAAACACTGTGGCAACTGATGGAAATTTGAGAAGAAACAAGAGGTTCCAGAACTTCCTCTTAATGAAAAATCTGCAGCTTTTCAAAGAATAAATCTACACAATGTCTGTACCATGATAAGAAATTTAGTTTGTGTTTAATGAAGCTTGTAAGCAACAGATACCATTGAAAATGAATACAGACACAATTCCATTCAAGGTACTTTAGAGGAGGAGAAAAATGGTTATGGGCAGGGTTCCTGCAGAGACAGCACAGCAGTGGGAACTCCCCTCAGTCAGCTCTGGGAGGGGTAGGCTGCAAGGACTAACAGACACACCTGTAAATTTACTGCAGCTTAGCAGGGGAGGGGTTGGCGTGGCTGATTAGTGAAACAGCCTCTAGGAATACCCACTTCTCCCTCCTGGGTAGGGGAGTGCTGCTTCATGAGAACCTCTCATTTATTTCATTTTGTTGTCTAATTGTACCTTGGAGAATATAGTTAAATAAAGGTCTCACTACTTCAAGTCTGTGATAATCAGAAAACTAACTGTGGAAGGGTGATTCTTCTCTGGCTTGGGAATACTGAGCTAAAATACTTTTGTGAGTAATAAACCTATTAACAGGAGAGAAAATATTTGACATTCTAAATCCAAAGTATGCGCTTTATAATTACCACAGAAATCTATACCTTTACTGAAAATTTAGCATGGGTAAAAAGTACAAACGTTCCAATGAAGCCACAAATAAAAGATGTGTGAAATAAAATGGAATAAAACAAATTTCCACACCACACTAAAATCTAAATCTTTCAATTTACCTAAGTATAAACCAAAATACAAAACCACAGGTGTGTTCTTTAAACAATTACCAAGAATTTACCTTATTGTAGGAATATCTAATTGTTGGAATAAAACATCCAGAAACTTATTTTCTAGGAAGTAGGAGAAATAAACCTTACCTTCAAACTCAGAAGGATATCTGTGGGTCTTTACCTGAAATAAAATACTTGCAAGATCCTCTTTTATTTCAATTAGTTTGCAGGATTGGAATGGATTCAAAGCCTTAGTTAGTTGTTGAGTTGTAATCTTTACTCTGTTCTCCAAATTTCTTACTCTTTTTAGTGTCACTTAAGAAACAAAGTTAGGTTTGGTTTTAGCTTAGGCAGTGAACTACCTAGATTATTACCTCATCCTGGCAGATGAAGAAATCAGAACTCAGATTCTGACCTCTTAGTTCTAAGTTCCTAAATACCTGCTTAATCTGTCGTTAATAACATGGCACCAGCCATGTGGCATACTTAAATTCCCTCCAGGGTGGAAGTGGAGGGACACATCAAAGTGTAAGGGAGGACTAAGGAAGATCAGATATAGACAGAGGTTGGTGCAAATTAGCAGACCTACAGGGCTGCTCACAATGAATGTGGAACACCAACAACACTGTAGGGAGTGGAGAAGTCAAATGCAAGTCATCCTGCACAGGTGTGCCAGTGTCTGGAGACTCACATGCTATAGAAGAAGAATGGCTAGAAGACTGTTTCCTGAACTAGGAATAGCCATGGCTAACCCACTTTGGTAGATGACCAGGTGGTAATTAGAACTGTCCAGGGATGAGAAATGGGGACCAATGCAGAGATTTCAGCCCAACAGGGGCAAGTGGTGGCCAGGCTTTCGATGTGAGAGCCTGCTTTCCCAGACCTCTGGTTGGGACTGAGGACTCTAATATTATCTCCTCTCCCTTGGGTACCTAGCCTATCACTGACATCCATCTCAAGAATTTAGAAAGACCAGCTAGGTAAGCACTACACAGTCTCATTTTACGAGACTACTGTCTCCTGGCAACTCATCTGTTGTTTCTTTTTTTTTTTCTTTAAGGAATTCTAATGTTTCCTGTTCTCTCTTATTTGCTGTTTCCTGTACCAGAAATATACTAGGCTCTGCTAACTCTTACTCACCCTCCACATCTTCACTTAACTATCAGGAAGGACTTCCCTGACCACCCTTTCTGGGGATTTCCTCTCTTCTAATCTTCTCCAGTGCTATGTTCATTCCCCTTGCCATGCTGGTATTTGTCCAAAGTCTTCCTTCCCCACTAGACTAAGAACTTCATGCAGTCAGGAACCTTGTCTATCCTGTTCACTGCCATATCCTCCATGCCTGGCTCATAGGAGACACAAAACAAGAATTTGTTGACTATCAGTGAGCTCATCAGAAGAAAAACTGAAAAAATATAGGGCAGAGTATATTCAGAAATTTTCTTTGTTTGACTCTTTCCACAAAGAGTAAAAATAGCAAAACTCAGGCAGCCTGCTGGAACTAAAATGGACTAACTAAAAATATGATTTCTAGGTATCACAAGGTTTTGACATCTTCTCTGTTCAAGTACAGGGTTTGTATTTCCAGATCCTTAACCCATCTGCAATTTAACACCTAAAATAATTCTTTGCACAATGCAATACACACTCTGCACCATAAGCCTAAGTATAACTTGCTAAAAACAGTATCAAAGTGAAAGAGAAGAAAAAGAGAAAAAATGGCATATGTCACCAGAAAAAGGAAATGGGATATGTTATTCACCACCTCCAAGTTCACTTATCAAGAACCTACTTTTAGGCAGAATGCTAAAGATTTACACTATTTTAATCTTTAGTGAAAGTCCCCCAAGAAGGGATTGGTAGTCTTCTTTGTCCCTATTTGGAAAAGTGATGACACATCCAACAAGGAAGAGCACATGGTGACATTTCACCTTCCCTGGCACTTTGTTCTTGGGGCAGCACGAAGAGTGGACAGGACGCTTTACAACATGTGTTTTAAAACAGACATTAAAAATAAAAAGCACTTCTAAGAATAAAAAAATGTGTTCTCAAGGTAGCAGTAGAGAGGATTTTTCCTTTTCCTTTCTCCCTTCCCCTCTTAGTATACGGGCAATTTAATGACAAAGAAAACTATGTGGCAGATACTTACCCTTTCCATCTCCTTGAAGTCATCGTCCAGCTTGGTTCCTTCGGCTCCTCCAACCTTCTCACTTACTTTCTGTGAAAAATAACCAAAAAGAAGAATTATTATAAAGTCTCTTTTAAACATCTGCCACACGTTTTAAGCACTTTCACAACCATTGTCTAGTCTAATCTCACAACCATTCTCTGACACAGGTGGGCAGGCCCATTTTCACTGTGGTTCAGGGGCTTTCAATAACTTACCTGGTAGGTCTGGAAAAAAGAGTCCCAATAATCTTGTATCTCCCGATTTCAGCCCCACTGCTCTTTCTATTATATACATCATTATGTAACTATCGAATCACTAACATTTTCCTTTGGAAAGTTCCGAGGGCCAACAGCATGGCACAATAATCATCTCCCTCTGATAATGGATCTAAAATGCTACCTAGGTAGAAAATTACCACTTCCTCAATCAATTCCCCTATTGAAAGGGCTATTGAAAACATCATCACAAACATCTAGCAAACTGGTAAGAAAAAAAATCAGCTCAGTTGATCTTCAGATAAAAAGACTTCAATAGTAGCCTTATACAGCTCCCTGTAGCTGTCTACATTTGTACATATGTAAGATAAACTATGGGGAAAGATGTTGAGGGTGTTTCTGTGCTCCTCAATGTGAATCGCCATTATCATACATTTTATATTCATCAATTTACACATGCAAATTGCCATTTTCCACATGTAGAATTCATGTTCATATAAAATTTGATACCCTATTACATTCTGAAATAAAGATTCAAGTTAAGTCTAATAAAAATGTATGAAGGAATCAAAATAAAAATACTTCGGTTTCCTCAAAGACAGGGATATTAAGTGCCAATGACACAAGAATCCCATTCCTCTTACAATACTCTCATTGTAAAGGTATTTCGATGCTTTTCAGTAAGACATTACTGTACTAGCATTACCATCCACAGATATCAAAGTATGATTTTTCATTCCTTTAACAGCCACTGGGTTGAGGGTTTTGGCAAAGATTCCCACCATAACCAGACCTGTAGCAACCCCAACAACAACCTGTGTACTCCAGTAAGTTTGGTTCACCTCCTAAAAGGGCCCCTGGATGCATGGCTCTGTGTCCTGGCCATGGGAATTCTGATACGCCCTTCTCGGGGGCTGGGGTGAATTCCTTACCGTCTCTTTTTCTGTCTTTAACTCCTACTTTCTGGCTTCAGAAGAGATCACTCTTGGCGAAACCAAGAGTCTAAACTCTATCACCACTCTGGCCTTGTATAAAAGATACCACCCATTTCACCCCAGCAGGATAACAGAGAGAACACACTGTGATGAAAGGCCGCGGCATGGGCTGGTTTCTCTGCTCTTTGCTGAGTACACAGAGTAGTTATGAAAATTAAATGGCATAGTAAATGTAAGAACCTGTGTCTGAACCTACAAGATATGAGGTATGTCCTACTTCCCATCTCTCATCAGTCAAGTGTATATGTGCTTACCTGTACCCCGGTCTTTCTCAGCCATTTATTTAACTATTATTTCATACTTTGACAAAAATCTAGCAATTTTCACTAACATAAGACACTCTTAAGTAGATTAAGGTCAACGATTAAAAGTAAAATGTTAATACAAACAATATTAACATTTTTAATTTGTATAGCTGACATACTTTCACTTTCAATTTATCATCTGTGTACCACAAGGACTATGAACAACAGGTATTGTTACTATGTTTCAGATGATTAAACTGAGAGTTGCAAAAATTAAATTGCCCATCCATGGCACAGACCTTTAGCTGGGAAGAGGTGGAACCAGCACCTGAGTGTGGTTTTCCCAAGCCAAACCCTGGGCATCAAACCGCCCCTTTGGAGAGCTGTCCATGGTACTGGCCATCACTGCCTGAAGTTCCAGATGGTCAGACGTAAATTTACTGCATTAACACTGACTGGGTCCTTGACATTGATTGGTTCTCTCACTTAACCTGTGTCCTGGGTGATGCTACTAACTATGTCAGCAGGACACATAGATCCAGGCTTCATCTGACATTACTACCACCTAGTCTAAGGTCTGCACCAACTGTGATCTGGCCCAGCAGTCAGCATCTTTGCCAGCTTTCTTAAAGATGTTTACCCAAATGGAATTAGGGTTGCGGAGGCCACAGAACTCAGTTTAAAACCTTGTAGTGGGAGTCCATGTGCCAGTGCCTTGGCCTGTATACACAGGTTTTAGTTACAGAAAATCAGGAATGAAAGAGGCCTTAACCTTATCAAATTTTCCCTATCACCAAATTTTTACTATGACTTTTTACACTGATTCCCTTCCTTTCACTTTGCTCAGTGATGACTGTTTTAGCTCTGACTGCCATACTGCTCATACTGTTTTATTCTTGGAGTATGAGGTTTTTTAGTTAAATTTGGGCTGGGAAACTAATCTAGTCAAACTCCTACATAATAAAGAAATATATATTACACATCCCCACATGAACTCTCTCTCAGACCTACCTGACTAGCTGCAATGTCAGGGAACTGTATCCTGAGGTCCCATTCTGGTTAAAGAGGAACACTACAGATAGACTCCTCCTATGACTTATGAATGAGATTTAATTTTTATTTGCTAAACTGTCACAAAAACAAAGAGCTGAAAAATGTCTCCATTTATAATAACATTAGAGAATCCTGTTGACCCTGAGTTAATCATGTTTTGACTATTTCTAGGGAATAAAGTATGGCCCTCAGCAAAACCACAAGGGCTGTATCACAATTTCAATCCCATACTGTTCACCTGAGAGTGATTTTAATTTTCCCACTTTTTTCATTCATCAGCAGATTACAACCATAGTCACTGGCTCATTGTATGAAACAGGATAAAAACAGGATTACTTTGTCCATTAATAATTTAGAACTAGCCTTAGTAACTCACACTATGGCCAATCCATCAGTCTACTGGCTTCAACTATTTGGTTTAAGTTGTGTGTGTGTGTGTGTGTGTGTGTGTGTGTGTGTGTCAGAGAGAGTGAGTGAGAGAGAATGAGAATATAAATCTCTCTTCCTAACAAAAGATGACATTTGAGCGGCTCTGAAAGAAACAGTTCAGCAAACATAGTAAATGAGGCTGAGAGATACAGGCACTAACTTAATTGGTTGGTTGATATAAAAATTTCTTATCTAATTAGAATCTTGAGAAAATAAGAGTATTCAACATGACATCTACACTGTCCTCTGGGCTACTTTTTTTTTCAAGTCACAGAGGATCTAACTATGTCAAGTATTGAATTAAACAATGGGGTAAATAACAACTGACTCATTCCTTAGGAGTACGCCACATAGGTTTTCCCTCCTGTTCTTTAAATAACATCACTCAAACTTCTCTATATGAAAACCAAGGTAAGGCATACAGGCTCCCTGAGCCCATCTGACCAAAAATGAGTTTTATTTTCCCTACTCACTACCATTTATTTAAGAGTAGTTTTGCCCTATTTTCTGGTGAGGTGATTCCTGAAACCAAGATTTCATAATATTGAATATTTTCTGTTGCTGTTGAGTATACTTGCTTATTGTTTGAGAAACTGAGCCCCTGTTTAAACAAAAACAAGCAAGTTATTTGAATTTTAAAAAGCAAAAATGGCCCTGGCTGCTGTAGCTCAGTGGATTGAGTTCTTTCCTGTGAGCCAAAGAGTCACTGGTTTGATTCCCAGTCAGGGCATGTGCCTGAGCTGTGGGCCATGTCCCTAGTAAGGGGGCATGTGAGAGGCAACCACACATTGATGTTTCTCTCCCTCTCTTTCCTCCTCTCTTTCCTTCTCTCTAAAAATAAATAAATAAAATCTTTTTTAAAAGCACAAGTAAACTAACATACTCCCTATACCCTCTAAAAAATTCCTCTATTCAAATTCCTTAATTTTACCCACTTAGCACAACACTGCGAGCTTATGCTTCTAATCTTATTCTCTCTTACATTCTACACGTAATCTGTATTCTAACTGAACCCCACATCTCATCTCCCTCTATCTTATTCTTCATTGTATTCCTCACAGCAGGTACTCAATAAAGATTTGTGGAACCAAACCACAATGGACTTCTGTAAACAGTAATGCTAAGATGACTGAGAGGAGGCATAATTTGAGGCCGATCACCTCACTCTGGGGTGGCCTTTCAAAAAGGCACAACTATTCAAAAAAATAAATAATATAATCAACTCATATTTCAAATTAAAAGCCTTCTGAGTCTGCAGTAGTGTTGTGTCATACTGACTATTTTTCTCTCTGTACTAAATGAGGAGGGGAGCCAGCAGAAAGAGACACAGCTTAAATAAATGACCACTGTTCCCACCCAAAAGATGCTGCACTGCTTTCCCACAATGACTCAGCCTCCCCCTCATTACTGTCACCTGTAGACAAAAGCTATCCATCCTCTAGCTGTCCATCCTCTAGCTACAGCTCTGATTCTTCTCTGCATGGCATTTGAGTGATTAAACACTGAAGGGCCAACTGCCATTTCTTCAACTGCCTTTCATAAAGGTGTCCTTGAAAATCACATCATCAGTAAAATTCAACAGATGAGGCCAAATTCACTCAGACCCCACATACCTGCAAAGTTATTCACCTTCCCAGCTTCCCTGTTTTTGTTCAGCTTTATCTCTATAAACAGTCAGGTTTCCTCACCACCACCAAATGTGCTTATTCCCTCTGCCTTGAACCTGGGCCTATTCCCTCCCTCTTTTTTTTTTAATTTTTCAAATCCTACCAATTATCTAAAATGCTCACCCGGATTTCATCTTTTCCATCACTTGAACACCCACCTCAGAAGTTATCAGACTTCCTTTGCACTCTTAATGAAGTACATCATCTTTTGGACTACCTGGAACTTTGGCCACCTGACAAAAATTGCTGAGGACCTTTGTTCATTTGAATTATAATAGGTTAATAGATGCAATCAACTCACATGCTTCTTTATTTGAAAATTTCTAAGACTGCATTACTGAATATAGTGCTTGCTGAGCAGATACTTAATTCTGTTGAAAAAGAATTACCTGAGTGAATTATTTTAGATAAAAAATTGCACATAAATTTAAAAAAAACCCTTAACTGTTTGTCAGCACTGGTTCTATGTCTCCTGAGAGTTTAATCCCCCTCTAAAGTATATCTTTTTCTCCATCAGCAACAGGCAAAAAATTTTAAAACATTCAATGAACTATGATATGTGACATTTTATTTATAGCCAAAGTTAAAGAAAATTCTCTTAACTGTAATCAATCTATATTCATTTACCCAATCACTTTCAGTACAATTACAATTAAGAGTAATGATATATATTCTTCCCATTAATCATGGTTCTAAATATGTATTTTAGCTTGTATGTATATGCACATTTGTGGGCAAACATGTTTGTATGTGTATGTATACTCACACACATATGATAGAAAGTAAATATATTTTCCCAAAGTGCTTTTTAAAAATAATAAAAAATGATGCTATTAAGTGCTGGACTATGTATTTACTCATATTAAAGTAGAATTATTTTAATTAACATCCATAAGTTAAACATAGCTAGTCTGTTTAGAGCAGAAAGTAGAACTCATATATTACCCTGCCCATCTGCATCATAGTATGATTCACAAAATTATATATATTTACAGTGAAACCTCACTGACAAGTGAATGAGAAACATCCAAGGTAAGGTTTTTTGTTTGTTTGTTTGTTTGTTTGTTTGTTTTAATTGGACTTAAAGTCAAGAGACCTGAATTCTAGCTCTGACAGCGACACCAAACAGTTGTATGAAAGAGAAAATGCATAACCTGTTAGCACTGCAGTTTCTTCACCCAAGAAATGAAAACCAACACCATCAAACACTGGATTTTTGAGGATTAAATCAGGATGTGCATGTAAGAGCACTTTGTAAACTATCAAAAAACATTATTAAAATAAGAGATTTATTATGTCTTAACAATAATGTTAAGTGTACAAGTGTACCTTTCTTACACATGAAAGGTAGAATTTTAAGTTGGTTTCTTACATTTGCCAAAAAAAATCTAAGTGTAACTTAACTAATTAAAGAACAACATTATTTACTGCACAAGCTCTTCAGAAATAAGTTATAACAACTTCCCCTTTGGGATGCTGTACTGTTTTCATACTATTTGAGGACAGGCACCACCTATGATAATAAATAAAAGAAGCTCATACTCTGACTCTTTATGAAGGTTCTTTAATAATTACTCATCTGTAAGGTACTAAAAATAAAATTTATAGTGAAAATATTTGATGGCATATTAAATATTCAGAAGGTAACAGGAGAGTCAAAATTACAGCAGTATTTTCTTGGTATCTGTCTAAATACAAGTATTCTTGTTTTTCCAGATGGTGATATTCCCATGTATGAAAGACGGGGTGAATTCACTTCATGGGATATAAGTTTCACACTCATTTTTCTCAGCTGTCATTAAATTGGAATGCTTAAATGCCATGATGTTTTGAAAGTGAATTTCATATACATATATATATGCACACACACACATTTTTTCATTTATTTATATCCCCCATCCAGAAACTTCCAATTTTCATAGAAAATGCGTAAAGATATTTTCTCTATCTAAACTGAGCTAATTCTGACCATTTCTTACTATCAGTAGAATTTGTATGTTGAAGAAAAATGGAAAGGTTACTCTTATGTAATATAAAAAACAAGAATTCAATAGGATTAAGGCTGATTTTCTTTGAATACCTGAACTTAAAAGCCTTAAAATGAGTTTGGATGAGCTAAGTACCTGGCCCTTTTCCCAGCTTCCAGCCTGTCTTTTTCTGGTCAACTACTGTATGGAAAATACAGAAATTGATTTACATGATGTTCTCATTCTTTCTGGTATGGTTCCTAGGGGTTGGAAGTAAATACTCTCTAAACTGCATTTACCCAGAGTGAGAATTTCCCAAAGACTATGTAGATACTTACATCAGCCCCTCAAAGGGAGTGGTAGGATTTATTATGGAGCTATCATTCAGTTTCAGTCCCTCCCTGGAAAGATGGTTTATGATATCAACAATAGTTTCATTTATAAGGTATACTTTCTTTGTCTTCTGGAAAAAAAATTAAGTATAAAAATGTGCAGAATAAAAGAATTTAGCATTTCTCCAATCTTTGATTCCTCAAATAATCGAGTTCCTCATTAGATAAGGGCTAACTTAGCAGCAAGTGTCCAAATGAAGGGAAGGATATTTCCATAAGGTTTCCCATTTCTGGCAATAAGAAAAATTTTATACATTTTCATAGTCCACTGTGATAAGCCCTTTTGCAAATGAACAAAATATAAAAAGACAATGATGTCTTCTAAAAATAGACCCTTAAGACTTGGGGCTAGAATTATGTCATGCAGTATTTCTTAAATTCTATTTAAGGCTCAGTTATAAATTCCCTTGAGAAGAAAAAAAAAAACAGAACTCACAAAGAGAAAAAATGGTACCAGTAATTCACTTGAGATTTCAGTCCTGGTTAATGAATGACCTAGAAATGCCTAATGACACGTTGATAAGGCAAAGAGGGAGTAGCACTAGGCATTCATTTGTTGCGATAAGCTGCTGGAAGTCCCTTTCTGTTTTGTGGGCTGAAACCATAAACTTCCTTGGGCCTCTGTTTCTTAATCCACAAAAGAGGCAAGGGGCGGAATATGGTGAGATCACCAGGAGAGTTCTGAGATCTCTTGCAATTAAAAATTTGGTGTCTATTTTGGTGATGGTTAATTTTATGTATCTATTTGGCTAGGCTAGAATATCCAGTTGTTCCATACAACACTCATCTAGGTTGTATTGTGAAGACATTCTGCAAATGTGCGCAACACCCACAATCAGTGGACTATAAGCAAAGGAGGTTATCTTTGATAATGTGGGTGGGCCTCATCTAATCAACTAATTTCAATTATGAGCAACACTGAGGTTACCTTGAGGAAGATATCCTACCTTCATATCCTACTGGTTCTGTTTCCTTGGAGAATGCTAACTGATATAATTTCTATCTGATGGAGTGTTATTTATAGTACATTAAAGGTGGATAATAAGTTAGGAAAGGAAGGAAAAAGAAAATACCATGAAAAATGCTGTGGTACTGTTTCCCCCAGATTAGGGTTATATTTATACAAATCTCATTCTTAAAAAAAAAAGACAAGAAATCATCTTTAGATTAAATTCACCAAGTAGAAAGAATACAACAGAACTCAACTTGCGTGATTATGCACCAGGGACTCTGCCAGCACTGGAGGTCTCATACACATACAGGACTTCACACATGCTCCCTGGGAACTTAGAGTCTGGGGGAATATATGGATAAACAAACCATTCCAATATACAGCAGGTCCTCGAATAACAAAGTCATTTTATTCAATGACATTTCATTACAATGTTGATGGGATGCTGTAGAAATTTAACTCTCATTTATATCAAAAAGTGTATGGCAAAACTGGTTTTGTTAAACCTCATTTTGTTTAAAGTCAAAAAACCTATTGACTACATTAAGTAAGGACTTACTGCAATAAAGTACCTAAAAATATGTAGACAACCATCAAATCCTAGGATGGACAATTTTACCCTATTTGGATCAGAAGACAAGGTTGGGGAAAGCTTCTTGGAGTCTGGCTGATTCTCAAATGTGTTTAAGTAAGCCAGAGGATAGACATGGGATGCAGGAAAAAATTTCTCTGATAGAAGCTACTCTATGACATAAAGCAAATGCAATTAAAAACAGTGCCTGTGGTAAAGTACATATATTTCAGTGCTGCCAGAGCCCAAAACATAAGGCAGGGAAGGATGAGAACTGAGGCTGCAGGAGAGATCAAATGGTAATGAGTCTTCTACGCCATGCTTTTCATGTTTGTTTTGAGTTTTAATTAATTCACATGATTGTGTAATTATTACTAATATGCAGTTTTAAACCTCCCATCACCCCAACAAGTTTCCCCGAGCCCATTTTTAGTCAATGCTCACTTTCACCCTTAGGCAACCACCGACCTGCCTTCTGTCTCCATAGTTTTACCTTCTCTAGATATGTCATGTAAGTAGAGTCATACAATGGGTCATTTTAATATTTGGGTTCTTTCACTTAGCATGAAACATCTGAGATTCCTCCACGTTGTTGCATGTATCAGTAGTTCAGTCCCTCTTACAGCTGAATAGTATTTCTTTGCATAGTTATGGCACATTTTATTTATCTGTTCACCAGTTGATAGACATTTGGATTGCTTCCAGTTTGGGTATTTTAAATAATGCTTCTATGAATATTTGCATACAAGTCTGTGTGTACATATGTTTTCCTTTCTTTTGGGTAGAAACCTAGAAGTGGAATTGCTGGGTCTTATGGTAAGTATATATTTAACTTTTAAGAAATATCCCAAACATTTCCCAAGTGGTTTACCATAAAATCACAGACTATATCTTATGACTGATGGGGAGCCATTAACTGGTTTAAAATGGGTAATATCATATCTAAATTAATTCCTAAATCATCTGATTACATAATGCAGACTGACTTGAAAAAAACAACATTAGAGATAAACATACCAGTTAGAATATTACTGCAATCATCCAGGTGGAAGTTAAAGGCTTGAACCAAGAACTCTGAGAGGAAAAATGGACTCAGTAAACATTTAGTACATAAAATAAGCAGGAATTTGTAACTGATATGATATATAGGAGTGAAGCAGAGAATTCTAAGATGACTCCTACGTTTCAGGCTTTAGCAGACGGATGAATACTAATAAACAGAACTCAAGTATAGAGCCACTACTGGGTTTGAATCCAAGTAAATATGTCTAACAGGCAACTGAATATATATATATGAGTCTGCAACTCTAGGGAGAGATCAAGGCAGGAGACAGATATATGGACTCAGCACTATGTATTTGATTTGTAAAACTGGAAAAGCAGATGAGATTGCTCGGGGAGAACAAGTATCTGGCCAGGTTACTCTACCCAGCAAAGCTTTCATTTAGAATGGAAGGGCAGATAAAGTGCTTCCCAGATAAGGTCAAGTTAAAGGAGTTCATCATCACCAAGCCCTTATTATATGAAATGTTAAAGGGACTTATATAAGAAAAACAAAATCAAAACTATGAACAGTAAAATGACAACCAACTTACAACTATCAACAACTGAATCAAAAAAACAAAAACAAACTAAGCGAACAAATAGAACAGGAACAGAATCACAGAAATGAAGATCACATTCAGGGTAATCAGTGAGGAAGGGGAAAGGGAGGGGGGATAATGGGGGGAAAGTACAGGGAATAAGCATAAATGATAGGTACAAAATAGACAGGGGGAGGTTAAGTATGGGAAATAGAGAAGCCAAAGAACCTATATGTACAACCCATGGACATGAACTAATGTGGGGGGAATGCTAGTGTGCGGGGGGGAGGGGTACAGAGCAGAGGGGAATACAGAGGAGGAAAAAAATGGGACAACTGTAATAGTATAATCAATAAAATATACTTAAAATATATAAAAAGAACAAGTATCTGGAGAACAGTAATGGGTCAAAGAGGGAACCCTAATCATCACCAATAAATAAGGTCTAGGCAGAGGGAAAAAGTGGACCCCCCCCCAAAAAAAGCCAGAAAGCAGGAGGAGAATTGAGAAAGAAAAGGATCGAAGAAGCCAAGGTAATAGTTTCTCAAATGAGTGTAAACAAGCCTAGAGGAGAAATGAAACAAGGAGGTGGTGGTGAGTGGCAACTAGAGCAATCACTCCAAGAGTCTGACAACTCTGTGACCATGCAAACTGCTGTGTGTGTGATGCTGGTCAGTACAGTGGGTGTAAAGGCAAAGTACATGTGATCTAAAGGATACTAAGAATCCAACAACAGGAACTACATCATCATACTTTTTTTGTACATAGAATTTTTTTTCAGTTTGCTTTCTGCAATAGAAATATGATTCAGAACTGTATGAAATACCCATAAGAAGTAATGTGACTGACAGTTGTTGGGTCCAAGCTGCTGGGCAGGCAGCTCAGGGCAGGCTCCATTTCCATCACTCATGCTTGGACAGCCTCCCTCCATCCATTCAAGAAAGGTACTTCAGCTTTCAGAGAGCACACATCTAGGACAAACCACATGCCAATGGGTATGAAGACATTCGAGAGACTTCTTAGAAGTACTTCACACATCAGTAGATTCAGCTCTCCACATAGCATTTCATGTCACCAAATGTGGGAGCCAAGCTCTATCATCGGGTGTATACGCTCTTCTCTTCCCAAACCAAAGGAAACCAGCACCATGCTTATAGCTACAATATAAGTCACCAATTTTACCTTAAAAACAATAAGAAAGAGATATGAAGAGACTAGAGATAGTCATGAAAGTAGATGGACAACTAGTTGGCATTCAGTGAAGAAATCCCAGATGCACCATCTAATATGAAAAAATCATCAACCCACTGACAAAGGAACTAAATTAAGAACAAAGAATAACCTAAGAAAACTCAGAAGGCCCTGACTGGTATGGCTCAGTGGGATGGGCATCATACCACAAAACCAAGAGGTCTTGGGTTTGACTCCTAGTCAGGGAACATGCCTGGGTTGTGGGCCAAGTACGCAGGTGGGGGGCATGGGAGAGGCAAGTGATTGATGTTTCCCTCCCTCACTCCCTCCATCCTTCCCCTTGTTCTAAAAATAAAAAATAAATAAATAAAATCTTAAAATAACTCAGAAAGATGGATCCTTGTCTGAGATATCAAGTTTGATAACTCATATCTGCAGAAATTCCATCATTGGAACCAAAAATTTCAAAAGCACCTTAGTGCTTTTATAGATTTCATTGATAATCCTAGGCAGCTCATCTCTGCAAAGGCGGCTGTGCACTGACAGGTGCACCAAGCTGCTCTTCCACCACACGCTGCAAAGTCTGCTGCCTGCAGTGTGGCAATTCCCCTGGAGACTCACACTTTGCAGGCTCATGCTGAAGTCAGAGGAGAGAAGGTGAAGGACGCCCTTTCCCCGTGCCCCTTGCTCAACATACAAATTCCTTGTTTGCTTGCTTACTCACAATCTCTGGCATTAAAATGTTAGGACCCCTCAGTCCCTGCAGGATATATGTAACAAGAAAATCTGCTGCAATAGCGGGAGCATATATTCGAGTAATGTCGCTGCATGCCACACCACCTAACAGCTAACTTGATTCCTTCTTTCCCAGGATGCCTTCAAGGTGTAGAAAGATGCTTCTGCCTTTATCATTCCATTTCCTACTGCCACATTGAACTGTGGACGGTAGTTATATTTCCCACTTCTACACTACTATACATAGCATTTAACAAACAACAGGTACAGTTTTGGCTTTTCTACAGGCTTAAAGTTGCTCGAAGTTATGCATCAAATTGGGGACAGGCTCTAAACAGGACTCCAGCATTCCAACCTGCTGCTAATGGCTTCCTCTGCTTTCAAGTTTATGCCCAGTGCTTTTCAATCATGTGGGAATCTTGCTCTTGAATAAGTTGACTGCTTGCAAAACTGTAATGAAACTATGCCAAAACTAAAATATGGAAAGGATACAGAAAATAATAGTCCTTTTTAATTCTGCACAGGCTTACTAATGTGCTAATATCAACACCTGCTCATGAGTAGTAGGTGGTGAACACAGGAATTCTTGGAGGCATCCTCTTGTTTGTCCAAGATGGACAAGAGAGGAAGGGATGGAGGACTAGTTAGAAGAGAGAGACTTTTAAGAAGAAAGGAGTACTTTTACTTATGACGGGGAAAACGTGAAGTCATATATGTATCAAGAAGTGACAATTATTTTGAAGTCACACATCCTCAAGCTCTGGTACGGAGGGAAAAGAAGAATGAATTAACAATTTTAACAACTTAATTAAGATATAATTAACATGCCACAAAGTCCACTCATTTCAACAATTCAACAATTTTAAGTATATTCACAGAGCTGTGTGATCATAACCATAATGTAAGTTTTTAATGTATTTTATTGATTATTACAGTTGTCCCATTCCCCCCTCTTTATTCCTTTCTGCCCTGCACACCCCCTCCCACCTGCATTCTCCCCCTTTATTTCATGTCCATGGATCATATATACAAGTTCTTTGGCTTCTCCATTTCCTATACTATTCTTAAACTCTCCCTGTCTATATTCTACCTACCATTTATGCTACTTATTCTCTGTACCTTTTCCCTCTCTCTCCCCACCCTCTCCCCTGCTGATAAGCTTCCACGTGATCTCCATTTCTGTGATTCTGTTCCTATTCTAGTTGTTTGTTCAGTTTGTTTTTGTTTTAGGTTCCATTGTTAGTAACTGCGAGTTTGTTGTCATTTTACTGTTCATAGTTTTGATTTTGTTTTTCTTAGATAAGTCCCTTTAACATTTCATACAATAAGGGCTTGGTGATGATGAACTCCTTTAACTTGACCTTATCTGGGAATCACATTGTCTGCCCTTTCATTCTAAATGAGAGCTTTGCTGGATAGAGCAATCTTGGATGTAGGTCCTTGCCTTTCATGACTTGGATACTTCTTTCCAGTCCCTTCTTGCCTGTAAGGTCTCTTTTGAGAAATCAGCTGATTACAGTCTGATGGGCACTCCTTTGTAGGTAACTGCCTCCTTTTCTCTTGCTGCTTTTAAGATTCTCTCCTTATCTTTAATCTTGGATAATGTAATTATGATGTGCCTTGGTGTGTTCCTCCTTGGATTCAACTTCTTTGGCACTCTTTGAGGTTCCTGGACTTCCTGGAAGTCTATCTCCTTTGCCAGATTGGGGAAGTTCTCCATTATTTGTTCAAATAAGTTTTCAATTTCTTGTTCTTCCTCTTCTCCTTCTGGCACCCTTATGATTCAGATGTTGGAACGTTTAAAGATGTCCCGGAGGTTCCTAAGCCTCTCCTTATTTTTTTTAATTCTTGTTTCTTCATTCTGTTCTAGTTGAATGTTTGTTTCTTCCTTCTGATCCACACCATTGATTTGAATACGAGTTTCCTTCCCATCACTGTTGGTTCCCTGTACATTTTCCTTTATTTCACTTAGCATAGCCTTCATTTTTTTCATTTAATTTCCAACCATATTTAACCAATTCTGTGAGCATCCTGATTACTAGTGCTTTGAACTGTGCATCTGATAGGTTGGCTATCTCTTCATTGCTTAGTTGTATTTTTTTCTGGAGCTTTGACCTGTTCTTTCATTTGGAACTTTTTTTTTTTTTTTTTTGGTCTCAGCACACCTGTTATGCAGTAAGAAGTGGAGCCTTGGGTATTTACCAGGCCGGGGCAACCCATGTGGCTTTATTGTGATGTTGTGTGTAGGAGAGGGATCCAAGAGGAAACAATGGTGCTTGCTCCACTCTCTGCCAGATTTCAGTCACTTCCCCCACTACCCACAATCAATTGGACCCTTCTGGTGCTGATTCCCAGGTGGGTGGGCTTGTGTACATTCTAGGACCCTGTGGGTCTCTCCAATGAACTGTTCTGCGAAGCCGGGAGTTTCTCCTGGTGCCTCAACCCCCACAGGTGTTTTCAGTCACAGGTTTTGAGGCTTTATTTCCCTGCGCTTGAACCCAGGGTTATGTGGTCTGTCTCACTCCCCAGTTGTTCCCCCAGTTGTTCCTCCCAGTTCCTCCGCATGCAAATATGGGACCACCCAGTCCACAATCCACTGCCTCGCCAGGTCCACCAGCCACCTCCTTGCCAACCAGCTTCAGCCTTGCCAAGAGTCCTCTCCTCCCGGCTGCCCGTCTCTGCCCCTCCTACTGGTCTGGATGAATGTTTCTTCTTTAACTCCTTGGTTGTCAGACTTCCATACAGTTTGATTTTCTGTCA
>CM052540.1:58172309-58188048 GCA_028533065.1 Trachops cirrhosus | reverse complement strand
GCTAGAAAGCATTATGCTAAGTGAAATAAGCCAGGCAATGAAAGACAAATACCATATGATCTCACCTTTAACAGGAACCTAAACAACAAAACAAAGAAACAAGTAAATTATAACAAAGGGCACTGAAATGGAGGACGGGATGTCAGAGACCAGAGGGGAGAGGGGAGGGAATTTCAGGGGAGAAGGGAAGGGTTTACAGAAACAAATATAGAGGACACATGGACAAAACTACGGGGCTTGGAAATGGAAGGGAGGTGGGGAGGGATGGGTGGGTGGGCTGGAATGGGAATAAAAGATAGAAACTGTACTGAATATCTAAAATAAAAAATTAAAAAATAAAATAAAATAAAATAAAATGATGGAAAAGATATTATGTTTTTAAAGTGAAAATGAATCAGGCATAAAAGAGCATGATCCTAACTCTTAAAAATAAACTTATAGGACTTCCAGCCAAGATGGAGGCATAGGTAGATGCACTGTGCCTCCTCACACAACCAAGATAGGAACAACAACAATATAGAAACAAAATAACAACCAGAACTGACAGAAAATTGAAGTGTATGGAAGTCGGACACCCACGGAGTTAAAATTAGACACGTTCATCCAGACTGGTAGGAGCGGCAGAGTCGGGCCAGGCGAGGGACACAGAGGAGCTGAGCAACCAGGGCGGCGCACAAGTCCACAGCAGGCAGACCCTGGGCGCACAAGCGGCGGTGGCTGGTGGGCCCCGGGCAGGGGGTGGCCACCTGCAGACCCAGCGAGGCGGCCATTGTGAAGCAAGGCACTGTGCGCAACTCAGGGTCCCAGCACTGGGAAATAGAGCTTTGGGTCACTGACTGAAAAGGAAAGTCCCATGGGGTGCACAGGCCCACCTACATGGGAATTGGTGACAGAGGGGCCCAGTTAGCCTGCGGAAAGTGGCGGAAAGGTCTGAGGTCCTACAGAGAGTAGAGCAAGTGCCATTGTTCCTTCTCCGACTCCGCCCCCACATACAACGTCACAACCCAGCAACTGGGGTGCCCCACCCTGGTGAACAACTAAGGCCCCGCACCTCACTACAGGAGCTCCACAAGACCAAAAAAAAAAAAACCAGCAAAAAGATGGCTCAAACAGAAGAAGAACTGAAATCCCCAGAACCCATCCTTTTAAGCAACCAAGAGATAGCCAACCTATCAGATGCACAGTTCAAAGCACTGGTGATCAGGATACTCACAGAATTGGTTGATTCTGGTCGCAAATTAGATGAAAAAATACAGGCTACAATAAGTTTAATGAAGAAAAATGCACAGGGACATACCAGAGTTCAGGAAAAACACTGGGACAGGCCAGCTGTTGATGTATCTTTGACTACTGCTAATAACCATACCAAACACACTTACTAACAGTCCTTTTTCATGTGTAACCTACACTTCAGATACCTTGGTTAACTGGATCTTCTCTAAAATCCTGCAAGGGGCCTAGCACACTTTGCACACTTCCATTAATGGGCATTTTTATCTCCCTGCTGCATCATCTGACATCTCTTCCCCAGTGAGTTTCTGGGAGGCAAAGACAGCATTTCCTCTTCTGCATGTGGCATTAAAAAAGGCACTGAGACACAGAAATCTTTTTTTTAAAAATGCCACATTCTAGAAATGAGGCAACTGGGGCTCAGAGAGATCAGGAGGTACTTCTCCTGGAGAGATGACTTGGGAAGGAAGCGGGCGAGCAGCCCTCGAAGATGAGTGGGGCTACTGTGTGGAAAAGAGGTTAGACTAATTTCACATGACTTCACTAGACAAATTTAGATGGAAGTCAGTGGAAGAGGGATTTTAGCTCATATAAGAAAAAAGTTTCTAACCAAGAGAAACATCTGCAATAGGAAATGTATTCTCTTGAAATGGAAATTTTCCCAATGTGTGAAAGTAGAGGGAAAACTATGCAGAGAGGGTTGTAGTCACCAGTTGGAGAATCAACCACATAACCTATAAAGTTTCATCCAACTAGAAGACTCGAGAGTCCGCCCTTTGACCACTTACACAGCTGGAATCAGGAGAAAGAGGATGAGACTCTCAGCCTTATATCACCGTTCTCATGACCACAGTGGATGCCTCTGAAAAGCAGTTAGCTAACAGGTTCTGACAATTCAAAAAGCATTCCAACAGGCTTCACTCAGTCCCAGGGCAAGGTGGAGTAAGAAGGTCTGATTTGTCCTCCTGCATAAAACCAACCAACCAACCAACCATATGATATATAGGTATGCACGTGTGTGCATGTGTGTGTGTGTGTGTGTAAGGAACAACAGTTTTCAACAATTTCATAAGGAAATGAAAGATGATGACCCCTTATTGGCAGGAAGCCAATGGGCCCTACAACAGCCCAGCTTTGGGAGGTTCTCCACCCACAATGCAAACAGGAGAAACACAGGTAAAGTCTCAGAGACAGAGTCTGAGGACAGCAAGGCAGCTAGAGTTTGTAAGCCAGAGAGCCAGAGTGGAGAGAGCTACACATGCACATGCACCTGTGGAGGTCTGGAGAGAGTCCCCGTGGCTATTCAGTGGAGTACTGATTAGCACAAGCCCACGAAGAAACTAACCGAGACTACAGAAAGAACCACCCAAGAGTAGAGGGAACAGAACCAACACTTACATGGGACTAGGAACTAATAGTGCCTATTCCCACCAGGCATATCAGAAAACCATTACTGACCAAACACTGAGCAGACAACTCAGAGAGTTCGTCCCTCAATCATGCAAAGTCAGGTGTTTCAGCTACAGAGTAAACATTACCCTGATCCTCCCAGAAAATCTTAGAAGCAAGTCCCAAAAGACTGAAACTATTTCCAATGATTTAGATGTATCCCAGCACTAAGTTCAAGAATTTTTATAGAAATATAAAAATGCTCAATAACATGAAATTCATAATATCACACAACAAAAGATTATCAAACATGTAAATAAGCAAAAAATAATTCATAAGGAAAAAACTAACCAATTAAGTCTAATCCAAAACTGACACAGGTAATAGAATTAGTTAACAAGGACATTGAAAGAATTATACAAAATATTTCTTGACTTACAGTGAGTATATATCCCAATAAATCCATAAACCAAAAATGCATTCAATACACCTAACTACTGAACATAGCTTAGCATGTCTACCTTAAGCATGTTCAGAAAACAATATCCATTAAAAACACTGATAACACAGTACACTATAGAGTATCAATTGTTTACTCTCACGATCACGTGGCTGACTGGGAGCTGTAGCTTGCTGTCACTGCCCAGCATCGCAAGAGTATGGTACTGTGATCACTAGCCCAGGAAAAAGTCAAAATACAAAATTCAAAGAATGATTTCTTCTGAATATTTATCACTTTCATACTATCATAAAGTCAAAAAATCCAAAGTCAAATCATCATACGAGAGGGGACCCAAAAAACACCAGAATTATCTTCTGGAGGGTGGGTCACTTATAGTACAGGCTTCCCCCATTAAGAGAGTCTTCTGGCTTCAGTGAATTTTTTTTTAAGACAACAGATTCGTCCATTTCATCATGGGTGACTTACAAGCACACCTGCCCACACCATGCTGAGTGTTCGGCAGTTTTTGACCGAAATGGCCTGACCCCTGTGCCCCACCCTCCCTATTCACCCAATCTTGTCCTGAGAGCCTTATTCTGTTTCCCCAGATGAAAAAAGTCCTCAAAGGGAAACATTCTGCAGATGTGGAAGAGGTGAAACAAAAAACCGGCAAAAGCACTAAAAAGCATCAAAACTGACAAGTTTAAAAACTGTTTTGAGTAGTGGAAAAACCATCTTGATATGTGTATTGCATCAAGTGGAGTGTACTTAAAGGTGACTGAAGTTTTAACATGTAATGAATAAATACAGTTTTTTTGTAAATAAATTTCATTTTTGGGGATCCTCCTTTGTTGGGAACCACCCTGCCTGGTTTCAAAAGCTGTAATCCCCCATGAATAAGACTGAGTGAGTGACCTTGGGACCCTAAGCCACTAAGGAGACAAAGCTTATCTCCCTGGCAGGGGCCCTGACTCTGCCCCCTTTACTTCACCCTGTTTGGCCCCAAGCCTAGCCGGTTAGCCTCAATTTTCTCATAAGGGTCCCACCAGAAAATGAGTTTGTTTCCCAAAGTTTTATAGCCCTTTGGAACCCTGCCCCCACACTCCCTTGTAAGCTGAAGACCATCTGTACTATTCAGGAAGTTAAATAGAGACATCTAAGACCATAAAAATACAAATACACACACATACACACAGCTTACTCTTGAACAACATGGGTTTGAACTGTGCAGTTCTACTAATACATAGGTTTTTTTCAATAAATATACAATATTTGGGACTTCACATCCAAGGATTTAACCAACTACAGAAGCAGAGGACTGACTATATGCATTGCTCTACATCCTTGAATATAGGGGGCTTGAGCATCCATGGATCTTGTTATCCTTTGGGGTGGAGGAGGGTGTCCTGGAATGAATCTCCTGTAGACCCTGAGGGATGACTGTAGTTATTAAGATTTTGGGTATCAAAAGTACTATGTGGATTAACCCCCACATTGCTCAAAGATCAACTATACATAGAAAAGGTACAAATCAAACTCCTAGACATGGAAACTACACTGCCTGAGATGAAAAATATACTGGATGTCATTAACAACACAAAATAATGCAAAAAAGATTATTGAAATTGAAAATGTAGCAACAGAAACTACCTAAAAATCAAACACAGAGAAAAAATATATCTAAAAATAAAAATAAATGATCATCAGTGAACTGGGTGACAACCTCAAGCAAGCTAATACATGGATATTTGGAGTGCAGGCGGGAAGGAGACTTGGTGGGAGAGCAGGAAAAGGATTTAAAGAATGAATTAAAAATTTTCTAAACAGGAGGAAAACTGTAAAACTATAAACATAAGAAGTTTGATAAACCCTAAAAACAAATATATAAAGAAAATTATACCAAAACAAATCATAATCACATTGCTCAAAACTAGTGCTAAAGGAAAAAAATCTTAAAAACATTCCTGAGGAAAGAAGACATGCTACACATGATTAAGAAATAAAAATTCTGGTTGTCAGCATAAACAACACAAAACAAAAGGACTGTGGATCAACAGTTTAAAATACTAAAAAACACTGCCAACCCAAAATTCTACTGGGTTGGCCAAAACGTCATTTTCCATTTTTACCAATAACCTTATTGACTCAGATATTCTGAATATGTCGGTAATCTTCCAGGTGGTACAACAACAGCTGTTCTCAGTCAGTGTCCCAATTTGATCGCTGTCAATGTCAGCTGGTCCACTCGACCATGGAGCACCATCCAGCGAGAAATCTCCAGCACGCAGCTTCGCAAAACACTTTTGACACATTCAGTCAGTCTCTGCACCTTCTCCATACATTACACAAATCTTTACTTCTTTGTGTTTTAGTTGTATTTTTATCTTTCTTGAAATAATAAAGCATAATATGCTGAAAATGTGTATTTTCTTCCATCTTTAATATTAAAATGGCTGCACAAAAATTCAACAACTTTGATTTTTTTAAATGCATGATGATATGACAGCTGTCACAATACAATCTAACAAAATTGTTTTGATGAAGTTAAAGACACCTAAACACTATTAGAGCCATCTTACAGTTCATGCAAATGAACTTTTTGACCAACCCAATATATCTATCCAGTATGGGACCTTTCAAAAGCAAAGGCAATATAAAGGTACTTTCAGACATACAAAAACTGATATGATTCATCACCACAAGAATCACACTAGAGGAAATGTTAGAGGAAGTTCTTCAGGGAAACTAAAAATGACACCAGAGGGAAATCTGTATCTACACAGAAATAACACAGAAAATACTACATGGTTGAATACATAAGATTTTTTCCTACTATTAAAATGTGTTTAAAAGATCATTGACTGTTTAATAAAAAATAACTATGTACTGTAGGATTGATAACATAGATAAAAGTAAAATATGTAACAGTAATGACATTAAGCAAGAGGTGGATAAATGAAAGTGTACTGTTAGAAAGTTCTTATGAACTATGCAAAATAGTAAATATCAGTTGAATATAGACTGTGATGAGCTACAGATAAACACTGTAGTCCATCTAAAACAACCACTAAAATTACAAACAAAAAAGTGATGGCCAATAAAACAAAATAGATAAATTAAAATGATAAAAACAAAACCAAGAAAAAATAATAGTAAAAGGATGAAAAAAGATACACATGGTAACATAAGTCAAGAAGATAAATGATGTTGATACAAAATTATATTACTATCAGAGAACATAGATTTCAAAGCAAAAATATTACCAGGGATAAAGAAGTTTATTTCATTACAATAAATGAAGATGATATAAAAATCCTAGATGTAATACTTATACCCCAATTATAGCTCTTCAGATGCATGATGCAAAAACAGAAAAACAAGTAGAAACAGGCAAACCCCAAATTAAAGTCAGAGATCTCAGTACCCCTTTTTAAATAATTAGTTAATCAAGTGTGCAGGACATCCCTAGGCATATAGTGTAGTTTATCCCATTAACCAACTTGGCCTGATTAACATTTACAGAACACCTCTGTTCCTTACATGTTACGTGTAGTTAGTCAAACATTAGTTTCCATTTTCAGTGTCAGTTCCCACCATGCAGTCTGGAGGCTCTGCTCAGCCTGTGGAGGAAAGAGGCCAATTACACACAGCCTACTTGCATGTCAGATGCAGCCCCAGAAGAGGCCAGTATCTAGGGCACCGCTCCCTGCTGAGGAGCAGCACACATCTGTACATGTTACGAACATGCCGCACAAGAAATCATGTTCTTGCATTTGGGACTAGGAATCTATGACTTCTTGATCAAAGGTGCAATAAGTTTCTGTTTTATATTCATACACAGACCAAAAGTAATACTCAAATATTAATAATAACCACTGTCTAATAGTAAGATATTAGAAGAGTACTTCAGCATGCAGCTAAAACTGTTGAAGGATTATGGGTAATGGCTTTCCTGAAGCAACAACTGAAACTAAAATAAATGACAGTTTCTATCTATCTGTGCACATTAGATGACTGCTGGATTTTTTTTCTTCTTAACTCACTCGATCTTGCCTGGTAACAGAAAACATCATCTTTTCCATAAAGATTCTGACTTCCCTGACTGCAATGCTGCAGGGGAAAAAATATTGTCACAGAGCACATCCCTGGGCTTTCCGTTCATGAGCTGGTACTAAAGGGAGTGATGCCCTTGGTCCAGGCCAGGAAACTGTAGGGAGTGACCTCTCCTGTAAGTGAAATGCAGGTAAACAAAACAAGCTTCTTCCAGGCTAAATACCTTCTTCACAGGCCCCAAATGAGCAAGCCCAGGGAAACATTCCAACCTGCACAATCAGGAACATCAGCAATCAGCAGGATCTCTGGGCTAAACACTACCTACATTACAAACAAATAAAAGGTTTTGATAGGGGTCAGAATTGTGGCAGCAGGAAATAAACTGATAGATAAACAAAATGTGTAGCAAGGCTATGGAATCAATTTCTAAACATGGAGAAAATTATAGCCTGGTTACTGAGGACTCAGAATTAAAGAAAACAGATTGATACCAGAAGTGGAATTCTTCTTACATAAACCATTAAAAGGCTAAATTTCAGTTATTTAGTTCCAGAAAAATCTGAGATCCTGGTAACCACAAACCTCAAATGCACTTCAAAATTCCTTAAACCTGAATCTTGTAATCAGGTTGGATTTGCATAGCCTAATTTCTTAAATGGGGCCATGAAGACAGCCTTTAAATAGCACTTTAAAAAAAAAAGAACCTCCCCCAAGGATATGTTTATTGATTTTAGAGAGAGAGGAAGTGGCGGAGGCAGAGAGAAACATCAATTGGTTGCTTCCCATACACATCCCAACAGGGGATCGAACCCATGACCTTTCGTTTTACAGGATGATGCTCCAAGAAACTGAGCCACACCAGCCAGGGCAAAATAGCACTTTTAAAACTGACCTGAGAATTGGATCTCCTTCACAGAGCAAATGTGAAGCACAATAAAGAGCATTCATTATCTGAGCTACATGAGGGTACGAGGTGTGTTAGAGACATTGGAGAGATCGAGCCGTGTGCTCACCATTAGCGAATGTTTAATCTGTAAGTGGAATGTAATACATATATATTTGCTAGCTATACAGGCGTTGAAAAATTCTAATATTAAGATCAAATGGTTCCATCTTCTAATTTTACATGTTTAAAAGCCCATGTTAGAATATTTTCAAACTGCAATTGCTCTACTCTAGAGTTGCTAAATTACTAAGGTACAGTTTCTCCAGAAAGAAAATATCTGACATGAAACATGGCCAAGAAGAGTCAGACTCAAAAAAATGAAATGTATGAAATATGACAATCAGTGAAGCTGAAGCAAAATTCAGCATTACTGACTCTGAAAACCAAACTCAAGTATAGGTATAACTGTAGAAACACCAGAAAAAAGGAAGAAAGAGGTAGAGATGGTGATAAGAATGTCAAGAGGCAGGCACAGCAACTGGGGAGAGCAAAGAAGACTCTGAGGAGAAGAAAGACAACCATACAACAAGCATAGTCCAGACTGTAGGCGCAGCCCACTCCCTACCCATCTCGGAGCCCAGAGGCCCTGAGGGCGGCACTCAGCTACAGAACATTCATAATGGAGAAGCCCAAAGATAAAGATTTGCTGAATTATTTTTGTACACTCTATTAACATACAGTTAACCTTTGAACGCCAGCAGCTGAAAATCCAAGTATAACTTCTGACTCCCCCAAAGCTGAAATTGCCCCTCAGTGTCTGCAGGAAATTGGTTTCTAATTGCCACCGGTACCAGTATCCATAGATGCTCAAGTCCCGGATATAAATGGCACAGATCAATGCATAAAGCTGGCCCCCCGCATCTGTGGACTCCCAACCGTGGATCAAAAAAGTGCAGGTGTTTATTGAAAAAGGTCCACATACTAGTGGACCTGCGCAGTTCAAACCATTGTACAAGGGTCAGCTGTAATGCGAACATTGTGCATAAAACCCATAAGCTTCCACGAGGACAAGTGTGAAAATATTTCTCTCCAGGTCTCACCTTGTATTAGAGGGGGGAGGATGTGAAGGGAAAACACACTTGATGAGTGTGGGAGAGACAGTGTATGCCTACAGGGTTATTCTACTGCTTTTTTGTGTTAGGAAAGGATTTAAATGATCAGACTCAGGTACAGTCTGTGCTTCATATCCTAGTGGTAAGGATTTAGGAGTAAGCTCTAAAAGACTGTAAAGTAAATATTTGGTGTCAATGATAACTCTCACTCTCTTCTGGGGTAGCATATGTATATATTTATCCAGAAAGTAAAGAATTTTTCACATTCATGGATGATTAATAAAACATTTTAATTTGTGTCTGTTCATACACACACCAAATAACAAATGAGAATGTGTAACATAAGCTCAGTATAACACAGTGAAATATAGGTAGATCACACAGAACGCCACAAGATACCTCCAGCTTACTTACCACTGTTTTACCTGCATTTTTCCTTTGATTACACAACTTCCAAATACACAAAGGACAACAAACAGCTGCAGAGAAAGAGTTGAGATCTGAAAATAAGTATCCCTGGAGGACAGCTACCCAGACCACAAACACATTCTATGTAGCCCCAAGAGGTACACTCAGAACCAAAAGATGAGAACTAGGGAATACTACAGGGGACCCCAAAAACCCAGAATTTATTTATAAAAGAATTGTGCATTTATTCTTACATGTTAATCTTCAGTCACCTTCAAAGCACTCTCCATTTGATGCCAAACACCTATTGAGACATTTTTTCCATGGCTCAAAACAGGTTTGAACACGTTGATTTTGGTGCCTTTCAGTGTTTCTGCTGTTTTGTGTTTCACAGCTTCCACGAGGCAAAACGTTTCTCTTTGAGGACTTTTTTCATCCAGTGAAACAAAAAAAGTCCACTCAGGGCAAGATCAGGTGAATAAGGAGGGTGGGGCATGGGGGTCATGCTATTTTTGGTCAAAAACTGCTGAACACTCAGCGAGGTGTGGACAGGTGTGCTAGTAAATCACCCATCATAAAAAGGGCAAACGTGTTGAAAGAGTCTTCAAAAAAAATTCACTGAAGCCAAAAGCAGCCTCTCACAACAATACCAGCTGGTACAGTGATACAGATGGGTTTCTAGAACACTCACCTAGCAGGAGAAGCCTGTATTACAAGGGACCTACTCTCCAGAAGATAATTCTGGTTTGGTATGGGTCCCCACTCATATATTCAGTTCAGCTTCAGAGTTGTGTAATGTGATGAATTGGCTGAGAATAATAGTTACTGCTATTTCATTAATTCTCAGAACAGCCTAATAGATTATAAGGAAATTGAGGATCAGAGGAGTTAGTCTTGCTCCAGGTAACAGGTCACGTGTGTTGCAGTTGGGATGCAGAGATCCGCCAGATTCAAAAGCAGGGCGGCTTTCTGCCACTCGGGCAGTGGTCTTCAGGGTGGGTCAAGCAGGGGTGGGCTGACCACTGGTTAACAGTGCAGGGGCTTTATGTATCAAGCGGTCATACACAGATATTGCCCAAAAGCACATCTGTGCTCTTACCAAAGCACACTGCATTTCCTTTCAACACCTTCTATTCTGTTGAGGCAAAACCCTACAGCAGCTTTCTCTAGCCTTCCCCAGCTCTTCATTAAGGCTCTCCTATGTGAAAAACAGGATTCTATTTATGTCATTATTCACTCTAATGGTTGAAATTAGCCTTAGACATCAAGAAGGGAGGGACAAACAAGAAAGACTCAGGGAAACTAACTGCCCACCTGTGAGACATCTGAAGCTGGGAGGAAAAAAATAAGAGGCAAATCTTCCTTCATAAACAAGACCCTCCCTTCACACAAAAGGAACTAGACTAAACTGTGTGTACTGTATACTCTAACCCAGGAAAGACAGAACACACTGCCTTCACTCACCTTTTGGCCAGAGGTAAGTGATCACAAAAGTCTGCCCGGGTAAGAAAAGACAACGGGACACTACAGGGACCAGGTTTCTGCTCCCACTGCGTCTGTCAGAACCAAACGGCTGCTGCGACTTAGAGGGCGCGATGGTTCGTGAGAAGGTGCTAGAACCACAAGCAATGAGGAGAAAAAGCATAAAAATGCATTCATGTCTATCATGCCCTAGTGAAAACTTCACACTGTTCTAAGAGAACAAGGTAACGGTTTAAATAAAGGTACAAAGCGAAGTGTGCTCCCGCAGCAGGGCACCGCTGGGATGAGCAGGCCCCGGGTCCAGGCCCTACTGAACGGCTCTGAGCGAGTCCCTCAGCTACCCCAGCATTAGCGATGAACTCTCAAATATAGTCCTAAGTTTTACTTAAAATCTGAAATCTATTCCTTTGATCAGACTTTAGCTCTAGGTCTCAGAAAAACTTTTTAATTAAATTATTCTTAATTTAAAAATTGGAGGAAGCTGGTACATGTTATTCTAAACAGTCACACTAGTTTTTAAAATCAAATTTATGATTATGACGTCAAAATTCAACCTAATCAATCTCACAATTAATTGGTCTCACAAGCATTTTAAATATCTTCATGAAAAGAGGTTCACAAAAGTCTACTTGTTAAAAAAATATTCATTGGTTTTTTTTGTCCTGAACCACAAAATACTTCAAGTATTTCCCTTCTCACAGATTGTAGCTGATTTTCACTGGGTGAAGGGCTGCAATTCTGGAGGGGCCGACATATTTCATCTGCTTCGAGTCTTCTTTCAAGGGCTCGAGGTTCCTGCCTATTTCTGATGTATACACCTGGGAAATTTTATTGGAGACGCTGGTTGTCATCTGTCACAGTCCTAAGCGATTTCTAAGGGCAGGATAAAACAACGGCTTCATTCAGGTCAGAGCCAGATCCAGGATTAACAAAAGATAATCAAGTGACAGAACCAGCCGACTGCAAGGCATTAACAGATTCAGAGCATTTGGAACAAACACTACAAGAGTGAAGTATCTAAATTTAATTTAACAGGAATTTCCACAGTGTATTCACTCTCTTTATAATTAATTTTTTCTAACACTTTTAGAGTCAAATCATGTGCTTTAAAAATACATTTATGTGGATATTTACCAGAAGGTTCATTTTTCTATGCCTTAAAATGATCATGAATATTAAGGAGTCATTAATATTTTAGTTATGATAATAGTATTTTAATGTGTTTCAAGAAAGGTGTTCTACACACACACAAAAAAAGCTACTTTTTGGATGATACGTTATGGTAGCAAAAATAAGCTTTAAAATAAATAAATTAGCCATGAGTTCAAGGGGATGGGCAAATGAGTGTTCACTGGCTTTGTCCTTACTTTTCCATTTGTTTAAATTTTTCCATGACCCTACTTACGGAGTTTTTTTTTTTGCCATGCAGCATAATTTCTTTTTATGTAGATGTATATTATATGTTGGTTCTTTTTTTATAGCTTCTGGGTTTGAAGTCATAATTCAAAAGGCTTTTACCACAAGATTATTTTTTTAAATTCTTCCATTGCTTCCTCTAGTGCTTTTATGATTTCATTTGTAAGTATTTAAGTCTTTACTCCATTTGAATTTGTCCTGGTACAAAATATGAGGAATGGGCCCAACCTTTGTCCAAGAGGACTACCCATCTGTCCCAATAACATTTTCTGAATGAACTACCCAGTCTTCAGTAATATGAAATGCAACCTGTATCAAATTAAATCCTCAGGTGCATCGAGTCTATGGACTAATTTTTCTAGTCTACTGATTCATTTCTTCATGAGCCACTGTTTTAAATACCGAAGCTTTTTAAATTTGTTTTAATATCTGTCAGGGCTAGCTCTTCCTTAGGATCCTTCTTTATATTTTCCCTGGCTATACTTGATTATTTCTCCATATAATTTATGATAAGCTTCTTTTGTTTAAAATAGTATTTTTTACAAGTATCACATTATATATATAGTTTAGGTAAAACTGATGCCTTTATGGTATTGAGTCTTCTCATCCAAAAAAACAAAACAAAATACCATATGCCTTTCCATTTCTTATGTCTTTCCATTTCTAAAATTCTTCTATGAAGAATTTTACTATTTTTTAGCTTTTAAAATAAATTTTATTCTTAATCATTCTATCTTTTATCAATGTTACTACAAATAAGATCTTCCACTATATCTTCTATTTCATGGTTATTTGCATCTGTGTAAGCTGTTTCTGTATGTTAATATTTCTGTATGTTAAAATGAAAGTAGTTATTGCTTGTTATGTTTTTTCATTTGATCCCATAAAACTTTCTACATATACATCATATCATCTGATAATAGTGATGATTTTACTTTCTTCCAACTGTTGAACTGCATCGGTGACAAAGTACGTCCAGAACAAAGTTAAGTGACAGTCTCGTTCCTGACTCTGAAGGGAATATTTTAATGTTTTGTCATGATGCTGGTCTGTGGGCCGAGGTAGACTAAAGAGGCATTAATCTGTTCCTATCTATTTAAAAATTAATGCAACGAATGAGTATTGAATTGTGCCAAATGCCTTTATCACTTATGGAGAGATTTGTACACGTCTCTTCAGACCTAATATAGTAAAATGTATCAGCAGTTTCCTAAACATTAAGCCATCACTACAAATCTACTAAAATATGCCCAGATTGATTCCTCCTCCAATATTTTGTTACTTATATATTTATATGTCTTATATGATCATATATACTTTTATGTCTTACATGCTTAAATTTTAAAGATTAATTATGCTGCATATTTGCTTTCTATGTGTCTACATATTACACATGTGCATGTGTATGTGCAGGTATGTATCTTTACATGTACACGTGTGCATGCATACATATTTTCTTTTGTGTGTGTTACATGTGTGCATGTGCAGGTATATATCTATGTGTGTTTATATGTGTGTATGTGTACACATGCATATTTGCTTTTGTTTGTATGTGTCGCGCATGTGTGCGCACATGTGTGTGGGTGTATATCTGTGTGTGTGTGTGTGTGTGTACACACACATACAACCAAGTGAAAGCAACTGACCTTCATGGCACTTCATCTCCAAATATTTCACTAAGCACTTCCTAACAATAAGTACATTATCTCAAATAACCACCTGCCAATACTATACTTTAAAAAATAATAATTTCCTAATATCATCCAATATCTCATCCGTATATGATTTAGTTAATTGTTCTCAAAATGTCTTTGAATTTTTTTAGAATCTAATCATGGTTTATGCATAAGATTTGGTTGTTACATCTTTGCAGTCTTTTAATTCCGAAATGTTTCCTTCACTCCTCTTTTTTCCTCCACAGCGCTGTTTTTTTTTTAAACAGATCAGGTCAATTGTTTTGGAGAATGTTCTACACTACAGAATAATCTCATTTTCTGTTGCTGTCATTTAGTGTGTTTCTCTATATCTGTGTTTTCTGAAATCTGAAGGTTAGATGCAAAGGCAAAGGCTTGCTTAGATTCAGGTGAACTATTTTTCTGAAGACTTCGCAGGTGATGCCATGTACTTCACATTGTATCGCATCTGTAGGCGCACCACGTAGGCTGTCCCACTATCACTGCCGGTCAGTTTGAATATTTGGTTAAAGTGGTGACCCCGTATTTTCTATTATAAAGATAAATTTCCACCATTTCAATTAGAAAGAATTTGATGGGGTGACAACCTCATACCATACAAATATATTAATGGCTCTAGTATTGTCTAGTGGCCTTCATCAGGATCATTTTTTTTCCCTTGTGGGCTATAGAACTGTGATTTTTGAACTTTCTCATTATTTATACATTCAGGAGTCATTCTTCTGTAAAAACAAGCCATTCTTTCTTCCTTTAGTGCTTTCTATCCTCAGTTTAATTTTGTCTAACAAGAGGTCCATAACTCTGCTTTTTTTTCCCCCTAGTCTGCCTTTACTTGGTATTACCATTGCAGATGTAATCAACTTAAGATAAAATCATACTGATCGGAGTGAGCCATTAATCCAATATGGCTGATGTTCTTATACACAAAAGAGACAAGGGAACAGACACACAGGGAAAACACCATGCACTGACATAGATTGGGGCAATGTGCCTAGAAAGCAAGGAAGACCGAGGATGGCCAGCCACACCAGAAGCTAGGAGAGGCATGGAGCAGAGTCTCCTGTAGGGCCCTCAGACAGAGCATGGCCCTGCTGACACCTGGAGGCTGGCCTTCTAGCGCCAGAACTGTGAGAAAACACATTTTTGTTATTGAAAGCCACCTAGTTTGTGGTTATTTGTTATAGCAGCTCCAGGATATACATGAGTTTGGTCTTAATTCTGACATATTTTAGGTAATATTTTGTTTTTAAACTTTAAATTTTGTTTCACCATTTGGCTATTTTACTTTGCATTGTCAGGACTTGTACAAGTGCAATTTATAAGGTGGTTGTTTGAGCATGCTGAGTTTATAAAAAGCTGACTCACTTCCAATTTTTCTCCTCAAAGAACATATAAAACATAAACCCTACTTTTTTATTTCTTTTTAAATTTTTTTCATAATTTTATTTTTTTAATATATTTTATTGATTATGCTATTATAGCTGTTCTATTATCCCCCTTCATTCCCCTCCACCCTGAACACCCTCTCCCACCCACATTCCCCCCTTTAGTTCATGTCCATGTGTCATAAGTTCTTTAGCTTCTACATTTCCCATACCATTCTTACCCTCCCCCTGTCTATTTTCTA
>CM052540.1:58124485-58171809 GCA_028533065.1 Trachops cirrhosus | reverse complement strand
ATACCATATATTTAAGCCCTCAGAGTTTGATTGAAATATCAGAATAAGTGTTTTCTTTAGCCTGCAGCAATAAGACCATATGTTGAAAAAGACTTCAAAATGGGCCATTGTAACATTCAGGAGACACTTCGAATTAATCAAAAGCACAGAATATAGAAAATTTTCCAGAAAGGAAGGGTAAAATAAAGGGAAAACGTGAAAACTTTGGAACAGCAAGTGAATTTGGCTACAGAACAAAAGGTAGACAATAATTGGTTATCTTCAGAAAAACAACAAAGACTCAGAAATTTGTCTGGCCAAACTAACCCAACCCAACCCAACCCAACCCAACCCAACCTAACCCAACCTAACCCAACCTAACCCAAACTAACCCAAACTAACCCAACCTAACCCAACCCAACGTAACCCAACCTAACCCAACCTAACCTAACCCAACCCAACCTAACCTAACCCAACCCAACCTGACCCAACCCAACCTGACCCAACCCAACCTGACCCAACCCAACCTGACCCAACCTAACCCAACCTAACCTGTCAGGAAACCACAGAAAAAAGGAGTCCAGGGAGAGAGCTCCAACAGCTTCAGAGTTCTTTTAAGCTTTCTATACCCAGGAAGGGTTTTGGAATATTGCTTTAAGAATTTTAATTTGGAGTTTCTGAATTTAAATTTATTCTACTAGGTAAATCATAGGTGTATGGAAAATAAACAATAAAAGGTCATAAGTACTCAGCAGACTGACAGAAATCTGGCCACTTCTTCAAACATGGTGAGATATGACATAAACAGCCCATACTCTAAATCTAAGCGGGTTGACACAACCATGTCAAACTTACACATACACTAAATCCATGGCAGATGGATCCTGAACACAGAGAGGAACTGGAGTTCTCTATAAAGATAACCTTTCCTGTGTGTGTGGCCATATGTCCCCCTTCAAAGACTGCAGGAGCCCAATTATTTTCTCCTTTTACAGAGATCACCAGCAAGACTGACAATGCAGGGCACTCTCATGCAGACCTGTTGGGAATTTAGATTGGTGCATCTATTCTACAATGCAAAGTTGATCTGTGGGTCAAATTTAATAAGTATATCTTTTGATCCAGCAACATGACTCCTGGGTATTGAGTCTAAAGAAACAATTGAAAAAGATGTTCAGCATGACATAATGATAACAAATACTGAAAAAAATCTAAATGTTTAACATTAGATCCCTGGCTAAATATACATTGGCACACGTCATCAACAAAATTATATGTAACACAAAAAAATGGGTGAGGTACTGGACTAGCAGAGCTGCCCTTGTTCAAAGAGCCACATAATCTTTGCTGGGAGCTTAAGCTCAGGAGGCAACACAATTACATAGGCAGGCACTGCTGGAGAGCCACTCGGTGCAAGAGTTCAGCCGGATGGCTAAGGGGCAGGGGCAGCAGCAGGAGACAGATAAATACTGAGGCTATTCCTACTTGAAAGCTGATCTCGGTGACTCTCCTCTGTGGACTGTATAAATGGGGGATGGGGGTGGGGAGGTTTGAGGGAGAAAGGAGAGGATGTCTCTGGAGGGTGATACTGAAATTCCTGTCAATCTGGCAAGTATGTGTTTCATTTGGTTTTAATTTAGTTTGAAAAAATATAAGATGTGACTGCTTGTTTCCTTCATCTTGGATGTTATCAAATAGTTCATGCTGGCTGCACAGAAGTTGTCAGGAAGAACCTGTCGGGAAACCACAGTGAATCAATCATGGTTATATATATGGAAATATTTCAGGTAATTTTGATTTTCTTCCACCCATCCATCCTGTACTGATATATATTTTTTACAATTTGCATATACCATACCTTTAGGAAAAGAATAAAAACTAAAAAGAAAAAAATGGCACAACATTTAACATCCCTTCAAGGTCAAAAATATCTTGCACTGTATTTGTGACCTACACAAAACAGGAGCTTAAAGTAGAATTTAGTCCAATGCCAGAGAGTCTGCTAAATGAGCTACCCAGTATCATTTTATTCATCTAGTTTAATATTTTTTTCTCTTCTTTCATTTATTACTTACAAATTTTTAAATGAAACTTTATCTGTTCATACTATGTCCTATTTCTTTTATCTGAAGTCTGGGATTCAGAATCATTCCAATATAAACTTATTTGTACAGATTAAAAAAAAATTCCAAGAACTTTCTATTGGTTCTTTCCCATTCAATGGGACTTTCCAAATATTTATCTTTCTTTTCTATTCTCTCTCTCTCACACACACCCCTGTGAGCCTTCTCTTATCATACTCCTACAATTATAAACCATAAAGGTTCTTCAACAACTACACTGTTTTTCCCACATAAATTTCTCCATGATACCCTATAAATATTGTCCACTGTTCTAAATTCAGGGTTAATGGCCACAAGATCTTTGCTTCTCTGTTGAGCACTAAAGGTAAAAGGGGGTATAGGGCACAGGGATGAGGCTGCCTTTCCATCCAATTGCATTTCCATATGCACCAAAACAGAGGCTGGCTCAAACAAAGTTTTAAAATGCCACCAGCTACATTTTACTTTCCTGGGCCACTGAATACAGGGAAGCTCATGTATTTATATATTCCAGAATTTAGAGCAGGTCTGAAAAGCTCTCTACCTCTAAAGCTGATTTTAAAAGCAATTATCACTGACAATATGGCTTAGATCATTTTATGAGTCAGAAATTTATAGTCAGAAGGTGGCATGTTTATTATTTTTTATCCTCAACTGAGGACATTTTTTCCCATTGTTTTTAGAGACAGATGAAGGGACAGAGAGAAATATCAATGTGAGACAGAAGCATTGGCTGGTTGCCTCCTGTATGTGCCCAAACTGAGGACTATACATGCCCAGACTGGGGATCGATCATGCAACCTAGGTATGTGACCTAGGCTGCAAATCGAAACCCACAGCCTTTCAGTCACAGAACGATGCTCCAACCAACTGAGCCACACACCAGCCAGGGCATAAGGCAGCATGTTTTAGACAAGACAACAGAAACCCATAGAGGTTAAGGTGTTGACCAAAGGCCGAGGTGAATAGCTGTCTCTGGTCTCCATTTCCAGGTCTCCATGTCTTCCTATTCAGGAGTGTGTTTCAGCACACATACTCATCTTTAAGTTCTTCCAGGACCACTAAGGAGTATCTGATCAATTTTATTTAAAGCCAACAATACAATCCTACAAGACCATCTATTGGATAAGATTAGGGGTTAGTAAATATGAACACACAGACAGGACACAGAGAGTGGATACACCTTTCAAGTCCTAACAGCCCATTTCCAAACAAGACCAACATGGTACCCCTTCTTCCTTTCAAGCAACATCATGGCAAAAGAGCACATGAGAAGTCAAGAAGAATGTCAGAGAAGGAATCCAGGCCACATAGTCAGGAGACCTGAGTTACACTCCCAGCAGTTTCTGTATCTACAACATTGTGGGGCATTTTAAATCTCCTTGGTCCATTCCAAGCTCAGCAGTCTAAGGCTGTTTGGGAGGCAATGACGGGGTTTCCTTGATGAAGTCACTAACAGAAATAATGCACTTTTTTAAATGAAGTTGCTAATAGGGGAATTGTTCATACCAGATGACTAAAAATGTTGCTTTAAATTCTTACAGTTATATTATGAACACAAGAGCAGTGGTTGGCTATCACTGTGATTGCAGCTCATATGGAAATTTGTTTGAGGGTGAGCTCAAGCAGAAAGTGTAAGGTCAGTTACGCAAATAGAAGAGAGCAAAGTGTATAGTTGTTAGTAGTAAATCTGTCCACCCCTGAGTGTCCACATCCCAGTTTCCATATCCCATGTGACCCCTTTAGTACCTGTTTGGGGTAGCTGACTCCTAAAGAAGAGGAACTATCAGCCTATGATGGCATCAAAGTTCCAACACTGAACTTAACCCATTCCCCAAACAGTGCATCCCCCGTATATATATAATCTATCAAGAAGGTATCTAACTACATAATATGAAAAATTAAGACATTTTTTAAAGAAGATACAAGATACAAGAAACACTGTACATAGGACAAGGACACCTCAGTCCCCTTCAAAGTAGGCACTTTGGGATTTCACACAGTTCTCCTAGTCACCATCAGCTGCCCAGTCATATTTCCCTGAATCTCATCAACAGTCTGAAATCTCTTCCCTTTCAAAGGTGATTTTAGTTTTGGGAAAAGCCAGAAGTCACAGGGTGCCAGATCTGGGCTGTGCGAGGCTGAGTCACTTTGGTGATTTGATGTTTCACCAAAACACTCTGCACAAGACGTAATTCATGAACTGGTGCATTGTTGTGATGAAGCTGCCCATCACCAGTTGCCCATAGCTGTAGCCTTCTGAGTCATCCAAATAGTTTTCATGGAGAAATGTTCAAGTTTCATGCAAAATTTAACACAGATTCATTGCTCTACTCACTCAGTCATTTTGCATGTGATGGCCACACAGTACGCATGCTCACTCAATGGCATCTACCGTCCCCACTGACTAGTACAGTGAAGTCATCATTGTTCACACATGCACATTCCAGTCTACTCTCCTTGGCTGTCAGGTCACATCAATGTCGTGCAAACTGTTCTTGTTATATCGACAATGGCTGGACATTTTCTGGAGAGATAATGTATATATTTTTAAATCAACTCATACATCTGTAAGAGACACTGAGGCTTCTATGTTTTCAGTGTCTCAAAATCACCCTTAAATTAGCACAAGAAAGTGAATGTAGGTAAGATGGTCACAAAGATACTATATAAGACACATGGAGGTCAATTCTGTTTTAACATTACATAAAAGGTGTGTGTGCATGTGAGGTGGGTAAGAATCAAAAGAGAAAAAGACGGGAAGACCCACGTCCCTTAAAGTGACCGCTTTTCTGCCACAATACATGTAAGCATACTTTCTCTTCAGTTTTGTTTAAAAAAAACTGTTTTCTTCTTAGTTTGTTTCAGGGCACAAACATAAATGTGAAATGATCATTTTACAATGTGACAGTAATTTTTAGTTAAAATGTCCTTCTTTGAGTTATGATTCCAGCTTAAAAGATGTCCTCTTTTTTTTTAAAAAAAGTGTCTTCATAATTTCAGTAATATAGGCTCCCCCAAATACTCATGCTGGCCCTAATTAGAACAAGCTTCAGAAATGAAAGGGACCTGGGGACTGCAGAGGGAAGTCAGTGAAGAGGTGAGACAGGAAAGGCAGGAAGAAGTCATGTGACTTGTATCAGTTTGCTGAACAACTGAGACTACAGGCCGGATCAGAACCAGTGGGTCTGCCTACTTCTCTGTTCTGGTGTTTTCCTTCCCAATGTCAAGATGCCTTTTAAAAATGCAATATCAACACAGAAAAGCCTCTAACTAAAGTCACATCTAAGCAATGACCCTGATACTCTCTACCAATTCCTTCAGATAAAATACCATGCTCCAATTTCAGATTCATCAAGGTTTTCTTTTTCATGTTTCCATTTTTAAAAAATCTGAATAGCTTTTTCTTTGCTTATTTCTGCCAAGAAGAAATCCACTCCCAGCTCTCTGCATAAAGGCCAACCAGATTGAAAAAGAGACTGTGATTATGTAACTGCCATCCGACCCACCACCACTGCTGGAGCATCAATACAGAATGGGCTTTTCACAGAGAAGGTCAGAGGGCCCTGGTGAGCACCCAGGGAGTTCAGATACCTCCTGGTCACAGAAAGTTTCCATCTGCAGGAGTATATTAGACCCACGCAATCGCATCTGTTTCACTGAGGTTATGTGACACCAAAAACCTTACTGACTCAGTGAAAATAATCCAATTCCTCCTTATGTGTGCAGAAGGAGCTGGGTAAAGTTTCTAATGGTTTAAAAATAAAAATCTCCAATATTTGCTAGCACTTCAGGCATCTAATCTACTGTGTATCAAGCAGAAACAAGTTCATGAGGTCCCTGAATTCCTCTCCCATCCTTTATCACGAGCTGTCATCCTAAGAAGGCAGGGATTGCCTTTCATTTTGAGAAAATAAAAAGGTCTTGGTAAGATGCTGAGCTAAGATATACTACTGAACATTCCAGAATTTTCACCCACTGAATAAAGCCATAAAACACAGCCAGGGGAGACAGTACAATCACATTTCTTGTTAACTCTCTGTTTTCTCATTTTTTCTCTCTGTATTCCCTCTAGTAGTCTTTACAGTGTCTCTTTCCCTTGTAGCAATCTCTGGCTATTTTTCTATTTTTTACTAATTAATTATTCATTTTATATCATTTTATAGACTTTATTGTATTTCCTTAAAATTCAGCATCATTACTATCATGAAAGATATCAAAACAGCACTGCCTCCTCTACTCTGTCCCCAGATTTTAAAAAATAGTCCAGTCTACAACCCCCTATTTGCAAAAATTTTAGTAGGCTCAGTAAGTATGAAGCTTAGTGTTTAACTCGCTTATTTTAATACCTCAGAGCAACACCTGAGGGAAATCATTGCCCCCATTTCGCTGGCACACACAAATCTAGAAAGAATACTCCCACTTTATCTAGAGGTCGATATTTTCATTTCCACTGATCACTCACATAATATTTACCCCCTCAAATATTTGCTTTATCCTCTCCTGGCTTCTGCTCTATTATTTCAGTTGAGAGAAGGAAAAAAAAGTGATACTTTATAATATAAATTGAATTCTGAAGGCTAAATGAGAGTCAATACTGTTAAGCTGGTATGGACATATCATGCCTAGTATATAACAAATACAGAATTATTGTATTAAAAAACAATAGTTGCTTTTAGAATTAAACAGAGAAATCCTCAGAGAAAAAGAATTAATGTTTTCTTATTAGCATTAAAAATGGGCAATCAACAACAAAATCTTAGTACATTCCAAAATCCACTTTTGTCTCCAATTTTCTTTTTTTAATTTTATTTATTTATTTTTTATTGTCATCTCTAATTTTCTTACCAAGGTTTTTCCTTTATGAACATGAAGCTTTCCAACTAGCAAAAAGACACATTTATCAAGAAATAGTAGGTAATAAAAGAAAGCAGTAAAATAAAATCTAGCATATACTTCATATAAATTCAGATCATTAATAAGCTTCCTAAATTTCCACTATATATTGAATAATAAACTCTTCTATCAACAGAAATTAAATGATTTCCATAAAAATTTCTACCAATATACAGGTAGTCAATACTTTTCCAAATATTCTGATGTTCAGTGCCTCTCCTTAGAACAAAATAACACCCCTTTCCCACCAATGATTTTTCCATTCATTCTATTCAATGCTTTGTTTTTGCATTAAGTTCTTAGCAACTCAGTTCTGGCAAATAATACTACCTAGTGATTAAATTATAGGTTTTCCGTCGGCAATTCTGCTGTCCTTTTATATGTGTGTGGAAAGACTCCTGTATGAATTGTACAATGAAAAGCTATCTTTCTTATTATCCCTGTTTGTTTCTCTGAAGAGTCTCTATACCATTCACACTGTGCCAAACAAAATAAAAACAAAAATATTACCTCTGTCCCCATTTCAAACAGAAGCAAAGGCAACTCCGAGAAAGTAGAAACAGAGCCACATAAATATAGTAACTATCTTTGACCAAGGAGCAAAGACAATATAATGAAGGAAAAAACAGTCCTTTCAACAAATGATGAAAAGACAATTGAACATCCATATGCAAAAAAAAAGAAAGATTCTAGATAGACACCTTACACTCTTTACAAAAATTAACTCAAAAAGAATATGAGGCCTGAATGCAAAATGCAAATCCATAAAACTCCTGGAAGAAAACACTGGAGAAAATCAAGATGACCCTGAGTATGGTGGTGACTTTTTAGATATAACACCAAAGACAAGACTGATGAAAGAAATAATTGATATGCTGAAGTTTACTAAAATTAAAACCTCCTTCTCTGTGAAAGACACTGTCAAGAAAATGAAAAGACAAGCCACAAACAGGGTGAAAATATGTGCAAAAGACACATTAATACATGTCTGTTATCCAAAATCTACAAGAAACTCTTAATACTCATCAATAAGAAAATAAATAACCCAGTTAAAAACTGGGCCAAAGACCTCACCAAAGAAGATATACTGATGCCACATAAGCATGTGAAAAGGAGTTCCGCATTGCATGTCATCAGGGAAATGCAAATTAAAACAACAGGACACCACTACACAGCCATTAGGATGGCCAAAACCGAAAACACTGGCAACACCAAATGCTGGAAAGGGTGTAGAGCAACAACGTCATTCATCAGAGAATGCAAAATGGTACAGCCACCTTAGATGACAGCTTGGCCATTTCTAACAATACTAATAATCACATTCCTACCACACAATCCAGCAATCACACTTCTTGGTATTGACCCAAAGGAGCTGATAATGTGCACACAAAGACCTGCACTTGAATGTTTCCAGCAGCTTTATTCGTAATTTCTCAAACTTGGAAGCAACCAAGATGTCCTTCAGTAGGTATATCCAGACTATAGAATATTACTCATCTCTAAAAAGGAATACAGCTATGAGTCCATAAAAAGACATGGCAGAAACTTAAATGCATATTACTAAGTGACAGAAGTCCACTGGAAAAGGCTACATACTGTGTGACTTCAACTATATGACATTCTAGAAAAGGCAAAACTATGGAGGCAATGAAAAGATCAGTGGTTGTGAGGGGTTGGGCTGGGGGAGGAGGGAGGAATATGCAGAGCACAGATGATTTTTAGGGCAGTGGAAGTTCTCTGTATGATACCATAATTATGGATATACAGTATGTCATTATACATGTGTCTAAACCCATAGAATGTACAGCACCAGGAGTGAACATAAACTCTGGACTTTGAGTGACTACGGCGTTTCAACACAAGTTCACTAATTGTAACAAATGGACTACTTTGGTGGGAGATGTTGACGGAGGAGAGGCTGTGAGCAGGTAAGGATGTGGGGTGTATGGGAACTATCTGTACTTTCTGCTCAATTTTTTTTTTGAGCTTAAAACTGCCCTTAAAAATGTCTGTATAAAAGGAAAAAAATGTACAAAATAACACAGTGAAGTGTTTCCTATCCATCTCTGTCTCCAGCTGCCAGCTTTCCCCCACCTAATATGTGCAAGCCGTCACATTTATTAGTTTCTTGGATAAACTCCCAAGGCTTCTTTAAGCAAAATAAGCAAATAATGATATCAGTATACACTACCCCTCTTCTTACATAAGAGCTATCATACTATGAGTGCTCTGCACCTGGCTTTCCTCTATATTGAAACACAGAAATTTCCCTGTTTTTTTGTTTTTTTTAACCACCTGCCCAGGATTCCTTATGGATGTACCACCACTAATCCATCCCTTACTAATATACACTTACATGGCCTATTTCAAATACTTTGCCATTTCAAAAATGTAACTTTGAACAACTTATTTCACATATAAGTATATCCCAGAAATAATTCTCAGATATTGACTGTATTTGTAATTTTAATAAATATTTCAAAGGGCCATTTCTTCTGATAGCTGAAATAAACAATTCTTTAGAATATACTCTCAAAGAATATCAAGCAGCTCACATGGAATATTTACTACTGTATAATAACTGTCAAAGACATTTACAATCATTAATTTTTAAAGTTAAAATCAAATACTGACAAGATAAAGAACAATGCTCCAGAATTTTAAAAAAGTCTAACCTTCTAAAGAATGAGGAAATCTTGACTGCTATTTAGAAATCTTGACTGTTATTATTACTAGACTAGCACAAATTTATTTTTAATAAAACACCAACTATGTTAATATAAAACCTTTGGCATTGCAAATTCCATCAATTTTTGTCTAAAATCAAGAAGAGCAAACTGAGGAGAAATAAACTCAGTTTACTTGTAAATCTTTAAAAATCCAATCATGTTTCATATAGTCTACAAACTACCATATTTTGATGTGCATAATGCACACTTTTTTTGCTCAAATTTTTGAGGGGAAAATAAGGATGCACATTATACATGGGTAGTACTAATTCCATATCTATATAAATGTTTTTAAGTCTTTTATTTATGCTTATGCATTAAAAGTATAACTCCAGATATGAGTAATAGTATCCATATGCAAAATAATACCCTGGAATACAATAATCAGTTTTATATATAAATAAAAAATTAAAATATTAAAACAAAAATTTTTTTCCTGAAAGTCTGAGCCAAAAACGTGGGTGCGCATTATACACAGTGAAATCAGTAAGTGCTTTTGGCTTTACATGTAGGAATCATAAGCAAACAAATTGAAGAACAGGCTTAAAGTGTTGTAAACCCCAACGAAAAACAATTATATAGGGACTCATTTGTAGGTTATCCCCCCAAAAGTTATCAAGACATATACTAAGTCCTCATATTTTCCTAATCAGTATATTAATAACCAATTTTATATTATCTGTCCAAAAATTTTTTAGAGGTAAATAAAACATCTTTCTAATGTTTTTACTGATAATGGTGGTACTGTTTCCGATTGGCAAGGTAAAATTCAAGTGGACTTACGTTACGATAAGGAAGGGATAAAAAAGGCAATTTAGGTCTCAAAGGGAAGGGTCAAAACTGTGGCAAAAAAGTATAAAACAACAATTAGGACCAGGAATAAAGAACAACCCAGATATGATTCCACCAGCAAAGAGTGACGGCCCACAGCTCTATTCATGGGGTGAGTACAGAACAGTTCACAGCACGGTGCAAAGCTACTAGAGAAGAAAGGGGCATGGCATGGATCTTAGGCTGCATCATCAAAAACTTTAAGGCATTTTTCTGGAACTAGCTTTTTCTCAAAATCACCTCCTCTAGTGTACAAGTTCTGTGTAGCCCAAAGGACTTCATTTTCTTCACTGCATGTGCTCAGCATCCAGAACACTACATGGCACCCAGTAGGTGCTCAAGACAGAATTGCTGAACAAATAACTGAATCTTCTTAAGACATTCAGGATGCCCACTAATGCACCCTTGCAGACCTTTGTCCTTAAGCATTATTCCACAGCCCCAAGCTATTCTTTTGTAGTCCTGATCATCAGAACTCACCATATTAGTGCCCAGTCAATGCACACAATAAATCTGAGCAATTCATACTAAAATATGAATGTCTACTAGCACTTCAAAGTCTTGCCCCTATGTACTCAAATAAGGATTCCTAAATCCTAGGAAATAAAATCCAGCAGCTGATATTTCAGGTACCTGAGAGAAAACTGTGGAGTGTGGGAATAAAAAATGCCTATTCTGGTTCATCTGCCCAAACAGCTTTCAATTTTGTCTTAAAGAAGGCAGACTACAAATAAACTCTTCAATCTCTAGATCTATATCAGCATAAGTTGCTAGAAGAAAAGTTTTGTTATTAATTAAATGAGAATAGAAGAGCCCTGACCTGTGTGGCTCGGTTGGTTGGGTGTTGTCCTACAAAGTGGTCACTGGTTTGGTTCCTGGTCAGGGCACACGCCCAGGTGGCAGGTTCAGTCCCCAGTCAGGGCGTATGCAAGAAACAGCCAATCGATATTTCTCTCTTACAAGGATGATTCTCTCTCTCTCTCTACTTCTCTTCCCCTCTATCTAAAATAAATAAAATCTTTTAAAAAATGAGAATAGAAGAAATAAGAAATGTAACATAAGGAAATGGAGTTTTGTTTCTTTACTAAAGACACAAGAGGAAAACTTTTCTGCCTTTCAAAAGGCAAATGTGCCATCTCCATACACTATATAAAGAATCTGAGATCATGAAAATTAAGAGCTGAGACCCTCAATGGGTAATAAGTAACTGTTACAACAAAGAAATCATCCAGGAAGGGAATTGGCTGAACAGAATCCGGGGCCTTGCCATAGCACAACGCAGTGAAATGCGAAGTAGCTTTTCATAACTGCAAAACTATTTTGAAACAATCTGAACACTGAACAGCCCCCAAAAAGAGTCTTAAAACAGAGGCATGACTATATGTCAAGAGACTCTACTAGTTCCAAGGATTTCACAAGGAACTGTTCTCTAAAACTACTGGGTTCTGAGATTACAAAAATACCCACAGTGCTTAAGGTTACTGTTAACTCTGGAATGAGAGTCCTTAGGGAAAATCTTCCCAAAGTAGAGAAGATAAATGCATTTAAAGCTTACTCATTTGGTCACATTTACTCAGAAAACCTAAAAAAGAACAAGTCACGTCTTGGCAAAGTAAAGTGAAAACCAAAATACAAATGTTACATGTATAAAAAGCAGAAAAGCTAGCATGTGGCACCTGCAGAGACAGATGTGTCATTAACTGTAACTAGTACGCTAAGGCTCCCGCATGAACTACTGCAACAGTCTCCACTCTGCAAAACATGCCCCTTCCCTCATAGCAGGAGCTTATTTAAAAGTATAATACTTGCCGCCACTTTAAAGCAAGTTTTGGGAGGCTACAAAGCAGAAATCTGTTTACTTCTAGCTTATTACTATGTCTGCAATTCACTCAGGCAAAGCTCTACCACATAGTCAGGACCCTGAGTTAAGTTTCATGAACTAGTGTTCTGGTGTGCCGGAGGCGTAATGATTCACAATGTATGGGGACCCGCTGCTTACATGATAAGTTCTCCAAAGTCTTTGTATTTTATTCATCTCCCTGGCCCTTTGCCTGTCATTCTTAATACACGTGAAGTGCTAGAAAGGAGAGGGGAGGCAGTCTACCTCTCATTAGGTAGGTTACCTCATTCAAGCCACATTATACATTCACAGTGGTGAAATTCCTTCTCACACAGGTGTTCTAACATCTGCACTGGGCATCAGCTGGGTGTCTCATAACCACAGTTAATTGAGCAAGGTGAGGTAGCACCTACAGAATGTCTACACGAGGACCTTGGTTAAATTAATTAATTAATTAATATCTCCAATTCTAAGGAGGTCATATTATGCAAGGGAAACCAAGACAAAGTCAAATGGGTCCAGTTCAAGGTAGCAGAAGCATTGGAGAAGTTTAGAACGGTAGCAGGCAGTAAGGCCTGGAGGAGTTCCTAAGCAAAGCAGATGTATCCAACTTTTTATGCAGTGCCCGGGGTACCTCATCAGGCTATGTTGACAGCAGTTATATAACAGATGCAGAGCAGCCACAAATATTTACCTCATAAATGACTATGGAGAAGTAATTTCCTGTCAGGCACAGAAGCTTGACACTGTGGGGGTAGAGAGATAATTCACAGATACATAACTGATGTAGTGTAGCCATCTGGAAGGGGAACAACATCTCAGACACACCAAACAATAATGCACAGCAGAGAACAATTTTTATGAGGGTCACAGGGAATGTAGTGTATGCATTAAGTGAAAAGGAAGGAGGCAGAAATCTTCTTTTACTCACCTGGTACATACTCAGTGCCCACCTACCAGCTGCCAAGACTGGTCTAGTTGCTGTAGGTGGAAAGTAAACATGACCTACAAAGGTCCTGACATCATGTGACCTAAGTTCTACTGACATGGATATAAAAGTTTAATAAATAAATAATTTCAGAGAAGACTGAGTGCCATGAAGAACATGAATGCAGGCTTTGAGGTAACAGACTGCACGAGAGACAGTTTTGTGTAGGATGGTCAGGAAACGTCTTTCCAAGATGGGGATGTTTGTCCAAAGACCAGAATAAAATGCCCAGCACATGTGAAGACCCAGAGAGAAAAAAATTCCAGGCAGAGAAAATGGCCAGTGTAAGAGTCTATTACAACAATTTTAACATATTTGGGAAAAGCAACAAGCTCGTTGTAGCTGAAGCGGCACAGGAGGGAAATGATCATTAGATGCAGATCTGACGAGAGAGGGGACCAGGTCCTGTGGGGGTTTATGGGCCATAGTGAGGATCCTCCAAAGGACAGCCATGTGTACCGGGCTTTACAACACTTGTGTCTCTTGTTACAGTCACCTCACACCACCATTGTGCATTTGTTACAATTAATGAACCAATATTATTAACTTGAAGTACAGAGTTTATTCAGATGTCCTTCCCTTCTCAGACTTAGTGGTTTTTTCCTCCTCCACAATCCCATCCAGGATACCACATTACTACTTACTTTTCAGGACCCGTCAGGATCCTTTTGGCCGTGGCAGTTTCTAGATTTTTCTTTGGTTTTGATGATCTTGGCAGTGTTGAGGATTCCTATGATGTAGGATGGCCCTCTACTAAAATTGTCTGGCATCTTTCTCACGATTTGAGTGTCAGGGATTATGCCACAAGTGCCATCTCCATCATGTCTCATGAGGATACACACTACCACTGTGACTTACTACTGTTGATGCGAACCTTGACCACCGGACTCAAGTGCTGTTTGTCAGGCTCTCCACTGTGAAGCCACCCTCTTGCCCACAACCCCTTTCCATACTGTAGTCTTTGAAAGAAAGTCTCTGAGAGGCTACGCTTGAGGAGTAAGGGGTCATGCTCCCTCTTCTTTAGAGCCGAGTACATAAATTATTTGAAATTCTTCTGCATGAGATATTTGTCTCTTCTCACTTTATGAATTTATTCAGTCATCTATTTATATCAGTATGGACTCATGAATATTTATTTAATTCAGGTTATGATCCAAAACTACCGTAATTTTTTTTGCTCAAATTATTCTATCTTTGGCAACTGGGAGCTTTTGAATTGACTCCTGAGCCCCTCTGACATATTCCTATCAATATGTATGTTTATTTATTGGGGTGGAGGGATCAGAATATGGCCTTAACTTTCTAGCACCACAAAATTCTCCAGGCTCATCTGATATGTCTCCTGCCCCTGTCCTAGAATCAGCTATTTCTCCAAGGTGTTCTGGCTCCTCTCACTGAAGAATGGTATTAGAAATCAGACCTGGGCACTAGAGGTACTCACAATCTCTGCAGTATTTTAACTCTGTATCTTATTTTCCTTTTTCTTTTACTTATAATTTATCTTTAACTTTTTGAGAAATATGCTTCTTATGTCCAATATTCTCCTTTCACCCAATTTCTATCCCAAACTGTACTTTATAACTGCTGGCCAAAGTAAGCAAATCATATCAAACACTACGTACTGCACAACAGGAAAGCAGTTTCCAAAGACAATTCCACAGGTTGTAAAATTAGGTAGAAATGCTGCCGTGTTGTGCTGCTGAGTCTCCTCATAAAACTGAGCTCCGTGGACAGAACAGGATGATCTTAGCACCACTTTTTATTAGGCAGATGGACATCTTATTAGCATAACAAACTCCAAAGGTTCATGGGTATTTGAATTTTCCAAGTAAATTGACACAGGAACTGATAAATTTAGGTGAGAACAGGTACCAGAAGGCTAAGTTTCATACATTAAAAAAGCTGTTACTAACACAATGAACTTGGCAATGCAATCTCTGCTCCTACCTTTTAAATACATGGAGTAGAGAAACATTATCAGCCATCTCTTAAACGAATTTTCTTACATAACAGAACTGGCTTTAGGCAGGAATCTTCCTTTTTACCCATGTAATTGCCAAAGTCTCTAATATGAAAATTGCTTTCTAAATTGTAGACCCTAGAGAACAAATAATCTTTAAGACCTTTTCCCCATAAACTGTTATGATTCACATCATTATTTCTCTCTAGTTTAATAAATGTAATTATAAGAAATGTTCAGCACATTATCAGTTCTGGGTCATATATATACATTGTAATATATTTCTGTTTTTTTGTAGAGAACCCTAACTGATACAAATACCGAATACATTTCTCTCATAAGCCATCAAAACTTCAACTATGTACTAGGATGAAGCAAAATTCAAAAGTCGTAGGCAAACTCAGGCATGGAGACACATAGCTGATTTACCACAGTTGTCAGTTCATGTCAGTGTGGCTGATACCGCATCCTCATCTTCATTCCACAGTCATCTAAATCTTGGCAGTGAAAGGGGCAATGAGATTGATAGGTTTTCTTTCCTTCTCTTTTAATTTGAAAGATATTTTTGCTGGATATAAAATTGTTGGTTGACAGTTCATTCTTTTAGCTCTGCCTTACATAATTTTGATTGCAGTCTGCTTTCATTCTTACCTTTGTTCTTCTGTATATAATGTGTCTTTTTCTCTCTGGCTATCTTTGAAGTTCTGTTTTTGGTTTTGGCAGTTTAAATGTGATATTTCTGGTGTGTGTTGTATTCATCCTGTTTGCTATTTATTGAGCTTCTTGGGCTGTTATTCAGTATGTTATTCAGTATCTATCAAATGATTTTAGGAAATCCTTTGCTATTATGTTTTCAAATATTTTTTTCTTTTTCACTCTCTTCTCATTCTGGGACTCTAATTACACACATGTTGGAAACTTTTAAGTCGTCCCAAAGCTCTTAGAGGCTCTACATTTTTTGTTTTTGTTTTATCTGACCTTTTCTCTTAATGATTCAGTTTGGAAAATTTCTTCTGATTTATCTCCAAGCACACTGGTTATTTCTTTGGCTATATTAATTCTATCAGTGGGCCATCCAAGACACTTTTTATCTCTGTTACTGCTTTACACTTTTAGTGTTTTCATTTTATTCTTTATAATTTCTACCTCTTTACTGAAATTTCTAATCTACTTATGCAACTTGCCTACTTTTTCCACCAGGACTTTTAACATATAGGTATTTAAAATCCTGTCTAACAGTTCAAACACCCGGGTCATATCTGACTTTGGTTCTATTGATTGATTTGTTTCTTGAGCGTACTGTTTTTCCTGGCTTCTTCATGTGTCTTGGTAATTTCTGGCTGAAAGCTAGATACCTTGCATAGAATACTAGAGCTGGAATTTAAGCCTGGAAATCAACATGTCTCTTTCTCTGCCATCCTTATGTGTAGGATTTGATTCAGTGTTCTCAGGCATTGAGACTAGGTTGAGATATTATTGTTGTTATGGTTACCCTCTGCACATTACAGGCTACATATGGCTTTACTGTGACCTCGTACTTAAGGGGAGCTGGTTTGCCAGAGAGTTCACCTCAATGTCTGCTCAACCCTCAGCTCAAGTCTTCCATTTGTACCTACAGCTCAGAGAACCAAGACCTTCCTTAGATTTTAGGCTAGTTGGTTGTTCTGCAACTTTAATTCTCTAAAGGAATCAAGTAGGTTATCTGGCTTTTTACTGTTGTAAGCACAAGACCAATACTCTTTCCCACTTTAATATCCTAGCAGAAGCCTGTTCTTATGCGTTTGTTTGTTTTTATTAACATAAAAGTTTCCGAAGCTTGAACTACAAAAGTACACAGATATCATACAAACTTGCTAAGTAGCAGTATGTCAAAAAGTGCTTGGGACTCATATTAAAATGTAATATCTTAAAATTTATCCAAACCAAATGGATTTTACAAAGAAAGGACATATTTCCTTTTTGATACCATGTTTCCTTAATTCAGAGTCAGCTGACTTCCTGGTGACACATGTGTGTGTCACAAGAAAGCCTTAAGCAAGTTTAGAAAGGTGCTTGTATTTTTTCAGGTACATCAGTAGAGAACAACACAATGAGAACAAAGAAAAAGCAAACAGAAAAAGACAAGCATTAATTGGTAATTTACAAGGGTTTCTGTTACTCACTGTTCCTGTATTAGAAGCTTCCAATCCTCCACTGATCATGCTAAGACATTTTTCCTAGTTCTCTTCCTCTTCAGTTGTGTGCTTAAGAACAAATACAACATCTCCTAAAAGCTATTTGTGGTACTTTCCATCATAGGCTTCCTCGTATTTGCCCCCCATTTGACACAGTCACTTTTAAATTCCTCAGAAGCTTATAGAAGCACAGGTGGCTAAAAGATTTGGTGTAAGTTCTGTGAAATCATGACACATTTAACACAGTAAGGGAACCATTGTAGACTCCAAAAGAAGTGCTTAGTGGAATACTATAAACTGCTAAAAGCTTCCAATTGATACTATTTCAAAGCATTCACCAGAAAAAGAAAATCAATATTGAAATATCACCTTCACAATTTCAGAGTTCTGCATCACTGGAAAATTAACCAATCTTTTATGTATAAAGGTCAAACATAAGCCAAAAACAAGATTATTCAGTGAACAATCTCAATGGGGATGGACAAAAGGAGAAAACAATGAACAGATCCCAGTGTTTGCACAAATGGATACTGCTATATATTTTCAGAAAAAAAGTTTAAAATTTTCACAGAGAACAAGTCAGAATGCAGACATGGGTTCTTTAAGGACAATCGATCGTGCTCACCCCAGCAGAAATCGCCAAGTCCACAGGAATGACTGACGGTGGTGAAAGAGGAAGGACGGGGGAGAAGGACTTCCCTGAGTGCTTCCACTGGGGGACTGGCCTGTGAGCCTTCTGAGCAGCCCTGGTGCCGAACCGGCTTCCATTAGTCTCTTGGGAAGCAAGCCAGACAGAAGAGTTAAGATATTTTACAACAGGGTAAAAATATCAGTACGAGAACCCAGGGGAGAAGTGGGGAGGCAGAACTATTGAAAAGACAAAAAGACCTAGGGGAAAGGACAAAGGGAAACTAGAGAAGCACGGGAGCAAGTTGGGAAGCACCCATGACGTGTCAGACCCTCTCAGCCACAACCTCAGTGCTCAAGGAAGGCGGTATTGTCCGCTGCAGTTTAAGAGGACAAACTAAGTTGTGAAAACTATATTGAAACTCTGTAAGTAAACACCACTTTTAGAGATGTGTTATTAAGGAAGAAAAAGTAATGAGGTCTGTGATATACTTTTCAATTTTTTGACAAAAATAATTCCCTCCTTCTAGATGCATAAGTGTTTTCATAGTAAAGTTGTGGGGGAAATAAAACAGAGCAAGATACCAGAGATTAAAATTGGGAACTAAGATTAACAGCAGAGATTTATGTTTTTTCCATATAACAGAAAGCAAAATGAACTGAACAGTGCACACAGACTCCAAACCAGGTGTATTTCTCTCCCTTCTTCTAACCAAACCTTTGCCTCTCACACTCTCCAGCTGCCTTTGTTCTACACGCAGCTTCTAAGCACTCTGGAAAAGCCAGCCAGGAAGCAAATCCAACAGGCAAGTAAAAGCCTTAGGATTTTTACTCAGATTTACTGGTCATCCATGAAGCAAATCCAATAGGCAAGTAAAGGTCTTAGGATTTTTAACAAGTTATTGTTGACAACAAATAACAGTACTGGACAGAGAATGTCTACACCCTAAAGTAACTTTATTTACAGTTCCCTCTCTTGTAGCAAAGATTTTTGAAGTTCTAGGGGAAAAAAAGAAACACCTCTATACAACTTAAAGAACTCTGTAATTTGCTCATTATTTTCAGCCAGACACTGACAATCACCCAGATGCTTGTAATATTCACAGTGTACCAAACAAAATTGTAACTCAACTAAATTTTCAAGGCAGAGTGTTTGAAATTTATAATTTAGTCTCCCTTTTAAAAAAGGTCATAAATGGTTGTTAAAAGCTCAAGGCAGCCAACACCAGCTTATTATACCTCACAGTGTAACCGAACGGGCAATGCTATTTTAGCTACCATTTCACAGCACTATTTCTGTCTCAGAAAAGACATACAGAGTGGTAGATAGATACCTATTTATTTGGTTATTATCTTACTTTTATGTATACTTGAAACATTTCTTAATTAAAAAAGATAATTCACTCCGTGTTTACTGAAAACCTGCCAGATTAAAAAATCTGCTATGCAGTATGGGGAATATAATTGTTTATTATGTCTTACTAAATGCAAGGGCAAAAATGATCGACTAAAGAAGGATGTCAGACATACTAGAAAGCATGTAAGATGACTACCACAGAACTAATACAGACAATGAGCAAAAAGAACTCAAAAAGTAGAAGTCCATCAGTTTTGGTGAGAGATATTACACTGATGGTTAAGAAAAGTCACAAATTCCTCCCACTGCTCTATGTACATCCCTTTCTGTTTAAAAATATGTATGTATGTATTTTCTATTACAGTTGACATTCAATATTATATTTCAGCTGACATTCAATATTACATATTATTCCATATGTATTATATGTTTTAGGTGTTATATAACTTCCTAAGCATATAAGCATAGTGGTTATATTTATATAACTTCCAAAGTGATCAGCCCAATATGGCTGCTCCTCCCATCAGGGGCAGAAACGTCCCTATACCTTGAATCTGGGCTGGCCTACTGATTTGCTTTAACCTAAAGAAGTAACAGAATAGCCACCATGTGGCTTCTGGGCATGCATCTTCTGCCCTCACTTTCTTGCATCCCTGAGATGGCCGTGTAAAGAAGTCTGAGTCAGTTCTCTTGAGGATGAGAGAGAGGCAGAGTTGACAGTCAGCAACAAACTGCCAGACATGTGAGTGAGGACATTTAGTACCACCTAGCCCCAGGTAAGGCACCGGATAAATGAAGACAGAGGAAGGACACCAGGCAGGACCAAAAGAAGAAATACCCAGTTGGGTCCAGCCCAGTTACGAGTTCACGATTTTCTAACAAAAGAAAAATGTTGTTTTAAGCCACTAAGTTTCTGGGTATTTTTTGGTATGAAACAATAGCTACCCAATATAAGTACAAAGAATATGTTACCACCTCTCATTGCCACTAAAAAGAAAAAGCAAAGATACTCCTTGGTAGTACTATACAGTTAATTTTTCATATCTTCACAGGTAAATGCATAGATTAATTCAAATGATTTCAGGAACCATACTATGTAAGATGGATACAAAGAAAAATAAGACAGAGACACTCCACTCAAGGAACTTAAAAGTGAATTCAATCAAAAAGGCAAGATTCTTTAATAGAAATATATACAGGGCACCCTATGGAGACCTCAGAGAAACGTCAACAGACATAATCTGGGATGGCAGTGGGTAGATGATCAAGAGAAATTAAGGCATCCTACAGGAGCCAGAGCAAAGTCTTAAAAGCAGAAGTAAAATGGCACAAAGGTCAATGAGAGATAATCACAGATGTTTCACAGATGTGAAATATCACGGTGTTTTCAGGGAACTAAAAGCAGTTCTGAACTGTTGCTTTCTAAAGTATGTGTGGAGAATGGCTGGGCATCCAGCTGGAGGAGACAAGAGATCACAGTGGACTTTTAGGTTAAGCCAAGGAGTTTGATTTTATCCTGTTGGTAAGCACGCATCCTGCAAGTGTTTAAAGGGGAGATGTGGTCATAATTGTGTTCATAAAAGGTTATGCTTGCAGCATAGAAGGTGGATTTGAGAGGGTGTGGACCCAGGGACAGGCAAACCACTCAATGTCAAAGTCAGAGAACACAAGACAAGAAAGGGTGGACTTATCAGAGAGAACTATTAAGACAGGACTGGAAGGACATGGCAAAAAGCTCCATGTAAAAGTAATAGGGAGAAATCAAAAAGCCAAATAATACTCCCGGTTATCACCCCCAGACAGGACAGAGCAGAGCAGGTGGATGGTGTTCTCTGGAGGAGAGGTCGGTCAGAGGCAAATTCCTTGTAGGACATTTTGAGTTTCACATACAAGTGGAGCGTTACAATGCCAAGTATGCATTAAAATACACAAGTCTGAATTCTCAAGAAAGACAATAAAGCTAGAGGCCTCCATTTAGAAGTCTTCTATGTAAGTACAAGAATTAAAACTATGACCATCAGTGAAATCAGCCAGGGAAAGCTTCTAGAGTGAAAAGAGAGCTATAGCAGGGAAAATCAGGAGTGAAAGTCATTATAGGGTTTGATGAAAGTAAGGCTTATTACTCTTTGCATCTTTTAGAAAAACAGTCCCGCCATAGGTCCTCTGTATTGGGGGAGGTGAAGGGAGGGAGCCCAAGGCTCTGTTGTAGCTCGTTCACCCCAGATGTGCTATAGCTCAGGATTCCTGCATTCACTAAGTCAAAATTCTACAACTAAATGCTTATTTAAATCCAACTAATTTTCACAATCTGTGTACATGCCAGGGACTGTATCTGGGCTCCTTTTCTTGGAGCATTAGCCATCCTGCTCACTAAGCTGACCATGATGAGCTCAGGTCAAGGAGCTCAGAATTCAGCTGACTATAATGTCTATTTTAGTTTCTGTTCAATCAATTATTTACAATGCCGGCATCTTAACATTAAGCAACTGGGACATGAATCTGATATTGTGCATTCAGTTGCTTGGAAACCAAGATTTCTCAAATTTTCTTTTTCTGCTCCCAATTTTAACAACTGCCAAACAGAAATTTGTATGTACAACCTTAATAGCAAAATAAGCAATAAAATATCTATATTTTAAACATTTTTAAATGACTATTTATTTCACATGCCAGCGGAGATTTAGGTAAAAATAAAACATCAAGTTGCAGAGGTTAGTTCCCTATTAGGTCCCTTGTGAAATACTAAGCTCTCTTGACATTAGTTAGGAGGTATCCTGGTCAAGTCTATACTGACTTAAATGGGATTAATTGACTGGTGTAGTTTCGTTTCAGTCGAGGTATGAGTACAATCTTTGTTCAGGTAGCACAGTTGTTATGAGACAAGATAAATCCCTAAAGAACTGGTGTTTCAACCAAAGGTCTTATCTCAAGACAATGAAGATTGTCATTATTAGTTATAATGGCCATTATTATAATGCCCATTATTTGTGAAATTAAACTTCAGCTTTAATTCAGCTCGAGCACAGTAGGTCAATTATGTGCAAAAAAGAGGCACAAAAGTGCCAAGGTTATTCAGAGGATCCTGAAGTCAAGGGCTTTTGTTTTTTAAATGTCAGACCTTAGAAAATAAATTTAACTTTCCAAAAATAAAATTCCTTAGTATGTAAAATAAAAGCCCTTGCACTGCCTGGAGAATATATTTGGAAGCCAAGAAATGTGATGAATAAATGAATGATTCAAAAATGAACGACAAGAATGGACTATTCTATCTCCTTTCAGTACTAAGATTTAAAGGTCTGTTAACTGTCTTGTCTCTTCATTAGTACAGGCATCATGACATCTGTCCTTCACAATCACTCATAGTGTTAATCATAAGATCTAACAACTTCCCTGAGATACTCCATATGCCATCCCATTAATATAACTAGTGGTTCTCGAAGTGTGGTCGCCAAACCAGCAGCATCAGCATCTCCTGGGATTGTAGAAATGCAAATAAACTAGCCTTCCCCAGACCTCCTGAATCTGAATCTCTAGGGGCAGCACCCACCCATCTGTGTTATAACAAGCCCTCCAGGTGATTCTGATGGCCACTAAAGTTTGAGAACCCCTGGTGTATATAGAAAGTCATTGTTTTTAATAGATAAGAGCAAAATAAAACCTAATTCTATAACTTCATTTTCTAAGCTAAATTAGACTGAAGAAAGAGTTAAAGTTGGAAAAACAGAGGAAATGCTACTCAATAAGCAAGATAAATTAGACAAAATCATATCACTGACATAATTGTTTCTCCCCATCCAAGCTAGAAAAACACTGAAAAAAAAAAGTTAACAAAGGGTATTAGCCAAGGCTATGAAAAAGGCTCTTTCATATCTTGCTGGTAGGAATAAAAATGGGTATAATCCTTATGAAGGGGAATTTGACAATATCTAACAAAACTACTTATGTGTTTACCTTTTGACCCATCAATCTTCCAGCAATCTGCTCTAAATATTCACCTCCAATGATATGAAAATATATATGCATTGGGTTATCCACTGAAACACTGTTTCTGCAAAATACTGGAAACAACCTAAATGCTGACATTTAGAAAACCGGCTGAATAAACTATGTGATATTCATGCAAAGGATACTATGCAGCTGTAAATAATAATGAGAACAATCTATGAGCTGATGTGTAATGACATCCGGAATATATTGTACTGTTAAATGGAAAAAGAAAAGTTCAAAATATGCAATCGTTCACCTTTTGTGTCTGAAAGAATAGAAAAAGGAACTGTGCAGGGATAAAGCAGAAACTACGAGCGCTGGTTACCTATAGGTACTAAGAACTAGAACAAGAACAGGGTGGAAAGAACTGGAGTCATGACATTTCTGGGTACATCTTCCATTTTCAAAACCACATTAATAGTTTACATATTCAAACAAATAAAACGAACTACCATGGGTAGAGCGACCCCAAAATGGAAAAAAACAAACATAAACCAAGTATATTTCAAATAAATAACAATCACACTGAAGAAAGGAAAGAAGGAACTACCCTAGTACTTGAATGTAGTACTTTGACTACACACCCTCAGTCTAAATGTTAGAGAGCAGCTAGGAATGAGCATCTGGAGGGGAAATAAAGCAGAGCACTGCCAATCTAACAAAGAACTCAAAACAGGAGAATAGAAACAAAAGGGAGACATGCCTCACCAATGAGCTCAGCAGTCCTGAGCCTGGTCTGATAAGACTGCCAGGCATTTGAACATTACAAGCAGAACTATGATGGCCAAAACCATGATAATGCAGGAGGGGGGAAGCCCTTGAAATTCTGTATGTATCATCTCCGCTAGCTGGGAAAGAAAACTTTTAAAACTGTATATTGATCCCAAGGTCTAGAAGGGGAGGAGGAGGGGGAACCTAGAAGCTGATGAAAGTATATAACCCCTGAACCTCAATAGTTGGAGCACTCAGATTAGCTGGGTGCCCACTGGCAGCCAGGTGCTCAAGTGTACAGAACAAACTTACTAACAACTTTATTTCCTCTATATGTGGGGCATTCAGACTAGCTGGGTGCCCACCTGTAATTTCACGCTCAAGTGTATTTCATAAGTAAACTTGCTATCTCATGTCCACTATATGTGCTGTCTCTCACCTGAATTCTCTTGTGAGCAAGGCAAGATCTGATGGTGGGGAGCCCCTTGACTTGGGTCTCCCTGGTAACAAGAAGACAAAAGGAACCATGAACAAATATTGAAGTCTAGTGATTAGGTTTCTATTTCACTGTAGCACAAATTAGAAATTCCAAAAATACAGTTTGTTTTTACAATTGAGCAAATAAGTAGGTATATTGAGAACAATGAAAGCCAAGTCTTTCACAGATGGTGAAGTGAGTTACAAATATGGGAAGGAGGAATGCTAGAATGAGCTGTGTAATACTGGACTGAATTTCAGGTATCCATATGAATTCAGTTTTAATGGATGAACAGACAGATATAGACATATACACATACATCATGTACATATGCATACACACATGTTATATGCATTTTTCTTCTTTCTAGCTTTGAAGGCCTAAATGTTATGACAGTCTAATAATAATGAGCACACCTAGCAACAAGAATTCAATACCATTCTCCAAGAAAAGGAACAAGGAAGGGTTCCTTAGTGACTTGGTTGATTCCAGGGCTGAAGCAAAGAAAATTAAAAATTAGTTTGAAAGATCATGTTGTGCCTGAAAGTAAGGAAATCTCAAAGTATGATGAGGAGATGTCAAAGGCTAAGGAGTCAGCTTGAAGGAGCTCCCACTGGCCAAATTTGAGACAACTTGAGGATCAAAATAAACATAGCAATAGTAACAGTTTATAATCCACTGATCAAGAACCCATGAGTCCATACCAAATGTAAATGGACAGTAAGTAAATAAATAAACAAAGAAACAGATACCTAAATACAATATGATGAAATATCGGATAAATTTAGGTTAAGGGACAGGCTACAAAATGATTTGCTTGTAGTCTTTAAAAACATCAAGGCCATGAAAGAACAAGTTAGGATGTGAAACGGTTCCAAATGAGAAGACACTGAAGAGACAGGACAAGTACATTCCATACAAAGGGATTCTGAGCCCAGTGTACAGGGAATGCTATGATGTCATTATCAGACAGCTGACTACCGTATTTTTCAGACCATAAGACACACCTAGGTTTTAGAGGAGGAAAATAGGAAAAAAATTTTTGAAGCAAAAAATGTGGTAAAATATTTAATAACATAAATAGCATAATATTTCACCAATGTAAATGTAAACAGAACTCAACAGCAGCATTAACAACCATTATTCTTCCCAAATTTCGGGGGGGGGGAAAGTACGTCCTATAGTCCAAAAAATACAGGATAAATTAAAATCAGACTACAGACTACATATAAAATATATTGATTTTTATCACTGTACTAAGGTTAAGAAAGTGCTGTTGTTTTCGGAGATAGGCATCGAAATATTTATGGCTTGGTCTACAACTAACTCTCAAATAATTCAGAACAAAATTGTATATATAAAAGAATGAACGAGCCAATGATAAAGCCAATGGATCAAATAGTTATCCTTGCTGAATCTGGGTCAAGTATATGGAAGTTTTTCATGCTGACCATGGAATTTTCTGTAAGTTTGACATCATTTCAAAATAAAGAGCTACTCAAAAAGCATCAGCTTATTTAAAACATAAGAAAAACAAAGAAATATGAACCACTTTTCAAGCAAAGAAAATGTTAAGTCTTCTCCTGTGTTTCAAATGATGTTGCCCCCTGAAATGCCACTGTTCTGTAGGACAGCTAAGAGAGAGAAAGGGAGAAGGGCTAGGAGAGAAAGACTGTGCATGGAGGTAGTTGGAAAATGTTTCCTGACTCTTTCCAAAAGTATGTCTAAATTTTCTATGCAATCATAGAGTCAGTGTCACTTTCCCCTTCTTTGACAAATAAGTCTGTTTCTCATACATTGATACTAATATATTATCATATACAATGTATTTAAATGCAAAACTTTGCCTTTTTTCAAAACTCTTAACTATTTTACAGTCATATGAAATTCAAGCTCACTAAAATTTTCATTTTTAAAGAGCAACAAACTAAAGCTAGACATAGAGTTGTGCATTATCTCAGAGTTAACACAAAGCAAGCCAAGGACTGAAAATTCCAGATGTCTGATCCAATTTCCACATCACAATTGATTCTATTTGATTTTGTTTTGCCTCAACACATTTCTGGATACTACATGTGGTAAGAGAAATAGTAATAGGAAGCCCATTTTGTTAACATATTCATGGGAATTCATTTTTACCCAAATGAGATTAGAAAAACAATTCCAATGTTTTAATCAGAAATTTAAGCCTGATAGCACTCCCAGCAGCTGCTCCCTGAGCTGCCCCCAATCTCATTCAGTCTAACTCAGTGAAAGCTTTTGAGGATGAATACAGTAAAGCTAAAACTAAAGACCATTTCCAAAGGACAAACAGTTGTGTGTTTGTTTTGTTTAATGACAACAACATTTCTCTGTTTGATTATTGTCTCCCTGAGCATTCCTTCATTTGAAGCAGCCGCTGGCGGTGACAACAGCCAAGACGGGGCGACTGGAGGAATACCTCTCGCCGCACCTGGAAAGGACAGTTCCTTTCACTAAGGAATCTAATTCATGTTATTCCAGTAGGTATTTTTTAGTTTTGACTTTTTTTAGTGTTACTTCATTTTTTAACTCAAGCTCAACCACTGGCAGCAATCTCTCTTTAATTACAGATCCATTAACAGTCTGCAGAGCTGAGGCACAGATTCAATTACCCCACAGTAGATTTATACCAGTCTTCGCATCTCTCCGATGAATCATTCCCCAGAACTGCTAATAAGAATATAATTTACAAGAAGCTATGAAATGTCAGACTACAATCACAGAACAACAATAACAAATCCATTATTTCAGAACCCCAAGTGACCATGTTTTTGATACCAGAGTAAATCCCCACTTCTTTGATTCAAAAACTTTGCTACATGCCACATTCATCTTTTGTAAAAAGAACCAAAGAAGACATGCTAAAATTTAAGTCTAAAAGAAATATAATGCACAATGTTCTAACCAGTGGAAGGTTAATTATGGAAAAGAAAATGTAATCCATATCATAAGTAGGGGAAAAACAGGGAAAAAAGAAAAAGCATTAGCACACAGTAAAAAAGCAAAAGTAAATGGGAAATGGAAAAAAAAAATCTGTGGAGGAAACAAATCTCAGTGTAACTGTCATCACAGTCGACATTACTGTTGTATACCAAAATCACCAGCTAAAAGATCATTTCTCGGTTGGGTTTTTTAAATTCCAGCAATATGCTATTTAAAAGAGACACATCTAAAATACGGTGGTGCTGCCCTGCAATTAATACATACTGACGGTTCAAAGAACATTACATTTATGTATCTTTTTTGACACCAGTCGCTGCTTAGCCGATTTAGTTTCTCTTATTCCCAGGGAAAAAGGAGCCCCAATAAATTAACAATTTTCTTCAGAAAATGAGGCATAGGGAAATAAAATGTAACTTTCAAGAATGACTACTTTGTTAAGGCACAAAGTCTGAAGCTATTTTTTGTCACTTAACATGTAACTTCTTTCTTTTTCATTAGAATACATCCTCCCTGACAGGTTTATTAAGAAAGGATTTGGACAAAGAACAAGTAGCATAATTTTGCATGCACTACTGTGAAATGTGAAAACATGTTAATTCTATGTGCTAACCTGCAAAAAGAGAAAGCATAATATTTGAGTATTTGAGTCTGTGTCTGAATGAAAGCCATTTAAAACTAGAAGCCTAACCAATCCAACTTATTTTATAAAGAAGCAATTGAAGGTTTTGGCATTTAGAATCTCTCAATAACCACAAGGGAGTAAAAGGTATGATAGCACTTGTATAAACCCCAGACAGCTAATGGTGACAGACTCACATATTGAATTCATGGGAAGCCACAGGGTCAGAGCACTACCCTTGTGTGGAGTCAAATATTCTCCCCATACAGCATCTCTGCATTTTGTTTGATGTTCTGATATGAAGCGGAGCAACCAACTCTTTTACATTAAGCAGCCTGCAAATATCTGAAAACCTAATATCATATATACCTAATATCTCCTTCTCCTCTCCTTCTCTCCCTCTCCTCTCATCTCCTCTCCTTTCCTCTGCTCTCCTCTCCTTTCCTTCTATGCTATCCCTGCTTACTTACTCTGGGCACATCAGGCCAGGGACATGGTAAAAAATCATCTCATCATGGAAACTACGACATCCCCCTCTCAGCAAGTGATAGGTCTACTAGATAGAAAATTAGCAGAGCCCTGGCTGGTGTGGGTTGGTGGGTTGAGCACTGGCCTGCAAACCGAAAGGTCACTGGCTCAGTTCCCAGTCAGCACACAGGCCTGGGGTGTGGGCCAGGTCCCCAGTTGGGGATGTGCAAGAGGCAACGCATCGGTGTTTCTCTCACCCATCAATGTTTCTTTCCCTTTCTCCCTCTCTTCCCCTCTCTCTAGAAACGAATAAATAAAATCTTTTTTTAAGAGAAAATTTAGCAGAGATACAGAAAAACTGAACACCACATCAACCAACAGGCTCTAATGATATTTATAGAACACACCACCTATTTACAGCACAATGTGCACTCTTATCAAAGGCCAATCAAATAAATATTCATCAAGATACAACACATATAGGGTCATCAAACGAACCTTGACAAATTTAGAAGAACTGAAATTATACAGAGTATATACTCTGCCCATAATGGTATCCAACTAGATAGTTGATAGACAATAGGAAAATCATGGTGTAACCATCCCAGCATACTTTTGAAAGAAGTATTATATAACACATTTTAACTTAAAAAAATGAGACTCTAAGAAGCCATGGTACCTGTGCAACGAGGGCATAAGGAGTAAGTGTTAAAGTCAAAAATTTTATTCAGGAATATCTGATTCCAAAGTCTACAGTCTCCACTATACTCTTCTGCCTTTCAACAAACAGAGCTTCCAATTTAGCTTCTAGACTTTTGATCACAACTTCCTTCATTAGTCTATTTATTTTTAAAAATATTTTATTTATTTATTTTTAGAGAGGGGAATGGAGGGAGGAAGAAAGAGAGAAACAGCAATGTGTGGTTGCCTCTCACATGGCCCCAACCAGGGACCTGGCCTGCAATCCAGGCATGTGCCCGGACTGGGAATTGAACCAGTGACCCTTCAGTTCAGAGGCCGGTGCTCAATCCACCAAGCCACACCAGCTAGGACCCTTCATTAGTTTAAAAAGAAGCCTGTACAGTAGTTCCTCAAATACCATTGTTTCATTCAGTGTCATTTTATTTATACTATAACACTGATACCATATGAACTGAACTCTTGTTTATACCAACTGGCCAGTGGTAACACTGGTTTCATATAGGTGGTTTCCCTTAAAGTCACACAACCTATTGACACCATTAAGCCATAACTGAGGACTCACTGTACCCCAAATTCATACATTTCGTTTTTATTCATGGGTTATCATCCATCTATGTAAGTCAACATACCAAAATAGAAATTCAGAAGATACATGTCTAAATAAATATGAATAGACGCCCTAATGTTTTCTTTATGTAACATAGTGATGGCCATGGATTATCCCTGGGGTTGGGTGTTCTAACACTCTAGCTCTTTATCTGCTCCTGAGGTATTTCTTTCCCCATCTCTGCTTTTGCAGTTCATTTTTCAAACCCAAATTACTGCACTGTACATTTATCCCTGTTCAAATATGGGCCACTGCGGTATTCTGTGAAGATATCTTTTCCACTTGGGCCTGTCATCTATCATCCAACCGCCACTCCAAGCTTTCCATAAGCTGTTGCTCTGATGCACCTGCCCTCGACAGCTTTATCCAAATAAACAATGAAGATGTCAACCGCACAGGACTAAAAGGCTTAATTATTCAGTGTACAGAGCTGGTGTTACCAATAACTTGCAATATTATTTTTAGTCACTTTATAATCACCTTATTGTTTCTAAAATCCATACTTCACCATTTCATAATACATAAGATTTTTAAAAACACCCTGTGGAAGTTAAAGTGTGGTACATACCCCTTTCAGACTAGCTCACTACTGGAAGAAATCCAGAGAATCAGCTAGCACAAACCTTGCAGTCTCCCTGGGAAAACACTGAGAGTCAGAGTAGTGGTTCTCTCAGGTTGCCCAGTCAACTGAGACAGAACCAAGTTCAGGGCTGCAATGACCTGAATTAAACCTGGGTTCTCTTCACTGTCAGTGGCCTACTAGAGAAAAAAGGAAACATTTACTATTTGGTCTGTGTCAAGTATTATACCGAGTGCTACACACTTTCTAACCAAAACTTCCATTTATTGACAACACAATAAATGCCTACGGGATCAGCTAGACAGCATGAGAGAATGAGCAAACAAGGTCAAGGACAGCAGGGTGGCGTTCCCACCAGGGGCGCCCACAGGCACATCGCCTGAGGAGCTCAAGCAGCCAGGGATGCAGGTGCGAGGCTGCCAGATCATCTCATTTCTGAAAACCGGATTTCTTCTGACACTTAAATGTTGGCAACTATATTCAATATGTCCAATTTACCAGTGTCCTGGCCAAAGTATTACATCCAAATGGCAAGCCCACTTAATGTATGCCAGGCATTTTGCATATATCCTTTCATTAACTGCTTACCACAGCCAGGATTTTAATGAATGAGGCACTTATAACTCAAAGAAATTAAATAAAGTGGCCCACATAGCTAACAAGTGGCAGAGCTGTAATTCAAGCCTGTTTAGTTAACACCTCCACTATGCTGCCTCATGTAACTCTTACAACCACCCTCAGAGGCAGGTATCGTTGTCCACAACTCACAGATTGGGGAGTAAGTCACAGAGACTAGAAGACTCTGACCTGAAGTCATACCAGGTTTTATGAAAATCAGGATATTTTTGTCTTACAGTCTTAGTGGGGATGAAGCACTCTCAAGCTGTCTTAAAAAAGAAGAGCATATATTTCTTGACTTCCTAATTGCTTGGAGGTCATCATCAAGATTCTTGTGCCTCTAAAGTGAGCCAATTTCAAATTTCATCAAACAAATAACACTAGTTTTGAACTCTATCGGATGAAATACTCAGTAAACTCTGAGAATTAACTCATTTCTGTGTTTTACCAACAGTTTCTAACTTGGAATCCAGAGGAAATGTAAATATAATATTCTTATTATAAGAACTAGAAGTTCTCTCCCTGAATCTTAATGATAGAATCCAGAGATCAACCATTGTATTTTCTCAGCATCCACTCATTCATGAATGTCTCTCCAGCCCAGGCATATAAAGGAATATGTAGGTGTGGAAACATACACACACTCCCCACACACATCACAGGCTGGCATTCCAGGGAGAACTTCTGTGTCCCTGTCCCCCACACCTACAGGGCAACTCAGAAATGGCTTTGCTGGCCCCTGTCCTAGAGCGGCAGCATCTACAGCTCAGCTTGTACATAGGGCTGAGGCGTTCTCCCAGGAACATTCAGCAGAGGACCAAAGAGAAGCATTGTCTGAGGGAGGGACCAGAGACAAACAAGGACTTTTCTTCATAATTTGGGATTTCAATGAAAATATCAGCTTGCCTCTATGTTCCCTTTCCCATTCTTCCTCACCATTCTATATTCTCTTCCTGGGTCCCCAGTTCTACCTCCACTTAACTCCCTGGGAATTAACATTAGCAAGAAAACTTCCATCACCTTTCTTCCTTTTCCCATTAAAGTCACTTGACTCCGTTTTCATTCAACTCCATTTTAGCTCAGAGGGGGATAATTTCATAACTGAGTTCCTATTTAATCAGTGACCACTCCAGGTACATTAGCATTTTAAGCAGGGGCTCCCAAGTATGAGAAGACTTCATTCAAAAGACTAATTTCTCATGGTAGGTTTTTGGTACCTCGGAAATCGTGAGGGAGGTGTGGTGATCTTGAAGGAGAACTTGGAGGAAAATTTCAACTAGTTTTCTCCCCATAATTTCCAATGACTCTACCCCAATAAATACACTACAAAGTTCTTACTGTGCAAACGCAGCTTCAGGCCACCTTCAAATAAACATGAAATTTAAGTAGAAAATTGCTATGGGGCTATTGTGCAGTGTTCTTGAACCATTTAAATGAGATTATGTATTAAAGTGCCTAGCACTGTGGGTAGTATATATAGTAAACATTTAATGAACAGTATTTTTGTTATTGTTTTTATTAATTATTATTATAAGTCCATTTTCTTTCACATATCCATTAGATGATCCAGTGAAATTTAGATCAAATAAAGTTCTGTGTTAAGCATGCCAATGGAAAAGAATGAAAATACATTAAAAGCAGCATTATAATCCACTACTAAAATTAATAAGGTATCAGAAATGGCAACCCAGCTGGCTGTAGATATCTAAACAAAATAGATGTGATTTCACTTCCTCCCTGCGAAAAAGCTTCCCGGAGGAAACACACCAACACTGCAGAGACCTCATAAGAAAAAGAAAGTGTTTTCCCTCAGAAGCGACCACTCATCTGAAGGGATGGCAGGAGACACTCCAGCCTGGGGTTTTTAATTAACAATGTACTAATGACTAACAAAAGGGCAGCATCTTAATCACCAACTTTCTGCAGCCAGAGCAGAGTATATGATCAGAAGACCAGGAAAGTGGCATTTCCAAACAACTCAGCCTCATGGGTGAGCTAATACGGACTAACATGCTCACCCCTTATGCTCCTACATCTGGGTCGTTAATCCAGTTCTGGATGTTCATCTATAACAGCCGTCCAATGGCACATAATTTTTATTAAGCCATTAAAATTACATGGAATTCTAATGTTGAGAGTACCATAAAATGACTATGTTAAAAATCTCCCATCAGAATCACAGTGAAGTAGTGTCAACCTCTTATGCTGTAAATATAATTATTAAAATGATAGCCCAATTTACTGTGTGCTACACAGCTTTAAGAGCTTTACATATTTTAACTCATTTAATCCTTAAAATTACTCTATGTCAGAGCAACTATTATTATTCCCCCTTTTACACACTATAAATCCAGAGCATAAAGGGGTTAAGTAACTAGCCCAAGGTCACAAGGTAAGTGCCAAGAATGTTAATTAACACCCAGTGGTTTCTGCATTTACAGAGCTCACTCAGGGACACTATCCCTTCTCATACTAATTACTGCCTTGCAAGGCAGGCACTTTTACTTCCGGCCCTAATCCACAAAGAAACAGAGAGGTAAGTAACTTGACTAAAGTCATAAGTTATTATCAGGGCTGACCTCAGATTCCAAGTCAGCCAGGCCAGCCCATCCATGTTGGTTGTATGACCCCTACTGCCAAGTCCAGAGACCTCACCTCATATGGTGTGACATAGGGAAACCTAGAGGTCCATCTGACCCCTAAAATCTCTCTCCTGTCTTGCCCCAAATTTCACAACTGGTCATGTGTACATGCCTTTATCATAATGTTTAATATATGTTAAAACGCACTGGTCATGTACCTCTTTCTCTCACTAGACAAGAAGCTCCTGGGAGGCAAGATTAAGTTGTATATCACCAATATACTGGTTCTCAATATAAAGTACCTGCCAACGAGTAGGTAGCAAAAAAAGTGGAACTAAAATACTAATTCAGTGTGCATAAATTTATTAAATCACAATCCCTCTTAAGGAGTATTTTATAACCATTCCCTAGGAACAGTCACATTTTATTTAAAATTTTAAAAGCTTTATGAGTCTATAGTACCAGAGAGTGTTTTTGTGAATCCATGCTTCAATTACATACCACCTAATAATTTTTTTCTGAAAGTCATTAAACAAAATCAGCTTTCCAATCCTCATCAAAAGGAAACAAAAAAGCTATTTCTCCTTTTTTTTTTTAAATCCAATTTTCCACCCTGGTTGGTGTGGCTCAGTGGACTGAGTGTCGGCCTGGGAACCAAAGGTTTGCCGGCTCAATTCCCAATCAGGGCTCACGCCTGTGTTGCAGGCCAGGTTGCCAGTAGGGGGTGCTTGACAGGCAACCATACATTGATGTGTCTCTCCCTCTTTGTCTCCCTGTCTTCCCATCTGTCCAAAAATAAATAAATAAAATCTTTATTTAAAAAAGTCCAATTTTCCTAACCTAAACTGTATACTATTTAACTTGTTAGGTAATCACATATATGTTTTAAGCAAACAAGAGAATATCCATTGAAAAGCATTTTTTTTCACAAGCATGAAAGATGTTCAAGCATGTTCCTCCAGAGACCTTCATGTAATTTAAACAGCTGCCATGAGAAGTTACTTCTTTGCATACTGAAGAGTGTGAACAGAATTAACTTTAAAAATATTAATCATAGGCATATACTTAACTACTTATTACTGACTACTTGTGATGCTACAAATACAAGAGATAATTTTCACCAACATACTATAGGCAAGGTCACCCATGTCACTTGCATTCTACAAAGCAATGGCATGGAACTTATTTTTCTAAATTATGGAATTCTTGATATCTGGTTTCAGTAAAAAGTATTCAACTTTAGACAAACTGTCTATTTTGTAAGGCCAATCATTCTACCAATTTTATGAAATATTGATCAGTTAGCTAATTCTCTGGAAAAATACTACATATTAAAAATATGTACATATTAAAAATACTAAAGAATATTTAAATTTCCTCTGTCTACCTATCCATGGGCAAATTCCTTAGTGAAAATCTATCCATAAAAATAATTGAAATTCAAGCACTCTAATATAAATGATTAATGAGACAATCTGTGGACAGATCCACAAACACAGTTTATGTAGAAAATAAAGAAATTTGGTGTTGCCTAAGTAACAAATAGGTAAATAATTATTAGAAAACCAGTCTAAGGACTGGTTCTAAATTAGTCTAGCTCTTCTGCTCCAAAACAAATGAAGCCCTGCTCCTGGGTAAAGCGGCCACCTAAGGGCCGGTTTAAAGGGCCGGTTTAAAGGGCCGCGGGAGAGGAAAGGCTGGGCTGGCACTGCTCCTCACTCCCTCTCCAGACCTGCATCCCACGTTTCAGTTGAACTCCTCTCACTTCCCCTTTCAAATATCATCAATTTAAGGTTTTATCATGCAATCTATCTTTGAACAAAGAAAAATACCAGCAAATTTAAGATCAGTTGGCACTGCATTATCAGCAGGCACCAACATTTCTTAAAAGCAAACTAGATTAATGACCATAAAAGTCATGTGACAGAAAATTCTGGGTGAATCACAAGCACGGTTCATCCAAAGAACATGAGTTTAAAATTCATCTTTGACATATTTTCAACTTTGTTATTTGAAGCTAGAATCTGGTCACAAATTTTCTCTAATCCATTTTCGCCCATTAAGATACGAAATAAGCATGTTTCATGTAGGGAACCGAACTCTATAAAATTAGCATTCGAATTAGTTTCCTTTGTACTGAACAGTTCATTTGCTTATGAAATTAAGGCTAATGTTACTTCAAAGCCGCTGCTGAAGTTTAAAGTATAGCTTTAATATTTTTCCTGCTTCTGAAATTAAGCTGAGCTTAGAATTAACTATAAGCATATTTGCAGATACTCCAAACCAATTTAAAGTTTTATATGTTGAATATGGATGCTTTTAGCCTTGGACAATGTGTGCATGTATTTCTTATGTGGCATCTAAACCAAAACTATCAGAGTGAAGGTATATTACTAGAAACAGCACAGAGAGATGGTAAAGAGATCACTTACACAAGCCCATGCTTCATTCCATAGATGATTTCAGGGCACTAAGACAGAGAACTTAGCAGGTGTGCCAACCTCAAATCAAAACTGACTTAAAATGTGTCAGATTAAGCTTTAACAGCACTCTTCTTCAGTCAAGAAAAGCAGACGCTTGTGCAAGGGCAGCCTGGAATACAGCGCACACACACTCTTCTTAGGACACAGCAGGCTGGGAATGACATCAGGAGGAGGTGGCTCTGGTCAAAGGTAAGTGCTCGGGGATGGCATGGTGACCCTCAGAGATCACTGGGTTCTGACCCTGGGATAGGATATGTTCAATGTGCTCAAAAACTGTGCATGGGGCCAGGAGGCCAGGGAAGGCAGATCCAGAATAGAGACCGGAACTAAGTCAGCTGATGGGGAAAATGAAGAAGTACTCCACCATTTCAAAACACTCAGTTTTAAGCGATATGTTTAAATAAGTACTGTGTTGGGTTTTTAAAATGGCTTTAGGTAACTAAGGTACAATGTAAAATAAGTTTCTCCTTAAATCACTTTTGAAAATTAACTATTCAGGCTCAGCTTACAACGGTACATAAATCAATCCACTGTATGAAACACACTGTGAAATATTAAGTTGCTCTGCCATGTGTTTTATTAGAATGGATTTGGTTCACATCGCCACTTCCGAAGCTGTGGGATCAGGAAGGCAGAGAGAAAATACAGTAAATACCCGATTTCCTATCGCGGAACTGAATATGGGGTGGGGGAGGGGAAGTCTGCTTGCTGCTCCCTGGGCTCATCCAGCTACAGCTCTGTGAGAAAGGAAGTCGTTTGCAAGTTCAGGATAGGACACAATGAGGCATCATCGAGCTACTAATTTTATGATAAATTACAGTCTCCTAACCTGGTGAATTGGGATTTTTCTTTTTCCCTTTGCTGCTTCCCACTCATGGACCTAGCCGACCACCTGTTAAGAGACCGAAGTCTTTCTAGGGAAAAAGGAAAATGCATGCTGATCCAGTTCCTCTCTTCATCACCTCCCTCTGCAGGGGCATTTTTCACAGAATGACAACAAACTGATCTACGAACATCTCAGGACACTGAACCATGGTTTCTTCCCGGGCCTATTTCGTCTCCCTGGAGAGCGCCTTTCACTACCTCCCAGAGCAGCCTGGCCTTGACATTAAAAGTAACAATTTAGGTAGAAAATGTCCATGTTACCACAGCCGGTTATTTTCTTTTTTTTACTCATATCATTTTCTATACTTATTATACTCATAGAGTGCTGATACAATAGGGTATTACCCTTTTGTCACAAACAGTGAGTTCTCATACTCTGCAGCGTATCAGCATGCTATTTTTTGTTCACACAAGCTTCTGGTGAATACAGTCCATGGCAATGAAACTTGTTTTACCACAACATTATCTTCAAAATTTTTTCCTTCTAAATGTTTTCTTATTTTCTTTTAGGAAATTGGTAGGCATGATATCCCTCATTTTTACCATTAAATTCTATTCATTCTGAGCCCTCATCTATACTTTGGACTAGACAGGAATACTAGCTCAGGGACACAGCTCTCCTGTGGGTAAACCAAACCCCCCCATTGCCTAGTAAAAGCCAAGGTTCACATCTACTGCTACATTATCAGTGACTGCTTATCCAACAAGCCTCACTGAACACAGAGGGAAAAACACAACAGTCCCCTTCTCTCTTGCAGTGCAGTTATTCAAGAGAAACAGCACAGAAACCCGTAAGAGAAATAACGAGCAATTATGAATGACATATGAGCAAAGACACAGAGAAAGGACAGCTGACTGATTCTTCAGCAGGTCAGCAAGGGGAGGAGGGTGGCAGAAGGAAGCAGCCAGAGAAGTCCTGATTCTCCAGCCTGGTTTTCTTCCTCTGACCGGGAACAGGGTTCTCCTTTGACTCTCCATGTCTTGCCCTCCCACATCCTTGTTTGACATCTTCTAGCAGCCAGGAGCTGCTAATTAGAGTTGAGGAAAAGTCAAAGTTTAAAATGTACAATAAATAATGACAGAACCCTGACTATGTAAACACATTACACAACTACTTTTCTCAGGGTTAAGAAAGTCTTTCTGGTCATTTCTTTTGTGGTAAATTTGATGGTTTCTACATACTTGAAGCTAGGTTATCATTCTCCACGTCAGCCTCTAGTGAACGTCCCCATAAACATTTACCAAGGGGTATCTGTCCTCTTCTCTTATAGGACCAGCCCAATTCATCTGCTCTCCTCTCAAATCCAACTGCTTCCACCCTTTGGGCATCCATGGAAAGTTCAGTTCCTCTGAGCAACAAATCATTTCCACAGTGCACTGGTCTTTCCTCGGCCCCTCCCACATGTCATACACAGTGTAAGCATCATCTCAAGCACCATGGCTTTTTTGTGCTCCTTCTTTTCACGACTGTGTCATCCCAGAGATTCTAATGCTGGTGACAATGGGAATGGTAGCTACTTATTCCACAGAGGATTTGTGTTTCAAATTAAATGTGTGACATGGTGCCTAGCATAGAGACTAATACAGAGAAAAGAACTCAATTAGTGAGAATTCACTCTCATATTCCCTCATTCATATTCTTTCTCTCTTTCCCCTCCCCCTCTCCCTCTCCGCCTCTCCCTCCCTCCTGGACAAACCTTATGCCCAACAAGTTTTCCCATACAGCCACATTACTCCTGCTTCAGAAAGGGTCTTGATTTCTCACTTAGAGAAAGATAAGTGGTTCTCAACATGTCATCAGTGAAAACATTTAGTAAGAAAACACCATGGAGCAGCATACCCTGAGACACTACAGTGTCAGGATATGTTCATATTTTTACTATATATAACACAGTGGGATTCTGTTAGCTAATATCTTGTGTAGATTTTCTACATCTCTGTTCGTTGGCCTGTAATTATCTTTTCTTCTATTTTCCTCCCCACCCCCTTATTTCCATCAAATTTTTCTAGTCTCAGGTAGACATCATTATCAAGGCAGTTCATAAATCCAGAGTTTAAAATGAGTCCAGACAAAATTTTAAGACAGCTGAGAAACACAAGCACTATGAAAGACAACAGCGTCCGCCCCCAAATCCATATTGTACCTGAGAAAACCAAATCAACAAACTTTCCAGAGTGAGGTACAAAAAAAGAGATTTGAAGGCTACAAGTGGAAGCATTAGGAGTCTCAGAAGGATAAGAGTAAACACATGGGAGAAAACAGCTGATAAAATATCAGTCAAGAATTTCCAAGAACTGGAGTTTGGGGGAGAATATAAGATATTTAGTTGAAAGACTTGCCCCTGGAAGGTAAAAAAAGAAAAGAAAAAAAAAGAAATGCAAGAAAACAAGCAACAAAGAAAACAGGCATGGCAAAAAGAAAACACAAAATAAGATAGCAAAAATAAGCCTGATAGGACAGTAATTATAACAAAGTAAAGGAATGAAACTTCAACCAAAAGACAGACACTCAGATTGGATGTTTTTAAAATCATGACTCAAACAGTTAACATTAAAGTACAGAAAAGATACTTCAGAGATGCATAAAATGTAAGAAAGGCAGTGTAGCTATTTTACTACCAGATAGAACAGAATTGGAAGCCAAAACATCATTAAAGACAGAGAAAATTTGCCTACTTATAAATGAAATGATGCAGAAAAAGCACAACAATCACAGATGTATCATGGGCCTAAAAATGTGTTCAGCCCTGGCTGGTGTAGCTTAGTGGACTAAGCGCGGGCCTGTGAACCAAGAGATCACGGTTCGATTCCCAGTCAGGGCACATGCCTGGGTTGCAGGCCAGTTCCCAGCAGGGAATGCACAGGAAGCAACCATACATTGATATTTCTCTCCCTCTCTCCTTCCCTTCCCCTCTGAAGATAAATAAATAAAATCTTTAAAAAAAATGTGTTCATAAAATATATAAGTAAACAAGTGACAAATCTATTCAGATACATAAAGCAACTATTTTCACTGGCTAATTTAATGTGCTCCCCATAGAAACTGACAGAAAATTTAAATAAATGATTCATAATATTATATTACATATATCAAGACACCCCTCTCAGAAATAACAGAGGAAATGCAAACATACTAATTAATAGTAACATATGGAACTTTAGAAACACAGACTATCTGTTCCTCTTACGCACTCAGGAATATTCAGAGATCTTGATTATTTTCTAGCCATAATGGAATCCTCAAAAAATACCAAAAGTTCATCAAGTTATATTCTTACCTCAATATAATAAAGGTAGAAACAAATAATAAAATGATAACTAGGAAATATATGACATATTTGATATATATGTAAAAATAATACTAAAAGTAATGTGGGAGTTCAAGAAGAAATAATAAGAACTAAAAATCCTTAAAGCCTAATGAAAGGAAAGAACTCAGGCCAAAGTTAATGTGATACATCTAAAATAGTAATAGTGGAAAATTAAATGAACTTTAAATATCTTTAATAAAAAATAATGCAGATTTAAAAAGAAGTCAATAACTTGATTCATTAAGAAGGACAAAGCCAAGAAGAAAAGCCAGATTAGAAGGCCAAAGATAAAAATATGGGCAGAAATCAATGAACCAGAGGAAGACAAAAACAACTGGCCCAATTAATAAACCACCACTTGGTACTTCTAAAGGCTAGTAATTTAGGACAGCCTCAGGCAAGACAGATGAGAAAGAAGCAAAGAAATGGCAAAGTTCCCTCCCTCACACCGTAAGAAAAAGCAAAATCCAAGGAGTTTAGAAACAGGATAAAAAGAGGAAAAATTACTGAAATAGTGAATGAAGCAACAGAGGGAATACAAATTTAAAACAAGTAATGCCAATATTAAAGATAAAGAAATACTGGAAATAGGAAAATGACATCTTGAGAGTACTGAAAGAAAACGCTACCACTTCTACCCAGCAAAAAAAAAAAAATCTTATAAATACTTTTTATTCAATTACGGTTTACTTTCAATATTATTTTGTATTAGTTGCAGGTGTAAGCATAGTGGTTAGACAACCATATACTTTACAGAGTGTTTCCCCTGATATTTCTAGTACCCATCTGACACCACACATAGTTTTCACAACACCATTAACCGATATACCCTATCTGTACTTTATATCCCCATGACTATTTTATAACTACCAATTTGTACTTCATTTTAAGAGAGATAAAGCCAAAAGAATTTATCACCCACAGATCACTAAAAATAAAACATGGAGGTATAATAAGGTAATGAAGAACTAATGGAAGAGTTCTGCAAAATTGTCAGATATAAAACCAATATACATAAAATGAGTAATATTCCTCTATACTGTAATATGAATAGGAGAACAATGCACTAATTAAAAAACAATACTGGTTGGGGCAAAGCAGGTTCACAATTGTAAGTACATGAAACAGAGTTTATTTATTTATTTTTATTCTTACCTGAGGACATTTTCTTTCAATGCTTTTAGAGAGAGAGGAAGGGAGAGAGAAAAACATCGATGTGAGAAAAAAAATTTTTTAGTGTATATATATATTTTTACTTTTTTTATTGTTGTTCAAGTAGTTTTCTCCATTTTCCCACCACCACTTCCCCCACCCAACCCACCCCACCCCCACTTTCTACCCTTAATCCTTCCCGTCTTTGGCTTCCTCCATGGGTCCTTTAGACATGTTCCTTGATGACCCTACCCATTCTTTCCCTGTTATCACCTTCTCCCCTTCCCTTCTGGTCACTGTCAGTTTGTTCTTTATTTCAACGTCTCTGGTTCAATTTCGCTTGCTTGTTTTGTTGATTAGGTCCCACTTATAGGTGAGATCATATGCTATTTTTCTTTCACTGCCTGGCTTATTTCAGAATATAAATAAGGATGCATTACCTTTTAGGATGCATTAACATTTTAAAGATGTCAAGTTTCTTTAAAATTAATCCATTTATTTTTAATTATATTCTATTGATAATGCTATTACAGTTGTCCCAATTTACCCCTTCTACCCCCTCCACCTAGCACCCCCCACTCAATCAGGCAATCCCCGCACCATCGTTCATGTCCATGGGTCATGCATATAGGTTCTTTGGCTACTCCATTTCCTACACTGTACTTTACATCCCCATGGATATTCTGTAACTACCTACTTATATTTCTTAATCACCTCACCTCTTCACCCATTCCCTCACACCCCCTCCCATCTGGCAACCATCAAAATGCTCTCTGTATCCGTGATTCTGTCTCTGTTCTTCTTGTTAGCTTAGTTTGTTTTTTAGATTCAGTTGTTGATAGATGTGTATTTATTGCCATTTTATTGTTCATAGTTTTGATCTTCTTTTTCTTAAATAAGTCCCTTGAACATTTCATCTAATAATGGTTTGGTGATGATGAACTCCTTTAGATTTTTCTTGTCTGGGAAGCTCTTTATCTGTACTTTGATTCTAAATATCTTTGTTGGGTAGAGCAATCTTGCCTGTAGGTCCCTGTTTTTCATGACTTTGAATTTTTCTTAACAATCCCTTCTAGCCAGCAAAGTTTCTTTTGAGAAATCAGCTGACAGTCTTATAGGAACTCCCTGGTAAGTAACACTTCTTTTCTCTTGCTGTTTTTAACATTCTCTCTTTATCTTTAACCTTTAGCATTTTAAGTATGATGTGTCTTGGAGTGGGCCTCTTTGTATCCATCTTGTTTGGGACTCTCTGTACTTCCTGGATTGGCATATCTATTTCATTCACCAAATTAGGGATGTTTTCTTCCATTATTTTTTCAAATAAATTTCCAATTTCTTGCTCTTTCTCTTCTCTTCCTGGTACCCCTATGATGAGAATGTTGGAACACTTGAAATGTTGTCCCAGAGGCTGCTTACACTATCTTTGGTTTTTTTGGATTCTTTTTTCTTCTTGTTCTGATTGGTTGTTTTCTGCCTCCTTATGTTCCCAATCATTGATTTGATTCTCAGCTTCACCAAGTCTACTGTTGTTTTTCTGTAAATTGTTCTTTATTTCATTTAGTATATCTTTCATTTCCAACTGGACCTTTTTTTATGGGCCTGTTGAGGTCTTTACTAAGTTCCTTGAGCATCCTTCTAACCAGTATTTTGAACTCTGCATCTGATAGATTGTTCATCTCCATTTTGTTTAGTTCTTTTCCTAGAGTTTTGATCTGTTCTTTCATTTGGGGCATGTTTCTCTGTCTCCTCATTTTGACAGCCTCCCTGTGCTTATTTCTATGTATTAGGTAGAGATGCTATGACTCCACAACTTGATAGTGTGGCCTAAGGTAGTAGGTGTCCTATACAGTCTGGTGGCACAGCCTCCCCTATCAATCCAGCTAGATACTCAAGGGGCGCCCTTTGTGTGGGCTGAGTACACCCTCCTCCTGTAGTTGAGACTTGACAGCTCTTGGCAGGTCAATGAAAGGGATTTACCCAGGCCAGTCAGCTGCAAGGACTAGCTATGACCACTGTCCACCAACCCTCTATGGAGGGTCAGCTGTGTGGGCAGAAGGTGGTAGTGCTCCAGTGTTGTCTGTAGCTGTTCACTGGATATGCAGGCTCTTGGGTTTCCCCAGTGGTGCAGGCCCAGGTCAGCCCCCACCTGCGTTTTAGCCTAGGCCACCCTGACTGATCTAAACAATCTGAAATGGCTGCTACCTGTGCTCGGCTTGGACATTCCCAGGGGAAGCCAAGCTGTGAATCTAGGCTGGCTGCTGCTAGAACAGGGAGGGCCTGGGGCCACTTAGCAAGATGTACTCAGGGAGGGCAGGGTTGGGAGTTCTCTGAGGCCGGCTGTTGTTTGTTTGAGAGGATTTGGGAAGTTGTGAAGCGTGAGCAGAGACCAGTCATTCGTATGTTAAAGCAGCTTCAGTGGGCCCATTTGTTGGGTGGCACAGAGTCTTTGGGGATCTCCAAAGTGGGTAAAATAGTGTTAACCAGGTTGATGGAGTCTCAGATATGGTACCAGCCAGCTGGTTCTGCGGCTCTGTGAGGACAGTATTCAGAAAGAGGGACAATGGCTTCTGCCCACATTTCTGTCTAGGAGAAAGCTATCCACCAGCTCTTGACTTGATGCCAGACACTTCAGTCTCTCCTTGTATGCCACTGGTTCCCTCCAAGCTGCCATCCTGGTGCTATAGCTCAGAGCTGAGTCTGAGTAAGTTTGTGTGAGGGTTCTTTAAAAGGAACTGCTTGAGAATTACTTCTCGACCTCTTGGCTAAAATCAAGTGTAAAAGGTACTGCTTGGGACTCCAGAAGTTTCCTCCACAAATTTAATACCCACTGGTTTTTGCAGCTAGAAGTTATGGGGAGTTATCTTCCTAGCTCTGGGACTCTGGCCTGCGGGGCCTGGTGTAGGACTAGGTCTCCTCACTCTGGAGATATTCCTCCTGAGTTTTTATCCACCACACATGCATGTAGGACCAGCCCGTTCCACTTCTCTGTCCCTCCTATCAGTCTGGATGGATGTGGTTTCTTTAATTATGTAGGTGTCGGACTTCCATTCAACTCAGTTTCTGACAGATCTGAGTGATGGTTGTTCCACATTTTAGTTGTAATTTTGATGTGGTTGTGCAAGGAGGTGAGCCACATTTATCTATGCTGCCATCTTGACTGGAAATCTAAAATTAACTTATAACATCAGTGCATTTCCTATAAAATCTCATCAAGAATTTTCAGGAGCTTGACAAACTAATGCTAAAAACATATATGAAGGAAAAAAGAAAATAAATAGCTAATATATTTTTGGAAGAAAATAAAACAAAAGCTAAAGGTGCTTATCCTGACAGATATTAAAATTCATTCTAGTTATTGAGGACAGCAAAATCTTGTTAAAAACAAAATCACGAAACAAAGTCCAAAGACACAAAAATATTGATTTTCCTTCATTCCTTCCTTTCTTCCTCCCTCTCCACTACACCACACACACACAAATACTGGAAAAGAGGAGAATCAGAGAAAAGGCCTGGAGTCAGTGATAGGGTGTCAGAATTAGCTTGGGGAAATTTCCATGGCTCTATAGGACACAAGGGTCACTGACGAAGGGGAGGAAAACATGTTACATATTCCTCAGAACAAGAAACACACCTGTGCAGTAAAGACTCAAGATGTTCTGAAACAAAGAATTATCATGAACAATCCCCTGTGTTTATACACAGTTCCTAGTAATCCTCCCTTAACGTCCTTGATGGACTCCTGGAGACTGTTACTTTAAGCAAAATGAGGTATAATGAAACTAATTTTACCATAGGCAAGTTGACATAAATGAGAGAAAAATTACACAGCACATTACTAATCCAAAAAACATCACTAAACTTCTAAAAAAAAGACCCAAAACACTTCTAATATTAAACACTGAAATACATGTGAGCTACACATACACTGAATAATGATAAATAAAAACAAGTGAGATCATTATTTTCCAACCACTTATCCCAGTTTTGGGTCGTGGGGGCTGGAGCCTATACCTGCATCTCAGGGCACCAGGCAGGAACCTACCCTGGATAGGATGCCCTTCCTTCAAAGAGCACATCACACTCAGACTGGGACAATTAGATGCTCCAGTTTACTTCACAGGTACATCTCTGGGATGTGGGAGGAAACCAGAGTCCCTGGAGAAAACCCATGCAGACGTGGGGAAAATGACCCATCTCCAAACAGACGGTGAACCCAGGAAGGAATCCATTTTTCTTCTCATCAACATGATAATGAGACTTACAGCCAAGATGGAGGCGTAGGTAGACACACTGTGCCTCCTCACACAACCAAAATAAGGACAACAACAATTTAGAAACAAAAAACAAGAAGTACTAACAGAAAATTGAACTATATGGAAGTCCAACAACCAAGGAGTTAAAGTAGACGCATTCATCCAGACTGGTAGGAGGGGCAGAGTTGGACAGCTGGGTGGAGAGGGGTTGCCAGCAAAGTGGTGGCTGGCGGAACCTGGGTGCACCAGGCAGCTGCAAAGCAGCAATGGGTGGATCCAGCAAGGTGGCAGATTGTGGAGGGGTGCGGCACACAAGGTGGCTGTCGGGCCGGGTGGTCCCACATTGGTGCACAGATAAACAAGGCAAAACTGGGGAGCAAGACAGACCACACAACCCAGGGTCCCAGGCTGGGGAAATAAAGCCTCAAAACACTGATTGAAAACACCTGTGGGGTTCAGGCAGTAGTGGGAGAAAATCCCAGTCTCACAGGAGAGTTCATTGGAGAGATCCACAGGGTCCCAGGACATACACAAACCCACTCACATGGAAATCAGCACCAGAAGGGCCCAGTTTGCCTGGGGGAAGCAGCAGAAGGGACTGAAATCTGGCAGAGAGCAGAGCAAGCACCATGATTCCCTCTCGCACTCCTCCCCACATACAGCGTCACAACCCAGCAACTGGGTTGCCCCACCCTGGTGAACACCTAAGGCTCTGCCCCTCACTACATAACAGGCGCACTAGGACAAAAAAATGGCACAAATGAAAGAACAGATCACAGATCCAGAACAAATACAACTAAGCAACGAAGAGATAGCCTACCTATCAGATGCACACTTCAAAACACTATTGATCAGGATGCTGAGAGAATTGGTTGAATTTGGTCACAAATTAGATGAAAAAATGAAGGCTACAATAAGTGAAATGAAGAAAAATGCACAGGGAACCAATAGTGATGGAAACTGGAACTCAAATCAATGGAGTGGACCAGAAGGAAGTAAGAAACATCCAATCAGAAAAGAATGAAGAAACAAGAATTAAAAAAAAATAAGGAGAGGCTTAGGAACCTCCAGGATATCTTTTAATGTTCCAACATCCGACTTCTAGGGGTACCAGAAGGGGAAGGGGAAGAGCAACAAGTGGAAAAGTTATTTGAACAAATAATAAAGGAGAACTTCCCCAATCTGGCAAAGGAAATAGTCTTCCAGGAAGTCCAGGAAGCTCAGAGAGTCTCAAAGAAGTTGGACCCAAGGAGGAACACACCAAGGCACATCAAAATTACATTACCCAAGATGAAAGATAAGGAGAGAATCTCAAAAGCAGCTACACAAAAGGAGAGAGTTACCTACAAAGGAGTGCCCATAAGACTGTCAGCTGACTTCCCAAAAGAGACCTTGCAGGCAAGAAGGGGCTGGAAAGAAGTATTCCAAGCCATGAAAGACA
>CM052540.1:58084985-58124385 GCA_028533065.1 Trachops cirrhosus | reverse complement strand
CTAAGAAAAAGAAGATAAAAAACATGTACAGTAAAATGACAGCAAACTCACAATTATTAACAACCATACCTAAAACAAAAACAAACTAAGCAAACAACTAGAACAGGAACAGAACCACAGAAATGGAGATCACATAGAGGGTTAGTTAGCAACAGGGGAGTGGGAAGAGGAGAGAGGGGGAAAAGGTACAGAGAATAAGTAGCATAAATGGTAGGTAGAAATAGACAGGGGGAGGGTAAGAATAGTATGGGAAATATAGAAGTTAAAGAACTTGTAAGTATGACCCATGGACACGAACTAAAGTGGAGGAATGCGGGTGGGAGGGGGTGTGCAGGGTGGAGGGGCATGAAGGGGGGAAAATGGGACAGCTGTAATAACATAATCAATAAAATATATTTTTTAAAAAATTTAGAAAGAGGCAGGTACTCCAGAGTGAAAAGTACTGTTAACATGAAATTATTTCTGAACCCTCCCTCAAATAAAATTCATTAAAAAATTAAAAAACCCCATGATAATGAAATGGCATTCAAGGAGGACCTGCTACATTACAAGTAGAACCAGATTCTATAGTGCAATCATATCTGCTTTGTCCTTACATTAACATTTGCCTATGATTTTATAAAAATATGCTTCAGTTCATAAAAAATATCACATGAGAGGGTCGGGGCTGAGTGGAAGGGGGCAAAGGGAAGAAAACTGGGGACATCTGTGATAGTGTCAACAATACAAAATTGAAAAAAAAAGAAAAACACCCCATGGATATCACTTTAAATACCTACAATCAATCTATAAGAGTTAGATGATTATTAAAAGTTTGAGAAACACACAGGCCAGATTTCATTCTCTTTTTTGTACCTCAAATTTTGACAAAGATGTCATTTATTTCTAGTTTAATTAAAATGCTGGCAGTAATCACATTTTATTTCTTTCATATCAATAGATATGTATGGTATTTTATTCCATAACTGAGTTGATAATCTGAATGAAAATTAATCATCTCAACTATTGTTTTTAGTTAAAATTCTAATCAGAGCTGGTATGAAGTTGAGTTTACTCTCCCTCGGGTCAATGTCATGGTCAGCATAGGAGAAATTAATGCGGGACACTAAATAAACACTGGTCAAAAGCAAGGTTTTCTTTTAGATTAACTTAAAGTATGAATCATTCGACATTGTTTCCAGATAGAACATCTAGATTTATTAAATACCATTTTGGTATGAGCCTGTCAATACTGTTCACTGTGATTTTTCCTCCCCACTTCTCTGAGATATATAACAAATCAGTCTGCAATATTCATCTGTTCAAAATTTAGGCTCAGGAGAAAAAGTATGTAAACTTCTCTGAAAAGCAGTGTCACCCATTTTTATGCAAAATAACTGAAAACATTCATTATTTCCTCATGCCTGAAATGAACCTTATATATGTATTTATTAAAGAAAAACTCTTGCCTCATTTAAGCTAAGTCTAATTAAGCAAGCTCACTTGTGTAAGTAAAACAGGCATGTAATTTATTTTTCATTTGAAGTAGAAAAAGTAAGTTTTATGGCACTGCCCACTGCCCCTTTAAATATCATGCATTTGGTAACATATATTTATCTCTGTCATGCCATTATTATTTTTTCAGGTAAATCATAATGAAAACAGAGACTTTGTGACCAACTCAGAATGCAGTATTTGTGATGTAAAGTGAGCTGTTAAATTCAAAATATGGTTGGTATTCTGCCTTAAAAAATGTATACTGTAGAACCCTATGATGAAAGTTTGCATTAAGGGGAAAAGGCGCAGAAGTCCATACTGACAGATTTATTTGAATACACACACCCTCGCACAGGAAACACAATTACACTCAGAGTAAAATAAAATCATTGATTAAAGAGTGCTTTTTATATCTAGATTTCATTGTAACAAATTGAAAAAATTGATTGATGATGTGATACACAGTCCACAGCACTTTGCCTTTGGGCTCGCATTTGTGAATGATACTATCATTCTTTTCATCATTTTCACCAGAGTCAACCAAACTACCACAGGAGACATTTTTGAGCATTTCACATATACCAAAACACAGAAGTGAGACAACAGCTGAGATCAGTCCATACAGTGACTTAGAACCCTACGGAGCCATTTAAATGAAGCCAGTGGCTCATTTTCTGAGCAGCTTTGATTCAATCAAGATACTATCTCAGTACATTTTGGAAAACGAATGTATTTAATAATGGCAGTAAGAAAATATTCCAAGAGAACACTCTTTCTCAAGTGTCTAAATAATTAATTTACCAACATAAGAAATATTGCATATTTTTTAGCAAATTAAATTGGTGTGCTGGCTTTCCAAAAGATGAATAAAGCCTAACTTCTTTGCCTGGCATTCATCTTTAATGATTTGGCCCCAAATTACCTTTGCTATCGGCTTCTTACCCTTCTTGGGTACCTCAATGTAGCTAAACTATTTAATAGTCCTGAATCTCATCTCAATACCACTGAACAGACATTCTCCTCATCTTGGTCATGTGCTTCCCCTCAAGCACTGATCTCCATGCACTGTATTAATCCTGTCGAAGTTCAAGGTCCAATTTAAAGGATGCCTCTGAGTCTGTAAGTGCTTACTATGCCACATTTTGTGCTAAGTGTTTGATATGTATTTTTTATTTTAATCTTTACAATCACTTCAAAATGGTAGCCACAATAGCTACTACCATTAAGTACTTACTACATGGTACCAAGTGTTTTTTAGCATGATTGTATTTAATTCTCACAACAAGCTAGTTTGTGTTTCCCGAGCTACAGATGAGGAAGGGTGAGGCTTTGGGTGTTAATTGTGAGAATTAGAACTCATGCTCTATGGTCTAAATCTGTATCCCAGCTCCACCACTTGCATCTTCCTAAGCAGCAATTTCCTCGAATGTTGTGTGTGTGTGTGTGTGTGTGTGTGTGTGTGTGTGTGTGTGTGTCTAACAAGAGCTCTTTCACAGAACTGTCATAAAGCACTCAATGAAATCACCCACATAAAGCATCCCACATAACATCTAGCACACAACATAAACTTGCTGGGCATTAGCTACTATTCCTTTTAGCTCTCCTCACAATATCTAGCATAGCGTTTCACATACGGGAGAAACAAAAAATGTATTAGTAATTAGGGAATGCTCCATCTTTTCTTAAAATTAATTTCTTTTACAAGTCAATTTAGCAAAGCAGTTTGTGCCTCATAAATTTCAGATCATTAGAAAACAAGATGTAAATTCAAAATGCATATGGGTTGAGCTCACTGATGCATCTTCCCTCTCATCTGCTGCTAAAAGCAACACAAGCAGTGTGGAGATGGTGCTTGAGCTTAACTTTAGAGGGGTTGGAAAAGCTATTTGTTCGGAAACACTCCTGAGTGTCAGAAGGCATAATATTCTACTCAAGCACATATCTGTAATATTAGAAAATTGATAAAATAATCAGCACCTGCCCCCAAAAAGTCTCTTTTAAAAAGCTTAATAATTTTTAAAAATGAAAATGTGCAGGTACAAACCAAATACAAATTTTCAACTTCATTATAATCAAAAGGATCATATAATTCTAAATCCAATTCCAGTATTTTACTTAACATTTATGCATAAATTTAGACAATTTCTAAAGGTAAACATTCCTATCTTTTAACACGAATAAATATTTAAAAGGTTTTCATTTTAAATTTAATGCAAAAACTACAAGAAAAATTTAAAGAACACTTTGTTGATATTGATGCATTTAGAATTGCTCTTCTTTTTGGATATTTACACATCTTAGGATGTAATCACCACGTTACCAGCAAAGTTACCCTACTATTATTCACCATATTCCCCCTCACCTTTGTCACCATGCCTCTACCCTCTGCACATCCCCCCGACAGAGAGCCCAGAAATAAACTCTTGCTTATATGGTGAGTCAATCTATAACAAAGGAGGCAAAAATATGCAATAGAGAAAGAGCGTCTCTTCAATAAGTGGTATGGGAAAACTGGACAGATACATGCAAAAAAAAAACTGGACCACTCTCTTATACTATGTAAAAATAAACTAAGTAAAATGGACTTTTACTTAAATATATAACCTGAAAACATCGAACTCCAAGAAGAAAACAAGTAGTAAACTATTTGACATCATTCTTAGGAATATCATTTTGGATATGTCCCCTGGAGCAAGGGAAACAAAAGCAAAAATAAACAAATGAGACATCAAACTAAAACATTTCTGCACAGCAAAGGAAAACCATCAACAAAACAAAAAAACAATCTTTTGAATGGGAAAAGGTATTTGTAAATGATATCTTCAATAAGGGTTTGATGCTCAAAATATGTAAGGAACTCATACAACTCTATAACAAAAAAATAAACAATCCAGTCAAAATACGGGCAGAGGACATAGACATTTCTCCAGAGGGTACATATAGATGACCAAGAGGCATCTGAAAAAGATTCTCAATGTCACTAATCATCAGAGAAATGCACATCAAAACCATGGTGAGATATCATCTCACACCTGTCAGAATGGCTATCTTCAAAATGTCAACAAACAGCAAGCGTTGGCCAAGACTGATGGATCTGGGCTACACCGTGCTACTGTGCACCATACGTTTCCTTAGACAAATAGTTTAGGTGAAAGGCAAATATAACTTTGTTTGGAAAGATAGAGGGAGTTTTGGGTGTTGGATAAAATGCTGGGAATTCCATATAACTTAGGTTATTCATGACATAGATCATTCATCCATTTTTTGATATTTCCATGTTGCCTACAGTGGCAACTGTGGCAACTTCTGTGCTAGAACCTAGAAATACAGTGACAAATGTAGTTTAGGATTGTCAATCCAAGGCTGTCTTGTGCTACATACCTCTTTTGAAAGAGTTAATATTGTTTAAAACTCCATCATTAGCACCCAGCATAAAACCATCTGAACATGCGTGCAAACCAACCCCACAAGATCCAACCCAATTACTATCCTGTGGAAAGCACAGCAAGGAAACAAGAAGACAACCAAGCTGTGTGTCAAGGAAGTAAAGCCTGAGTGTCACTGTGCAGTCCTGTGTCCACAGTCACCTTAGTCCTGCATTCGGGACCTCCTGGCTTCCTGCTGTCTTCAACTGATTGACAAATGGCAGCTATTTCTCTAGAAAGAAAGAACAACTCTCATCCTTCCAAAGTTTCTCGTAATACTCCTGCATTGGAGTCCAGAACAACCAAGAAACCCTTGCAAAGCCTTAAGTGGACCCCTCATTTTTCTTCCTTGTTCCTTAACCCTCATGGGTATTACATCTGAGTCCCATGGAGATAACGCAAACCCATCAATCCCTCTGTTGTGTACACTCAGGGCCCCTGTGCCCCGCCCAGCCACCACCTGCCTTCTCAGCCTGACTGGGTGCTTGGTGAAGGCAACACCTGTGCATCACCAGCCCTCAGAAGGCAGGTGCTAGTCATATTTTAGGCACCCACATGGTTCTGAAGTAAATTGAGCTCTTAAAGATGAAGCAGTTTAATCAGGTCTCATGAATCACAGCCAGGTGCTCATCTTACTACCATTTCTTTTTCCACCTCATTGTAATTAGAGGTGCTCACACAAGTATATCCCTTGGGCCCTGTGCTTCCCCCCAGAAGCTTCCACCACAGCATGCCATATGAGCATGCTTATACTTTCCTCTCCAGGACCTTGCTACAAGCTCCGCAGGAAGAAAGCGTGTCTGCACTGCTTCTTTCTGTAATCCTGGTGCCAGAAGTGTGCCTGGGCTGGGAATCTGCTGGCTGACTGAGGTGTCCAAAGACACCTTGTCTGTACCTTGCACAGGATGTAACAGGACACTGAACAAACCACAGACCAATCAAGTCAAAGGTTAGAAGAGAGAATGACAAAACTAGACTAACCTTAGTATTTAGCCTTCAAGAAAATCAGCTAGAAACATTTAGGTAAACCACCCAACTCACAACAGTTAGCACCAGAATCAAGACTTAAAAGTTAAATCTCTACCGAGTGCCAATGAGCCCAGAATTGTTCCATTTGTGGCACAAAACTTTTGATTTTTAGACATGAAAAAAACTGAGACCCAGAAGACCAGAAAAATAATTCACATTAAGAACATCAAAGCACTGATTGTTTGAAGGAAATTATTGTGAATTCCAGGGGGATAAAGCTGGATAGTATCTATCTTGCACTCTGAAAAACAAACTACTGAATTTTTTGCTTTATTTTTTAAAATCAAAATATACTACCAAAACAGAATTACTTAGAAGGTATGTGACAACAGTGATGAATCTGTCATGTGTACATTATTGGCTATTAAATTTGTACATTTCACCTTTTTAGGCTTGTTTTATTAACAGAACAGTTTCCAAGAATTCATAAGGCTGGAGATCAGTTCAAGTCTCCCCCTCACCCACCCCTCTACAGAGTCACCACCACTATGCCACAGTGGTAGACTACCAAGCAATCACAGTGTGCACAGGCTCTGGACCCTTGTTAATGCTATCAAAGATCACATTTAATCAATTATTTCCCCTCCCTTCCCATCATTTTCATTGGATCTATATCACAGGGGACAAACACAAGGCCCACGGGCCAATCGTCCTTGTTTTATCCACCCAGCACCTTGTTCCTACCTGGCTGCAGCACCAAGCTCTCACTTAACTGTAAGGAGTAGTTACATTTATGCAGTCCTAAAATTACATTCGGCCCTTTGAAGGTAACTTCGAGGTAATGTGCCCACCCCCTGTGAAAATGAGTTTGACACCCCTGATCTATATGCGGATTTCCCAAGTTCCTAAACAATTGGAGTATCCTAGTGGTACACAGTCATTAGAGGAGAAACAGGCATGACTGAAGATGATCACCAGCCAGCCCTGCCTTGACCACAAACAACAGGCAGAGAGACTGGGCCTGAGAACCAACCTCATCCGTCTAATGGGATGTGGAAGCCCCCTGAAGCTACATCATCATTGTACAATAAACTAAAAAATATATGATTTCTAGATTAACTGCTAATTAGCAGTAATTTCTTTAATCAACGCATCTTTGGTCTCACCCAGTCTCTAGGTTCTACAGGTGTTACACAACCACCACGAAGTTCCTAAGACGACAAGAATAAGCAAGGAGCCAGGGCACGTGTGCCTTTTGCTTCTTACCCACCCATCACATTCAGCCCTTCCCAGTCAGTCCAAGTGGTGGCCCTTCTAACAGCGAAACCCAGTGCACATGCTTTCCTACAAGCTTTCCACCAAGGAAGTCATGTGTTTCTGAATACTAGGTTAAAAACACCTGTGCGCAACCAGAGCAGCATCCAGTAATATTCACTATGTACTCGATAACATTCTAACACAGATATATTGTTCTTGGAAGATCATTATGAAATGAAAGGTAGTATGTTATAAATTTATGAATGAAAAACCACTTCCATCACCTTGTTATCAGCACCATTCATTCATTCAATCAGTATTTCAGAGCCTTCAGTTATAAATGAATGGGTAAAGGTATTTTATAGCTTTCCAATTAACTGCTACACATTCACTCATTCATGTACCGATTCATTTTCTCAAAAAATATTCATTGAACTCCAGGTATGTATTAGATCCTGAGCACATGAACAGATGTACAGCTCCAATTTCCAAAGACAGTGATTCTGAGGCTGATTAAAATTTGAGAGTCACTTGTGATGCTGGCTGGAAGTCAGGATTTTTATACCTTACCCTAAGAGACTTGGCTCTGCCAAGAATGGGATGTGAACCAGGAACCCACACTTTTATTAAGCACCTCCAGGTGATTCTATTGCAAGTAGCCTTTAAACAGTGGTCTAAGAGAACTCAGAGTATCCACAGAAAGAAATATTCAAGGATGCACCTGAAAGTCCAAATCGGTGCCAATGAACAGGACTATAGCACTTCACTGGACTGAAAAACCTGGCCATAGGTGTATGCAGAAGGCAGGCCTTAGAGTGATCATGAAAAGTGGAAACAGGAAAAATAGGTTTAAGGCAAACTACAAATCTTCCTTTGGATATATAACCAGGGAATCCACTTAACATAGCAAGTATGTTGTGCCAGACTGCCAGAAATCAGAACCTTGGTTCTTTAAATCTCAATCTTCCCAAAGAATTCTTTAGAACCACACAAGCTGCATGGTTCTAAAGAATATGACAATTTTAAGAGAAAGACTCACAAACACTGATTTCTCAAATAATAATTTATTGAAATTAAAACATGATTAGATTTTAGAGTTCATACAACCCCCTTATTTAGTAACTGCCCAATCCAGGGACCAGAATGGCCTTGTGACTAGGACCAGATCACACATTTCATGAAAGACAGAACTAGGGCTAGAACCCAGGTCTCCTGGCTCCCAGTCATCCAATACTGCACAATCCTCAAATTGTAAAGGTCAACATCTGAATTGGCCTCCACATCCTCCGCAAAGGCCACATCCTGAGCTCTGATTCAGGTTCACACAGTCTGGACAAAAGGTATTGGGGGAAGCAATTTAATTTTGTAGAAATTAATTAAAATACATATTTCTATAAACAGCTGGTATTACATACATCACCATATGCTGTGTTAGAGTGACCATTACTTCTAAAAATATTAAAGCTTCTCTGATGGAATTGGGTCCAAGATTGGTTCTTAGCTGGCAACCTATACAAAGCCTTGTTTTACATGGAAGATCTATAGAAGCACAGCTGGCAAGATTTCATCCATTAATATTTAGCACCCAATACACAATTCTCCCATTAGCTGTACAAAAGCTACCCAGAACTTTTTGCTAGAAATTAAAGCTACCCATTCAAAAAAAATTATCCAAACAAGCTGTTGAGTTTCTGCCTTCAAATATATGTTGTTACTCTATCTTCTCTCACCTTAAGATCATCATCAAAAGGTTAAGATCAGAGTCAAAAGGTTTGAAGTCACCAAGTGAAGCTGTATCTCATTAGGTGGGACCCAGACTTCTGCATACTTACACACATAAGTTAAGACACACACAGAAGTTAAGACACACACACACAGATTAAATTACCTGTCCATCTCCAGAACTAGAGATGTATTTCTATGCATGGGATTGTGTTTGAAAAACAGACTGACGATTCTACTCCACTTGCAGCCAGTCAGAAGGTTCTATTTGGGTTGGGGATACTTAGGGAGAGGAGGGGCAGGCAGAGGAGTCACATACATCTTGAATGCCCATGTGCCAGAGACAGTGCTAACTGCTTGATCTAGTTTGGATCATTTAAACTACAACCCATAAGTCTGAGTGATGTAGTCATGTCCATAAGAGGAAACTGAGACACAGGAGAGATTAAGGGTCCCATGGTCACAAAGTCATGTCTCCGATATACAATGACTTGTGCTTTGTACTGCAGAAACATATCCTCAGAAAGACAGCACTCCTCTGACCCAACAGAACTCAGAGCTCCTATAACTCCTGCACACACTTGTCTTCACAGCAGCCATGCAATGGCTGGAAAAAATTAAGAAATGTGAGGTACAAAGAGGTGAAAATACAGCAGAGAACAGGCTAAAGCCATACCTTCCCAGAGCACTGTGGTATCACTGAGTCACTAGAGCAGCAACAAGAAATAGTTCATGTACAAATAGCCACACAGCCACTCTGGATGCCAGGTGTCTTTTTGGCTAAGGCCATCTGGAACCTCTATCTCAGGAGGTTTCCCCGGTTTTTACCCTTTGTTTACATGACTAGCACAGAAGGATGAAGGGGTATGGTATGGTAATAAATACCTTTACCATCTCAGAATGCTATCAGAACACAGCCATAGCAATTTATTTTTTTAATTGAAAATATTCATAGCATTACATACAAATTACACTACCAGAATTAAAAATCCCTAATCTTTGTAAGTTTATATTTTTCATACCAATGTGGCCACATTAAAAATACCTTCCTTGAATTATTTTTTTAAGATTTTATTTATTTATTTTTAGAGAGAGGGGAAGGGAAGGAGAAAGAGGAGAGAAACATCAGTGTGTGGTTTCCTCTCAAGCGCCCCCTACTGGGCACCTGGCCCACAATCCAGGCTTGTGCACTGACTGGGGATTGAACTGACAACCATTTGGTTGATAGGCCTGTGCTCAATTCACTGAGCTACACCATCCAGGACAAGTACCTTGTAATTATGATCACCATATTTTTCAGACTATAAGATGCACCTTTTCCCCAAATTTGGGGTGAAATGGGAGTGCATCTTATAGTACAAATGTAGCTTTATATTTACATTGGTGAAATATTATGTTATTTATCTTATTAAATTGCCACATTTTTTGCTTCAAAATTTTTTTCCTATTTTCCTCCTCTAAAACCTAGGAGTGTCTTATGGTCTGAAAAATACAGTACTTAATTAGTATTGCTAATTTAAAAAATGAGATAACAGATGGGGTCTGCTTGCTCTCACTTCACTCTGCCACTTTTCTTTCTCCAGCTGAGTCACTGTAAGCAAGAAGGTCAGTTTCTGGACTTCACTTTAGAACAGCTCTCTGCTGGGCTACGAGTGGAGAAACCAGCAGAGTGGTTGGAGACTGAGCACTTTCTAAGAGCTCTGCCATTATTCCCCAAAGGGCAAGCTAGTCCTCTGCCTGTCAGAAGATGAGCTGAAAGTGGCTCCTGGGCACTAGCTGAGCTTTTGGTGGCTTTTGTCACTGCAAGACAAACAAGAAGGAACAGAACTGGAGGATGTCTTATTGGTGGGTGCTAATAAGAAAACCACAGTTGGTGTTTTTGTCCCTCGAGTGCATTGAAAGAACACTGGCTTTGGAATCTGGCAGATTTTACTTGTCATCCAGTTCCTCTGTTTAACGGCTGGAACACGTGTAATGGTTACAGCCTATCATACAGGTGCCCGTGAGAATCAGAGGAGAGGCATGCAGGCAGCACACAGTCCTGAGCCTGACACAGACTCAGGGAGAAAGACGGCTGCCTGGCTCAGAGCTCTGCCGGGAGAGCAAGCGGGGAGCAGGTGAGAAGGGAAGACAAGACCGAAACGATACAGTAAGGAGAGGACATTTTCAAGGCCCGCTCTCCTTGGACTCCTCCATAAATTAAAGGATTTAGGAACCTATGACAGGCAAAGCCAGAGAAGGTAGAAAAGACGTATCAGAGGCCGTGCTTTGTAGCAGGGCTGTCAAATACTGAGAGAATCTGAAGAATGCTCTGGAAGCTCCTCCTCAGAAAAATATATTTATATACACAGATAACATTTTGCCTTTAGTTTCAGGGGGTCCACAGATTTCCTAAGAACTCCTGATTTAATGACCCTCAATTTACTGGTGATGCTGGTGTGTGCCTGGACGTAACTGCACTAGATTGCCATTGTTTTACTTTAAAAAACAGGAACAACAATAACAAAAATACCACTGTTTGAAAAAATGCAAGCACATGAAGCCTTTAACAAAATAACAAAAACAAATGTGAAGCAGGAAATATTAGTGAAGAGAACACAGCTCAACTATAGCCTTCCTGAAGCCACACTTCAGGATCAGTGAAGCTCCCAGAAGGGGCCCTGTGTGGTTCTCTAAGCTCAGGACATCCCCTCAACTGCCTGTCACAAAGGTCCCCCTCGATATCACTGCTGGTGTTTCCAAATCTGCCCTTGGGCCAGAGGGAATCTGGAAATATTCATACAAGGTGAGATCCCGACATATGGAGGCAATAAAAGGAACAGGTAGATGCCGGATAGAGGTCAGAACCCATCTCAGACCTGCACCTGCCGAGGCAAATAAACACGGGCTCCCACAGGCTCCATCTGCTGCGTCCTAGGGCCAGAGCCTCCCTCTGTGAACCAAAACCAGAGGAACAAGTGATATCTCTCCCCCCACCCGCAAGAGAGTCCATCAACTCAGATAAGGGAGATCTCAAGAAAGTCCAAAATAAAGACAAGGAGAAAAGAACATGTTTTCTGCTTTGCTTCGGCAACCACGGTGAGACAGATTTGGACAGTTTTCCCTGATTGCCTCAGGAGTAACCCTGGGGCTGGTACATATTGCCTGGGTCTGGTTGTCCATGAGGACACAGAGTGACCTCAGCCTCTCTTTCACACTGAAAAAGTATACCCCCCTTAAGTGACACCCATATAGGATGCTAATTAAGAAGGAAGAAATCTACCCCAACTACTACCCCCATCAAGTTCCATTCCTAGACCACTTCTAAAGGGCTTACTTGCCATGTTCAGTCTTTGAATTTCCAAGACCAAAGTGAATGAGTATGGAATTGAGGGATGGAAAGGCTGGGTTGAAGTCCTGGCACTTACAAGCTGTTTCCCCTTTGGTAAGTTACTCTCTTTGCCTAAGTTTCCTCACCTGTGAAATGGAATTAACTGCTCCCTGATTACCACACAAGGCTACCATTGAGAGGTCCCCATGATAAGACACATCGGAATACTTTTTAAATAGCTCCAAACAATAAGAAAATGTCAGAAACCATCAGGTAAATTGGTGGGAGTACAGGTGGGGAACAATAAGAGAAGATGGATCATTTAAAGCCATGCAATTATGATTCTGTTCACTCATACAGCAGTACAAGGTGGGGCTCCCAGGGATCCAGGCAACAACAGACATGAACTAAAGGTCATCCATAGGCTGCCCTCACCCTGGGAGCCAGGACATCCTCTCCTCACCTTCTCCCCCTGTGTATCCACACACAATGATCCAATGTTAAAGGAGGGCCTGAACAGCCTGGTGAGAAAGCCAGGTACAGACAACTAAAGGTACATGCATGCAAGAGGACCAAAACATGCATGTTCATTAGAACACAGGCCAGACACCTCCCAAAAGATGGCCAGAGGGAAAGGAACACCATCTGTCGAGCTAACTCTAGCCAAGGCTTACGAATAAATTAACTACAAGAACAATCTTCATCTCAGACATACTCTGAATACACTCACATATGACTCATTTACCAATTGTGAATCAAAACTTCCCTCCATTACCCCAACATTTCTACTTGATCCAAAATTCATCGGCCAAGCAGTTGGCAATTTCCAAAACCTTGGCCCAACACGTCACACAGCCTAGAGGATCACTGAAGCCACACACCTGAAAGTGCTGTACCCTTTCTCCACCAATAGGAACCTGGGCTCCTCAAAGAAATGCCTGATTTCAGGGTTGGGGTAGAGTAAGTACAATGGAAGCCTGAAACACCTCATTGTGCCAGAAAGCAAAAAAAAAAAAAAAGTTCTCAAAAAATGTTGGGGAAACAATACATGGACACAAGAGTCAGTTTGAAGAGGCTTCCACTGGACAACTCTGGCACAATCTGCGCATCAGAGAAACTGAGTTCAGTCCTGGCTGGTGTGGCTCAGTGGACTGAAAGCCAGCCTGTGAACCAAGAGGTCACTGGTTCAATTCCCTATCACAGCACATGCCTGGGTGTGGGCCAGGTTCCTTTCTGGGGGCATGCAAGAGGCAATCAACTGATGTTTCTCACACATCAATGTTTCTCTCCTTCTCCTTCTCCTTCTCCTTCTCCTTCTCCCTCCTTTCCCCTCTCTCTGAAAATAAATAAATAAATCTTTGAAAAACACTGAGTTCAGTAGTGACTTGGCAACCACTGGAAGACAGGAATTCATGAGTTCACACCACTAACAGATGAGAGAGAGACGGGTGTACAGATAGGCAGACAGACACCAAGGGAGAGTTCCTGATTTCAGTGCAATGCCAAAAGCTGACTGGTAAACATGGAAGGAGGACTGAAAGGTTATGGTTCTGCACTTATTATAGGAACGATTGGACCCAGTAAAAATCACCAGTGGACATTAAACATTGTCATTGATTTTGATGAGGAGAAAACCTGCATGACCTTAAAGTGTTTCCTTAAATATTGGGAGGGAAAAGAAGACAGTAATTACACAGTCAAGAAACTGGGCAACACCTTGACAGGGTGATGTAAGTCATCCCCACCGATGGGCATCATTTACCTCCAGATATGATGTCCTGAGAAGGACACAGTATCACCTACTAAATATCCCAACCGAGACTGTATAACCAGAAACTAATCATGAGAAAACATAAAAAAAAAAACCAAATTGAGGACCATTCTGACCTTTTTTTAGGGCTAAGAGATATATATCTTAAAAACTGTCAATGTCCTAAAAGATAAAACAAAACTGTTGAAGTGTGGCAGCTTAAGAAAGTTCATGAATGAAATGAAAAGAAACACGTCCCGCTAGACTAGATCCTGTACTGGTGGGCACAATATTATAAAAGGCCTCATTGAGTTAACTAGCCAAGTTAGAATATAAATGTTAGATTTATTTTCTTTTAAAAGCAACAAATATTAAAGCTAAATGTACTGAAGTTGATCATTATACTGAGATTATATGAGAAATTATGCCAATTCTTAGAAAAATATTTAGATATTTAGAGGTGAAGGTATGATGTATGTAACATCCTCAAAATGGGTCAGAAAAACACATTGTGTGTATATGTAGGTTTATAGGATGAAATGATAAGCAGTAAATGGGGTTAAATTTTAATAGCAGGTGATTCTGGATAGAAGGTATGCAGGTATTCTTTGTACTTTCTGTAATTTTAAAGTTATTCCCAAAGAAAGAGAAAAAACAAACAAGATACACACATACTCACATCCTCTGATTACTATATATTGTTCTTCCAACATTATAATGTCTTATCATCCAAAACATCATTCTATTCCAAATTTCCTACTACTTCTCTGACTTCTTCATGGGGGTTCTTCAAATCATTCCCCCAAATCAGTAGGTCTCTTGTTCTCAGTCTACATACTGGCCTATGAAGTCTCTCGTTCACATCTGAGGTTTGAACCACACATGAACATGATGCCACTTAAGTCCTTATTTCCAACCACTCTCCTTACTGGACTTCTCCACCTAGATTCCTACAAGCTCCTCAAACACAACCCAGCACGGCCAGGACACAGGGTCTATACCTGGGGAACATTCAGCCATAGCTTGGGACCTGATAAAATAACATCACAAGACACCAACCCCTTAGTCCTCACTCTTACTTGCCACTTGGGGCCCCTGCAGATGGAAGGGAAAAGAGAAAGAACAGAACTAGTGCTTTGTTTCACTCTTCCAAACAATCACAAGCTAAAGGAGAATGATTGCCAAAAACCTCAAGAGAAATGGAAGACTGAGAAAAGGGCAGGTATAATTTCAGTCTGCAACACAAGAGTCAGTAGAGTCTTCACTCTCAAAAACCACAGCAGGAGATATCCCAATTTCAAGTCTTTGTTCTCACATACCAAGTACATCCCCTGCAAAATAAAGGACCAGCAGGTGAGGCTTGAGATCCATCATTCTTTACCATGGCTGCCTCTAACTTTCCTCCTTTTGAAAATTAGAAATCAAGGGCACCCACTTCCTCAGGAAAGAAAATAGGCCTGGGGCTGCATCAGAAAACTGCAGGTGTTAGCCAATCTCAGTTAAGACTCTTTTACACCTTCAGTTGGTATCACTTTTTTTTAATCTTTATAGACAGATACAAAAAAATGAGCTGAGGGCATGTGTGATGGAACAGAGGCCATCCTACAGAGGCTGAATCTGGAAACAGGAGCTTTGTCAATCACAAGTGGCCTGAGCACCCAGTTCCCAATGTCCCTTTCACTATGGAAACACTTTTAATCAAGCTACTTCTTTAGAAATCCTCTCCCTCCTAAGAAAGCTACTGAAATTACCACCCAGCCCCTGGCAGATCACTGACTAAGAACTGGAAGCCATCCTCCCATTTGGACATTGCAGATGGCTTATTTGCATATTACCCATTCTCTTAGCTGATGATTATTTAGGGGGGTATGAGAAGAAGCAGGTGGGTGGACAAACTTTTTTTTAATGTGTCACTCTGGTAAGTAACCAGGCTAATAAGTAATCCATAAATAATAAACTTTCATAACAACTCATAATGCAAATTTATTAAAATGTCACAAAGAAAAGATCAGTTTATGAATGCAGAAAGACAGAGGAATAATAGCCTGATTCTAGTTTTCCCAAAATTTACATTTGGGAATAATCCAAAAAAGCCAGGTCCCATGGCTCTGGAGGCAGGAATTAGTCACTTCAATAAAATTACACAAAACAGAGACAGTGGCTATGGAAAATCAAGATGAAAAAATTATAGAAATTAAATATTGGACAGTGAATTTTTTTAGTGGGCAAAGTGGAAAACAAAGTAGAAAAACTAAGATAGTTATGATAATAATTTTGGTCAAAAGTCATTGTCATGTTGCTCCAAATAACCAAACAATTTAAAGTAAAAATTGTTTTGGTCCTGAATTATCCACATAATAGCTTTAATTCTCCATTTATCACAGAGAGACAGGCAAAATGTACACTGAAAAAATAGCCATCTTGCAATCTATTCCAGCTGTCTCTCACACCTACAGCCAGACTTTGGCAAACTTAATCTCAAATGACTTTAAATGTCATCCTAGCATCAATACTTTGACAGAGTTAAAGAACAGTGCTCATCATCTCCACACTCTTATCTGACGAGATCTGTAAAAATTCTTGGCAATACTCTGTGTGAATCAGGTATTGATCATAATGAAATAAAGACATGGCATACAAAGTCATCATATTTTGGTGACTATAGAATTTGTTATACAAAGTAGGACATGAATGATGGAGTCACAGAGATAATCAGGACAGCATTCAACACATGGGCCACCTGAGACGCAAACCTGCATATACTTGGCGGATGTTAAGTTAGCACTAAAAAAACAGTTTTGCAATACGCACTCGGATCTAGTGATTTTAGTTGTGATCTACCTTCAAGGAAATAATCATTCCTGAATGCTTAAAGTGTTTTATGCACAAAGACATTAACTGTAAAATTATCTATATGAAAGAAAAAATGTCAATAATCCATCCATTCACAGATAATAGAGTATGCAAATAATGGTACAATCACATTACAAAGTCGTCTATAGGCATTAAAATGGGTTTTGATTTTGTCAACATCTTTAAAAGCTACAAAGTTTTCTCATTAAGTAGACATTGTAAGTACTGAAATTATTTTTTGATAAATAAACTACCATGGCAAATTTGGTGAGCTTCAAAGCTCACCAAATTTTTCCTCAATAATTTGGAGATAAAGGCCTTCTGAGCATCTCCATTTTCCAGATCCCTCCCATTTAACCAATCCAAAACTAAAATTATCTCCACTTCCCCTCTTTCTCTCCTGGTCTTCCCCAACCAATTTATGTTGCCACCATCCAGCAAGTTACTCACTTCAGAAAACCTAGGATTGCCCCTCTTCCTTCACATTCAATCACCAAGCCTGATGAATTTCTTCTTGATAAATCTTTATGATATTTCCATTTCTCTCCAACCCCACTGCTGGACTGTCAGCTAAAGCCACCACTTTCTCATGCCCAAAATACTGCACTAACCCCCTAGGGCTGCCCCTCAAACTGGCAAAGACAGGTTTTGCTTGGGTTCAGATCCTGGTTCAACCACTCAGTAGCTGTTGGTCTATGATCATGTTACTTACTTTCTCTGTGCTTCTCATCAGTTAACTGTAAATAACAATAGCTACATGCAAAAAAAAATGAAACTTGACCACAAACTTACACCATACACAAAAATAAACTCAAGATAGATAAAAGATTTAAGTTTAAGTCATGACACATAAAAGTCCTAGAGGAGAACATAGGCAGGAAAATCTCAGATATTGCACACAGCAATATTTTCACTGATATGTCCCCTAGAGCAAGGAACATAAAGAATAAACAAATGGGACTTCATCAAAATATAAAGCTTCTGCATGGCTAAAGAAAACATCAGCAAAATGAAAAAGGAACCAACCGTATGGGAAAATATATTTGCAAATGATACTTCAGACAAGGGTTTGATCTCCAAAATACATAAAGAACTCACATGACTCCACTCCAGAAAGACAAACAACCCAATTAAAAAATGGACAAAGGACCTAAACAGTCACTTCTCCAAGGAGGGCTTACAGAGGGCCCAGAGACATATGAAAGGATGCAAGGATGCTCAGCATCACTAGCCATCAGAGAGATGGAAATCAAAACGACAGTGAGATACCACTTCACACCTGTCAGAATGGCCATCATAACCAAATCAACAAACGACAAGTGCTGTCAAGGTGGTGGAGAAAAGGGAACCCTAGTGCACTGTTGGTGGGAATGCAGACTGGCGCAGCCACTGTAGAAAACAGTATGGAATTTCCTCAGAAAACTAAAAATGGAACTGCCTTTTGACCTGGCAATTCCACTGCTGGGATTATACACTAAGGATCCTGAAACACCAATTCAAAAGAACCTATGTACCCCAGTGTTCATAGCAGCACAATTTACAATAGGCAAGTGCTGGAAGCAGAGAGGGAGGGGAGGGATAATGGGGGAACATTATCCCTCATTAATTTCCCCCATTAAGAACAGAAGGGCCATCAAGGAACATGTATAAAGGACACATGGACAGAGCCAAGGGGGGGAGGTTTGAGGGTGGGAGGCAGAGATGAGTGGGGTGGGGGAGTGGGGAGATAAAGACAATTGCACTCAACAACAATAAAAAATTATAATAAAATAAAAAATAATAGTAGTACCTACCTTACAGGGTTGTTGTGAGGGGTCAGTCAATATATGTAAGCAGTCAGAACAGTGCCTGACACCTAAGAAGCTCTACCAGGGTTTGCTACTATTTATTGTATTATAACTGCACTCCTCACTGCATGCCCAACACCAAGTGCAGTGTGTGGCACGTAGGAGATGCCCCATAAACATTTACTAATGGCTATTTACTGATCATATACAAATACTATGCTGACCAGAGTACCCCCCAATGCTTTGTATGCTCATTTCCTCCAACACTTCATAATAATGTGAAATGGAGCCACAATTTAACATCATGAATCAAACTGAAAAGAAAATGGCTATAAATGCAATTTTTTGAAATTTAAAGTTTTAAAAATCAGTTGTTCCAACTACTTAATTTGGGTGTTTTTCCTGTGAAAATTGTTTTTATTTTTATTTCTACTTTTCTGAAAAATGAAAAATCATACTAAATGTCCAGTTATCTGTCCATCTTCTCAGAAAACACCAGCTACTGCATCTCAGAATCAGAAATAGAGAAAAACTATTTTAACAATCAGTGCTGATGAGAGTGAAGGGCTTGCCAATGGGAGCATAAACTGGTATGTTTCGCAGAATAGACGAAGAGTCTATAAAAGTTACACACACTAATGATTCCCTTTAGAACATTCCCTAAAGAAATAATCAGAGATGTGGACAAATATTTAGATATAAACTTGTTCATGCCAATGTTCTACTGTGAAAAACTGAAAACAGCCTAAATGCCAACAATAGAAAACTGTTTAAATAAATTACAGTTCACTCAACTATTCTTCTAAATGTTAAAGTAGTCATTTAACAATCAGATTTTTGAAAAACACTTAAGACAAATATTTATGTTAAGCCACAGACAGTAGGGCCTAGGGGCTGGGAGAGGCAGACTGTAAGGAAACAGAAACAGCAGCCCCGTCTACATCTAGCTGCTGAGATTGTGGACGATTTCCTTCTTCGTGCCAGAGTTCTAAGCCCAGCCCTGCCATCTGCTACGTACGGGGTTCTGGGTAGGCTACTAAGCCAGTTTCCTCACTGGGAAACAGCAACAGCATTTTGAAGATTAGTTAACACAGGTAATGTGTTGAGAACAGTCCCTGGCAAACAGCACTGCACAGATGAAATTCTTCTCAATGACCTTAAGTCATTTAGGGAATTAAAAAAATCAATAAACATTACTAACAGTTGCTAATTTCTCAAAAGAAACCAAATTTGGTGAAAATTCAGATCAATATATAAATTCGCAATCCCTTATCAGAAACCTTTGGAGCTTAAACTATTTCAAATACAACATTTTCCAGATTTTTAGAAAGGTGATACAGTGCAGTGGGCATCGTATAGAAAACCAGAAGACAAGTCTACAATCAAACACACTGACCATAAGTCAATGCAGATGAGGTATCACTATTAAATAAGTTAAGAAGGACCTTTATATTTTCAGAGCCTTTTAAATGGCAGAAATGTGAATGGGGGTCCTGAATCTGGATTATCAAATGCTAGTGTCATGAAAGCACTATAGTGCACAATGGTATGTAGCTGATTTACCTCACTTCAGATGCTGGGACAAAGAAATAATGACAATTTGCTCAGTCCCCAACCCTGGCAGCGTCCCACTAGAGCAGATTTACCAATGGGGTACTGCTGACATTTTGGGCTGGGCGATGCTTTGTTGTGTTTTGTCCACTGCCTTGTAGGATGTTTAGCTGCACCCCTTGTCTCTACCAAATGCCAACGGCACCTTCCCAGTTGTGAATAACCAAAATGTCTCCAGACATGCCAAATATCCCCGGGAGAATGAGGGGAGAAAATAATCCCCAGGTGAAAGCAGTGCACTAGAGGAAAAAAAAAATACCACTTTCCTCTCCATATTCCACAACAGAACTCCAAACTGAAGCTTCTCCTGGAATGCTGCTTATTTTATAAAGTCTTACCACTCTCCTTTACCCACTACTGCACCCCACACCCTAGCAAAATGAACTTCTTGCTTTTGTTCCCAAGTACAATATGATTCCACAACTCCAGGCTTCAGTTCACACCGGGCTCCACCCACAATATTGGATCTCACCTGCCTTCACATCCACCAGCAAAAGATGGTCCTGACACACAGCTTTCCAAATAAGGTGTGTCTCACAGTAAGTACAGGGACCAGAAAACTGATCAAGCTACAGCTGTCCAGAAACATGACTCTAAAGGCATGAAAAACCAAATGTTTAGCTAGTTTTCGTATCTATGGAACTGGGGAGATGGGAGATCGCACAGGTCATCATTTCCCTGTTTTTGTGGGGTTTTTTGTTTTGTTTTGTGGCAGGAACATTTACAGAAACTGGCTTGACAGATATTAATAGGCATCTTGAAATATGTGATCCTCAAATACAACTGAAAAATTATCTTTGGCAGTTTGTTGCTGTTTAATGTTAAAGCCACATGAGTGCTTTAAGTCTTTAATATGCTAACTCTTTCATGAAGCTCCAGGAGAAAATAGAGAATACTGCATTTTCCAAGCTTATTTGACCATTAAACCCCATTTCCTTCTCCAGTAACACCTGCTTCCCTGATGAGGACTCCAAGGAGCCCAGTCTTGGAATCAATGACAGAACCCTACCTTCCATGGACAATCCTAAAACCAGCTTTCAGCTACCGGTTTCCACTCCTTTCTAAACAAATTAACTATGTGTGAAATTTTATAAATTGCAGCATTGTTCAACCCTGCCGATCAGTGGGGTGACAGATGTCACAGCCAGATCGTCCTCACATCCACAGCATTGTTCAAAGGAGCAAACTGGAAACATCTTAAATGTCTACCTGTAGCAAACTGGTTAAGTAAGTTACAACAGAATACTACCCAACATGAAACAACAAGAATACTCAGGGTACAGACACAGAACAATTTACAAAGTACCTAAAGTGAAAACAACCAAACACAGAATAGTATATTTTGTATGCCTCTATTTGTGCAAGAAAGGAAGGGAGGAAAATGAAAACAAACATACAAATTTGCCAGCATATGCTCATTGTGAGAAACACGATAACAGTAACGCTGGCTAACTCGGGGGAGGGGACTAGCGGCGGGGGGGAGTAGAATACAGGCATCAGTGTCGGACCTTTTGTACTGGCTGACAGTATTATCCATTCAGAAAGAAAATCAAAGTTAAAGATAATTATATAAATTAACTTTACCAGTCTCCTTAGAATAGAAATTAGAGTTAAGATGCAATAATCTACTAAAATTGCAGGCTCTATTAGTGAAGAAGTAAAGCAAGGAACTTACTAAGTCAAAGATATGATGTGGAAGGCTGATACCTTTTTGTTTTTTAAATGATAAATAAAGGAGAAAACACTTTTTGATAAAGCAGCAATGATATTTTATTCCTCTTCATCATTTCACAAAGGTTCATAATCTAGCAATTCACTTTGCTTTCTCATTTGTAGCCTCTTCCAACTCCCAGGCCCTCACCCTCCTTCCTCCCTCCTCCACCACTTCAAAAAAATAATAATAAAGATAAAAATACCACCTTCACAAAAACTACAACAGCTTCTTTTATTAGTTTAGTGCATATGGAATTAATTTTGGCAGATTGCTCCTTGTTGACTCCAATTTTTAAAAAGTATTACTATAACTAATTAGCTACAGTTGAAGTTGTACCCATACATTATGTTTTCCCCAATGGAACAAAAATGTAGCTGCCACCTTCCTGAAAAATGGGTCACTGATTCACCGCGTATGTCATAGAAAGTCAGCGGGCCTCTTGGCTAGCACTGTATTTTCTTTTTAATAAAACTGCAGTTTCCTAGTTTATCTCTTTCCCAGGAACCAAAGTGCTTCATCTACTGTGTGATACAGGTTTACACAAAATAGCTTAGCCAATAAATTCTTCTCAATAAATTAAGGCTGATGTAGGATAAATAAAATGGTGGGTAAGTAACACTCTGCTACAGAACAAAGACCTCATTAATAAGAAGGACCTGGGGAAAGCAGAATGCTGACTGCCTCAGAATCTCCGTTCCCATGAACACCTCTCTGGGCCCTACCGCTGAGCACAGGTTCAGCTTTCTCCCTCAGAGAGCACAGCCTGCCCTGCAGGAGAGAGCACAATGGTGCAAAGCTAGCAGGGCAACGTCTGCACTGATTAAAATGATTGTATAATTTGACTGTGTTCTATAAGGATAGTGTTCAATATTTTCTATAAAGAAGAAAATTATTTTTTATTTCACAATGATCATATATTAACAGAGAGAAATAAATATATGGTGTTATAAAAAGGAAATTCAAAGATGGAAAGATTATGCATTTTAAGGCTAAATTTATACATAGAAAACAGAGATGGTCAACTGTATGATTTTATTTGAGAATTGCTAAAAAGTTCCAGAAAACGATTCTAGTAAAATTCACTTTGGGCAGATCCATAGCCCCAACCTGTTGGTGCTCACCAGAAAGTCAACCTTTGACTCACCAAATTGTGCAAGAAACACAATGGGGTGCTTGCTACCAGCTACTTAGCACCTGGAAGCAGGCAGGACACGGCCAAAGGGTCCAGAGTACTTGGGAGGGGCCGCAAAGGCAGAGAACCCTCAGATCGGGGAGGGCAGGGCATTCTCAGATGGACCAGATGGGGTATCCGCCCCAATGGAGTGATTTTGTTGGCATCTGGGATCCTCTGAGGGTCTCTGGAGGCCAGGGAAGCTCATCCCTGAACCTGGATATGATACTATATAGCCAACTGGATGCAAGGCAATTTGAATCTTAACCTTTCTGGGCCTCAGTTTCTCCACTCATCAAGTAGCTGTGGTGCTAAGAATAGTATAATATGTAGCTCACAGAGTTGTTAGATGTGCATGTTTACGTAACATTCCCTGACACATAAGGGCTCTCAATGAATGTTCACTGCCTGCTCTCTTTCCTCAGAGTTTGACCTATTATTAAAAAAATAGCTATCTGGTCCCAATTCCAGGGCCACCAAAGATACAGACACAGATCTTAATAGGCCAGCCCAGCTTGCTCCCTGAAATCCAGCCAAGTCAATTTCCTTGACGTGAGGGTTTAATCCAGTCTTTCCTATTTCCTCCAACAGAGGGATCTGGCTAAATCAGTCATGTTAATTTCCAAGTTGGAAAGGGGCAAGGATTTGCATGTTTTATTCTCTTCGGAAACCATGCATTTTCAGCATTACAAACACAAATGCACCTACGTACAACGGTAACTTTGTCAGGACACTGAGACATTTTCTGATAATGGTCAGCACTTTACAGCACTTAGAAATGTAGTCATCAGGTTAAAGAAAGAACCTTGTATCCCAAAGAGATCTGTTAAGAAAGCATGTCCCCAAATGTTGAAAAGATAGATAAATGGCATTTTGCCCAGAGCCTTCTCAAACAGAGCCAAATAATTGAGTCTACCCACCAAAGAGAGGGAGGAGACACGAGTATAAAGGAAGTACAAAATCCTTCAGAAAGCGGCCACACAAGGTCTCCAGTATTGTCGTCAGTCATTTGATAGACCAGGCAGCCAGCCAAGTAAGGCACTGGTAATTTAGTGGCATTGAGATGAGCTTGGGGAGGAGAGAAGAGGAAAAGGGAAAGCTTTTCACATTGCTGAAACCAAAATAGGAATTTTCAAATGACTGTGTAACATCCTAAGAACAATGAAATGCTAAAATGACTTCTGTACAGGCACGAAAACATCTTCCTGCCGTTCTGGTCCTGGGCACGACACATTGCATGTATTATGAAGTGATCACCGAAAAGCCCAAGAACCAAGCAACGATTTTCCCCGATAGGTAAGGTATTCTGCATAACGGATTTCTTAAAAGGCCTTTAAATATCTAGAGGAAAACAAATGCGTCCTTTTTTTGACAAATAAAAATTTCAGAGCTTAGCACAGACACAAAGGAAAGAATGCTGTCTTCTGGAAGCTTCAAATGACTGAACATTCCAACGTGCAGGGAACAGACTGCTTGGGGGAGGGACAGTGGTTGTGGTTTCTTGCCAAAAATATAGCCATTGTTGTTATTTATCTGAACACAATATTTTGTCATGTTAATTTTCACCAACATCAGCTGGATATTTTGTGAAGACAGGCACAGTTTTCAGCAAAGCAGGGAAAGCATACCACTGCTTCTATAAAAAAAAGTTAAAAATTAAAGAATGAAAACTTCATTTGAAAAGTAAGTGACAAATACTAACATTTTGTTTCTTCAATTGAAAGCATGTAACAATGCTCCTAGTATTTCACTGTCACACAGTTCTCAGCTCCTAGAGCTTTAAGGCATTAGAAAAACAACAGTTGCACTAAGAAATTACTCTTGTTGACTTTTAATGTACAAGGAAAAGACTGTCTCGACTTCAGCAAGGCTAAAAAAAAGGCGACATCTCCTTACTCCTGCTCAAAATAAACTAAAGTAAAATGATAGTTTAAACAAAAAGGAGTTAAGTATCAATGCATGTTACAACAGAGATGAAGCCTGAAAACACTAAGTGAGAAAATTCAGACACAAAGGACTACACACTGTACTTCTCTCACATGTGAAATGTACAGAATAAGCAAATCCAATCCATGACAGCAGAAGTGCATTAGTGATTGTCAAGGGCTTTCAAGAAGGAGGTGGGCATTGGAGGGAAATTGCCAGTGTGTGCTAATGAGTATGAAGTTTCTGGGATGATAAAAATGTTTAAAATGGATTGTTTTAATGGTTGTACAAGTCTGTGAATATATTAAAACCATTTAATTGTCACTTTAAATGAGTTAAATATATGGTTTGTGAATTATATCTTATTCAATCTGTTATTTATAAAAAATTAAATTAGACAAATAAAGTCAGCAAAGTTAACCAGACACATTCTGAGAGGTGGCAAAAGCGTTCGCCTGTGCTTTAGGGAATCATCAGCTTCTTACAAGAATATCAGTGTGAAATCATGAACTTAATAATAAGGAGCTCAGTTATTGGTCATGGAGACTCAGACATGAGGTCCTGTACTCAATTCACACACACCTCAAGAACACTACTGCAATAACATGAAATTCAGGGTCTCTGCTTATGCTGCGGCCAAAAGGAACTTAAGCTTGCCTTTTATATTAAATTGTAGCACCCTGAGGGAAAGACAAAACTTATATTTCTGCAGAATCTATTTCAGTTTTCATGACCAATTTCAAGCAAAAGCAAAAATGAAAAAATCTACTATATGTTTATTGTGGACCCATACTTATCCCGTAAAAATTAACATCAGGCGTTGCAAGATAGGGGTGGAGTGGGTGGAAGGTACACTCACCTCCTCCCAGGACCAAACTGGAATTACAACTAAAATATAGGACAATCAACCCGAACAACCGAAGACTAGCTGAACAGAAGTCTTATATCGAAGGACTTACAGAAGAAGCCACATAAAGACTGATAGGAAGGGCAGAGACATGAAAAGGGCTGGCCCCACTCCCACTGGAAGTGACTAAAATCCCAGAATATCTCAGCTGCAAAGGTGCCCCTCAAGGAGTGAGAGCCCTCAAACCCTTGCAGGGTTTCCCAGCCCAGAGCACCAGAGCCAGAAAGAGGCAGCCACGGAACATCTGGCTGTGAAAGTCAGCGGGAACTCTGTCCACCAGGGAGAGAACAGAGTCTGCTAGACACAGGTACCCTCTTAAAGGGTCAACACACAAAATCTCGTTTGCAGTCACTCACTCTGGGCTCTGGTGGAGGAAGGGTGGAGTGGACTAGAGTCGTATGAAGAGAGACTGGGGTTGTGGCTCTGAGGCAGGAGCAGAAGGGACAGCCACCAGGATCCCTGGGCTGAGTCCCTCTCCCACAGCACCGTCCTCCACATGGCACCAGCCTGGGGGGACACAAGAGCCCCACCCTGTGGACTCCCTGTCAAACCACACTATGGAGCTCGTGCCCTGCCACGGTGTCACTAATCATCAGACAAATGCACATTAAAACCACAATGACATATCACCTCACACTTGTTAGAACAGCTATCATCAGTAAATCAATAAACACCAAGTGTTGGAGAGAATATGGAGAACAGGGGTCCCTTGTGCACTGTTAGTGAGAATGCAGGTTTGTGCCGCCACTGTGGAAAACAGCATGGAGTTTCCTCAAAATATTAAAAATGGAACTGCCTTATGACCCAGTGTTTCTACTTCTTGAAACATAACCAAAGAAACCCCAAAACACTAATTTGAAAGAATATATGCATCCCTATATTCACTGCAGTGTTATTTACAATTGCCAAGATTTGGAAGCTGCCCAGATGCCCATCAGCAGATGAGTGGATAAAACATCAACGGTACATTTACACAATGGATAGTACACAGTTGTGAAAAAAAGTAGGAAATCTTACCCTTTGGCAACAGCATGGATGGACCTGGACAGCATTATGCTAAGTGAAATAAGCCCATTGGAAAAAGACAAGTACCATATGATCTCACTTACATGTGGAATCTAATAAACAAACTGAACTCTTAAACAAAAGAGTAACAGGCTCCCAGATGCAGAAAACAGACTATCAGTTGTCAGGAGGAGGAGTATTGGGGTGCTGGGTGTATAAGGTGATGGGATTAAGAAAAAAATCATAGACACAGAAAACAGTGTGGTGATTACCAGAGGAAAAGCAGGGTGAGAGGAAGCAGAAGGTACAGGGGTGATAAATAGTGATGGAAGGAGACGTGACTTTGGGTGATGAGCACCCAATACAACATATAGATGATGTGTTACAGAATCATACACTTGAAACCTACCATATTTTTAGGACTATAAGATGCACCAGACCATAAGACATACCTAGGTTTTAGAGGAGGAAAATAGGAAAAAAAATTTTGAAGCAAAAATGTGGTAAAATATTTAATAACATAAATAACACAATATTTTACCAATGTAAATGTAAACCACATTTACTAGCCAGGTAAGCTACATTTGAACTATAAGATGCACCCCTCTTCCCCCCCAAATTTGGGGGGAAAAGTGCATCTTATAGTCTGAAAAAATATAGTATATAATTTTATTAGCCACCTTAATGAATTCAGTCAAATTTTAAAAAATAAAAATATTAATATCAGATATTGCTTTCACAATTATGAACATATTAAAGAAATATAGACCTTATGAGACATTTCTCTAAAAACTGCTTCAAAAATTTAGAACACTTGTACAAAGCTATTCATCTAGTCACTTTTCATAAGACACTTTTAAAACCTGAAGAAGTTACCCTGGTCAGGTGGCTAAGTTAGTTGGAGCATCAACCCACACACCAAAGAGGCTTCAGGTTTGATTCCTGGTCAGGGCACATAACTAAGTTGCAGGTTTGGTCCTCAGTTGGGGCGCATGGCAACTGATCGATGTTGCTCTCTCCTACCCTTCCTCTCTAAGAAAACAAAAAATCAATAAAAACATATCCTTGGGTGAAGATTTTTAAAAATCAGAGGAAGTTGCTCTATTTATATATTTCCTTTTAGCAAAATAATTTTTAAAGTTTATGAAATAAGAGATTGATAAAAGATGTATTCCTATTTGAAAAGCTTTATTTAAAATATAATGTCTACACTATGAATACCAGGAAATAAAGAAGTTACTTACATCTTTCATGAAATAAAATGTCATAATGAGTAAGTATAGTCTTAGAGAAACAGGGAAAAAGAGTTAATTGCCAATTTAAAAAAATCTTTGCTGAAAAGAAATGAGACCCTGATTTAATACCCTGGCACTATTAATATCTTCTCTTTATTCAGACGGTGATTTTTTAAGTGTATTAACTTTAGGGTAATGAGCCTACAACCTAAAGAAAGGGAGAACTAATTATAATGTATCCACTTGAAAACATGCCCCTCTAACATAAGAGAAGGCCTCATTTTGAAAAGCACTGCCCTATTTTTATTACAATTCTATCTGTGAGTCAGCAAACTAGTTTATAGAAGATAATAAAAAAACTTTAGAAAATTTGCTAATACTTTGCTTACAAAATTTGTGTGACACTTATGCTCCTCACAGTTCCCCCACCCCCAGTCCCACCAAAAAGAAAAAAGAAAAAAATATCTAGACATTATTGAACCACCACAATGCTTACACTCCGGTTTTCTGAAAATAGTTTTTAACAGTTCATGGGGTTCCCCAAGGTTCTCAGTCCCCACGGTAGTGGGGACTCACCCCCCGGGACAGCCACCGCTGCCATTCTAAACGTATCGCCCCCTTGTGCCAACCCACCAGTCAAACGCCGCCTTTCATGTGTCTCTCATCCTAAATTATAAGCTCCTAGAGAACGGAAACAGGCCTTTAACTCCCATCTCCAATTCCCCAAATGCCCTCGCAGAAGTCTGTAAGCCAGAACAGTCTGAACAGAATCAAAGCCCTGTGCTCACACACAGCCTTCATCTTCAGAAAGCTCCTTCGTTATCACTTCCACAAATCAAGTGATCATATAAAAGGATAAAAAGGAAGGAAACTGTCATTTGCTTCACACCAGACCCTTATGTGCACTTTGGTATTTATTCCTTTCAATACCCCACGGAAGCCAAACTTTGAGAAGGTGGAACTTGCCCATAGTTGCACAGTTAGAAGAAGGTGGGGCCTCAGATAAAATCCAGATCCATAAAGCTCAAATCACGTACAGGTGATACAATAACACCAACTTAAGGAAAAATTAATTTAGTGGTAGCAAGGGCTCCAACCTAACTTATCAAACAAATACTTGAGCAGTGTACTTGAAGTGCCCTGGGCAGCGAAACTCTGTGAGCAGCACAGGTGTGGTGTGCATCTGCTGTGGCTCCCAAGACTCTCACACCCACCAGGCAGATGGCCCAGGCGGGAGGAGCTGAGGGGCCGTGCCCTTCTCAAGAGGCGACCTTACGGAGCTCAGCTGTAGCTCTGTAATGTGATCTGCAACTTCCTTTTAGAGAACAAAGTGTTTCCCCCACATTCTCAATCCTTCTCCCCAAACTTCTTTCAAGTACCTGTCCAGGATAGTACATTACAGACTCACACTTGATATGGTCCAAAGATCTATTTTAATGACCTGTGGATGTTTTTTAAACATTTAATTGTTGCCCTTCTAAAGATGAGCTGTACTGGGCTTCCCACAGTTACAGCTGCAGAGAAGCTTTCGAGTGCACTGCTGCCCACCCCCCATCCCCGACAGGCTTCACAACTCTATTCCTCCTTCCTGGCTTCTGTAGGCATTTGCTTGGCAACCCTGTACTTGTCAGAGTTTTATAGGTAGTGACTGTGACCCAAAAAGTATTCAATGCATCTGCTTAAAAACAAGGTTGAGCATCTTTGCTCCTTCTTTTCATTCCCAACCCTCCTTCACTAAATCCTAGACATAAATTTTACCGAAACTACCTACTTGGCGCTTGCGTTGTACGGCTCTGACTGTCTGAGTTCAAACTCTAATTCTCCTTTTTATAAACTGGGATCGTGAGCTGCACTCCCACTGCCACATCTATAAACGGGGATGCCATCAGTCAGTACTTCACTGGGCTCTGAGAGTTATTGTCCAGTAAGTGCTCAGCAATGTTGGTTTCCAACGTTGTCACAACTGAACTTAAGCCCCCGGAGGACAAGGATCATGCCTCCTTCAGCCCTGCACCCCCACTGCCCCCAGGTTCTGTTAAAGGTAACGGATGCGAGGGTCTGTTTCCCGTTACGGACAAGGGTAGTGAAAGAACAGATCAACCTCATGTGTCGGTTGGACTCCTGCATCTCCATCCACCACAACAGAGCTGCTTTACGAAAAATAACATTTTTTCATCATTATGGATTAAGAGCAATGTGGCCACCGACATGGAATTTCAAATGTCTTACATTCACTGGAACTAAAAAGGTTTGGTTAAATTGTATTTGCACTTGAATGTTACTGAAAATAATTCATGTTTTTCCCCAAACCTAATTACAACTTCAAATTCCACTGACAATTCCTTTGCTTGGAGCCCTGAATAATTTTATTTGCTTTCTTCAAATGTCTATGTAGAGAGAGACAGAGGCAAATCATGAAAGCATGTGCAGCTCTTTCAAACTTCAGGGCTCTGTTTCTGACAATACTTCGCCTAGGAAATGTCAGAACAGCTTAAAATATCGCTGTGCTTCATCCATCAACAAACTGTCACTTCACTTGAGAAAGAATGAGTCAAAATGAAAATACTTGTTGCTTCCAACCTACCTGAGTAAGAGAGAACCAAACATATTCATCAAAATTTCCTGTAACAGGTTTCAACAATAAGTTTTGACCATAAAGAGAGCTGCTTACAAATTCCAAGTTCAAACAAGATTTATTTCTAAATATCTAACTTCCTCAGTTGTTTATATACAAGTGCAAGCCATCCTCCCAAACACAGGATTCCATCTACATTTCAACAGATGAGCTAAAGGGAAAGAAAAATCATGAATTTCTTCAGGGTAAGAAACATCTCATGTTATCATACGTCCAGCACTGCGCACAAGTATTGGGGACAGAAAGTATTCATAAATCATGAAATGAACTGCATTTAAGCCGTGAATCCGAATGATCCATTTGCGACAGTACCAGGTCTCCCACCACTGTTCCCATGTAATTTCAACAGGGACGATTCTGCTATGGACTGAAGCAAACGTCATCACACCAGACAAGCTCTTGGAGACTGCTGGAAGTGTCAGCCATTCAAATTTTGAAGAAACAAGTCGAGGATACAATTGTATACCCTACAATACGATGTAAATATATACAGGCTATGAATAGTGAGCCTGTAAAACAATACTTTGAACAAGTCCTTAATAGAATAAAATACATCTGACTTCATCGTTGAGCAGTGCCATCGTTTTAAACAACTCTCCTCCGCTCTGTCAGCCCTTGTGATAAAATGGGAAAGACAGGGCATCGGCTGGTGAACATGCTCTTCTGAAACCCGTGTTTGCGGGGTGCTTCCATCTTTCTCATGAATTCTGTGAAGCCTCGTTTTCAACTGCTTTTCTAAATTGCCACTTTACTGCAAAAAAGAGCTGCCCAGACAGGAACTGAGGCTCGTCAAGACAGCTTCAACTTCATACTATTACTTATCTGTTGTGGTAGTTTCAGCATCATGGGACAGAGAACTCCAAACACTCAATTCCTTTTTTTACTCACCTAATGGAGACAAAAGAAAATGCTAAGCAGCTCAGACTTCGGGAGAATGTCAAGCTTTCACTTCACCAGAGAGCATCGATTAAACCTGATATAAACTTTTAAAACTGATTTTAGCCCCACCCCCCACCCCAGACCAAATCTCTCAGGGTGGCTAACAAGAAGAAACGTGATGAGCACAGCCACAGGCCATGAAAGCCAGCAGATCAGCAGAGTTCACCTCAATTAAAAGGAAAAGTAGATGGCGTTCAAGCAAAGGAAGGGCTCATGGGTCTCAGCCCAGGCTGCATGTGGTATCACCTGGGAAACTTCTGGTTTAATTGGCCTGAGGAGGAGTGGGGTCTGAGCGCTTTCTTTTAAAGCTCACCCAAGTACTGCTAACCCAGCAATGAGGGTTGAGAAGTACTCGATTAGACTAGTTGGGAGGGGGAAAAAGCATTAGTGAATTGCAGTCAAGTGTGGAAATTTTAGGGCAGACAATGAGTCAGTAATGGGAGGATGTTTCATCATCTGGGGTCAGAAACAAAAGTTCTTGTGAGATAACACTAACATCATCGCCCCTGCCTCATACCAGGCCAAGCTCCACCTGCAGGCCGACCAACTTCTGGGGACGTAGAAGAGTCAGTGGCCCCTTCCTCAGGAGACTGTAGGAAGTAGGCTCATGAGAACACACCCTCACCGTCAGCCCAGAATCAGAGCTGAGCATGACTGCTCTCAGCACTGCTCTTGAAGACCAGGACTTTGTAGATGTGATGCCTCCTGCCTGCGGCGACAGCCCCTTAACCACTAAAACCAACTGAGGTTGTCACCATGAACCAAGTGCCTCCTTAGGTACTCCTTCCTTTGCAACCACCACAGCGAGACAAGCAATCCATCCACCCTATGTCACACCCTGGTTTACAAGGAGAGAGAGCTAATGAGTGGTTTCCACTGAGTTTCAATCCCCAAACCTGTCTCCAAAGCCTCTTTGCAGCAGAAGCTAGGAACAGTGACAATGATGATAATAAACAGCGAACATTCATTTGTTCCTGTGCACCAAAACACCATGCTAAGTGCCTAATATGAAGCAGCTCAATTAATCCTCACAACCTCATAGGATACTGACAGGATTCCCATTTGTAGATTTGGAAACAGGTTTAGAGAATTTAACCATCTGTGTGACCCTGGGTAAAGCAGCAGAGTCAGAGTGCAGCCCAGGTACTATGACGCCGCAGCCCAGCACTCAATAATCTCTGGACATGTTGCCTCCTCGGAAAACTGGGGGAGTGAGAAGACTGGAGGACCACGCCCACCCATGAAGAGGGTAAATCACCTCACTGGAGACTCAGGTTTCTCACCTATAAAATGAGAGTCAGAGCAGATAATGACTAAGGTCCCTTCCAGCCAATAGCTTTGCTCACTGTTTCAACCCCAGCACCAATCAGAGAACCAGGAAAGCCACACTGCACTGTGAAGAGAGAAAAATCAGAGTGATTCACTCAGGCTTTTTTTTTTTAATTGTGATAAAGTATGCATAACGTAAAATTTACCACACTACACATGCTTAAGTGTACAGTTCTGTGGCATTAAGTATATTTACATTGCTGTACAACCATAATTACCATCCATCTCTAGAGCGCTTTTCATCTGTCCGAAACGAAACTCCCCAACCATTAAATGCTAACTCCCCACTCTCCACCCCCGGTCCCTGGCAACCACCATTCCACTTTGTCTCCACAAAGTAACTCCTCTGGGGGCCTCATTTAAGTGGGAGCATAGAGTGTTCGCCTTTTTGTGACTGGCTTTTTCACTTAGCATAATTTCCTCAAGGTTCTGTCACATTATAGCATGTGACAGAAATTCCTTCCTTTTTAAGGCTGAATAATATTCCACTCTGTGGATACACTATATTTGCTTAACCAGTCATTTGTCATGGACACTTAGTTTGCTTCCACCTTTTAGTTATTGTGGTTAACACTGCTATGAACATGGGTATACAGGTAAATCTGGGTCTTTGATGAGGCAAAATGGATTCAATCTATGTTCATTTTTTTTATCATATCAGGAGACTTCTCACAAACAACTCAGAACTCTTTGCCCTTCCTGAATTGGGCCAAGCTCTGTAAGCACAGGCCCAGACACTCAGTACCATCCGTGGGAATCAGAGTCACACACAGCACTGCTCGGTCACAGAGCCCAGACTCCCGTCGCTAATACGGCTTTTTGCCTGTTACTGCAGAAAACAAACACATGCTACCTGAGGAAAACACTCTTCCAAAATGCTCCATAATGAGGCAAAGCTGAATGTACTTTATGGGGAATTTAAGGTGGAGTTTTCTTGATAGCACATCAATTTCTAGAATAGCTGCAGTATTTCTTTTAATGACTCCGCAGTCAGTTTAAACCAAAAAAGTCATAATAGAAGTACTTTCTTATTCCTACAAGAAATTTTTCATTCTGGTTCAGGTGTTTCCTACATGTCTGTACTCCATTTCCACCCCACCCCAACAAAAAAAAAAATGGAAGAAAAGAGAAAATATGACAGTCAACTGTCTTGTTACCGTTGCTTATAATCTTTCCTTGCAAATCAATACATTTATTGTTTTCCCTGCCTGGCCTACATGGGACCATGGCACTCCCTCCATGAGGGTTCAAGCCTCACCTGGAAGACAAGATGCACCATTTGTGAGTCATCAGGCCTGTCAATCTCCTGCAGGCAAGGGAGAAAGAGGTAAGGTGGTTGATGGCCTCTATAACAGAATATACCACAGAACACTTGAAAAGAGAGAAGCTAAAGTCACAAAAAATGTTTTGGCCAAAATGTATCAAATCAGAAAAAGTATGTTTTATGCTTCCTTATAACCTAGTCATACATTGATTTCAACTGTGACCTACCACAGACTCCCTAAGTAAATAAAAAATTCAGATAACAGCAATCAAACTGACACTCCATTGACTCGGTTCTTGAGATAAATAAACTGAAGAAAAAGAAATGACCCTGCATGTGATGCAGCATCTTGTGGGAGACAGGACAGTCAGATGTAGGAAGGCTGCTGAAGAGCCGAGTAGGCTGCAGTAGTACGGAAAAAGCCAAGCCTCAGAGCAGGAGAGAGGCAGGACAGACCCACTTTGCTTGCACTGAGAACAGATCCAAAGGTTATCACAAGCAACTTAAAAAAATTGGAGCCCAGCAGCCCCACTTCAAGTCGTGGTCCCACTAATTCAGATCATTTCTGACTCTAGCTATCCTGATCCTGAGGAAGGGCTCCAGGGTGCCAAGAGCATCCTGCCTGGAGTCCAGAGAATGTCAAGGATGTATGATTGCCATTCTGCTGTCTTTCCCTCTTTTAAGTTGTACCATCAAATAAACAGAGCTCTTCATTTTTAGCATTCTATGTAAATAATGCCAATTTGATTTTTGAAAGGTGAAAGACATAGCCTGGGAAGGAAGAGTGAGGTTTCATTAAGTTAAACAAGAAGTTCCTTCTGCAATGCCCCTAAAATGGTGATGTCTCAGCTTCCCTTATGTGAAATTATCTATAAGATTCCCAGCCCAAAAGTACAACTCATGACTCCCAAGCTTGACTATTTCTCTTGTATAAATACTAGACATAAAACTACTTAGAACTATTTGACAGAATCAAAACCACTGCAGACATCTGAAGACTTTCCCACAATGAGACTCTCTCCCCCAAAGACCATATCCCAAGTTCAGGGCAGAGGGGCAGGGAGAGGATTCAACAAGTCAGCAAATAAACTTCACTACTCAAAACAATCTAAAAAATTTACTTCTAGTTCTACTTAAGCATTCCAGAGGACCTAAAAAATAACACTGTCATTTTCCATTCAATGGCTCCTCCTATGATTCTAAAATAATTTTAAATTTAATTACTGTCATAGTTTCTTTTAATATGTAAGTTCACCTTCTCTGAAGGTTATATAGAAAAAGGATTTCTGCAATGGCTAAAAATGATACTTTATAAGAGATAAAAGTAAATACTATCCATATAGCCATCAGACAAAATAACCACACTCCCATAAACCTGGAGAACCAAATACACGCACGAAGTTAAAACCAGCATTGCACTCTTTAAAGAAAAACCACCAAAAGTGGGAACATGAACCAATAATTACACCCAACTATTTCACGGAAAGTGGTGAGCTGTTTTTGAATCTAAAAATATCCTCTAAATATTAAGCCCTGTGTTTATTTTTTTTCCACCTTTCACCTACTTTCTTAAATATCCTTTGGTAACAGATCGGTTCAGATAAAGGAATACAGTATCACTTAAGACAACGTGGGTTTCAACAACCAAAAAGAAACAAACCTCTGCATGACAGGCACACCCACCCCCAACAGACCTGAGCTATTCGGTGAAGAGGTCCTCAAGAGGTGCAATAAGACTGGAGAAACAACAACACACATGAGGCACCGGGGAAAAGCTTGGGTGGTACCTGTGTGCAATGGTTCAAAATACTGAGGGACACAATGATTAAGAAAAAGAAGTAACAATGGATATCACAGAGATAATGAAAAAAATTGCAGAAAAAATTAATAGTGACCCATTACCTACAGCAGCTCCAAAAACATATTACAATCTCCATCCCCTAAAACCTGGACTCTCCATTCACATGGCATTTTTCACCTACACAGACAACTTACCCTTTCTTCCCTCGGCTCTGTCTTCCAACGATCCCTCATCTAATCCAATTGTGTATTATCATAAAACCAAACTTTAACGTCCATTCCCTACAAAATCCAAAATAGTGTTACAGATTTATCAAATCACATGGAGTGTTGATTATCAATAGTTGTTTATTAGTTCTGAAATAAGCATAACCCTAGTAAGTAAAGAACAAAGATATCTTACAGTAAGATAGAAGTAGCATTCTCTGGATATATCATTAGCAAAATTATGCAGCTGGATCATCCCTGTTTACAGTGTGTGGAGGGCTGCTACATAATTAATGTTTTATTAAACTCTGCTCTGAAGATCTGAGAAAAGATCAGATTCTGAACCAGCTGTGCTGTTTCTAAGGGAGGTGTGTGTGTAGGTGGTTCATTTGAAGTTCTCCCTTCAACATTATACTCCCATCTTTGACACCTTGGGGGGTAGTGTTTTTCCTCCTTTGTCTTACCCTGTCTTTTAAAGCAAAGAATATAGGCTGTTTAATCAAAAACATAAGAATTTAAAAACAGTGATGCTTAAAAAGCTGTGTTTCAGTGAGAAACGGCTCTGGTTCATGCAGAAAGGCTTTGTGCTGTAGAAGAAACTCCAGGATTCATGCAATTTTAATGAAAATGCTTCTGAACCCCACCTCCTCCTTTGTGTTTGACCTTCTGTTCAGTCTCCAGAATGTTTCAAATGCTCCTAATTCTGTGGCTGGGAAGGCCAAAAGTGGGCATAGCATTTATAGGAGCCCGAAATAAGCATTATAAGATTTTAAGTAGTACTTATGAAAGGATAACAAATACCTTAATTTTTTTATTCATGAACTAGAAAACTGTTCAGGTTTGAAAAAATAAAAACACTATTTTACCTATTTACTGTCATTTCCTGGACAGTTTTCTTTATTCAAAATGTATATGCTTATTTTATTTTTTAAAGAAACAATATCTTTAAAAATATAAGAAAAAGAATCAAGATGAGAGCAGAATTAAATGACATAGAGACTAAAAAACAATTCAAAGGATCAATGAATCCAGAGGCTGGTTCCTTTTCCTTGAAAAGATAAACAAAATTGACAAACCTTTAAGCAGACTCATCAAGAAAGAAAGAGAGAGGACCCAAATAAACACAATCAGAAACAAAAGAGAAGTAACAACCAATACCACAGACATGCAAAGGATTGTAAGAAATTATTATGAATAACTACATTCCAAGAAATTAGATAACCTGGGCAAAATGGATAAATTTCTAGACACATACAATCTTCCAAAACGGAATCAAGAAGAAACAGAAAGCCTGGATAGACCATTAACAACTAGCGAAATCAAAGCAGTAATCAAAAAACTCCCAGCCCACAAAAGCCGTGGACCAGATGACTTCACAGGCAAATTTTACCAAATATTTAAAGAACAAACTCTTATCTTCTCAAACTATTACAAAAAATTCAAGAAGAAGGAAGATTCCCAAACTCTTTTTAAGAGGCCAGTATCATCCTAATTCCAAAACCAGGTAAAGACACAACAAAGAAAGAAAATTATAGGCCAGAATCTCTGATGAACATAGATGCTAAAATCTTCAAGAAAATATTGGCAATCCAGATCCAACAATACATTAAAAAGATCATACACCATAATCAAGTGGGATTTACCACCCCAGGGGTGCAAGGATGGTACAATATACACAAATCAATAAATCTAATACAGCACAACATAAAACAAATGAAGAACAAAAACCACATGATCATATCAATAGATGCTAAAAAAGCATTTGATAAAATCCAGCACCCACTTAAGGTAAAAAATATTCAGCACAGTGGGAATAGAGGGAGCATACTTCAACATAATAAAGGCCATATATAAGAGACCTACAGCCAACTTCATACTCAATGGACAAACACTAAAACTTTTCCACTAAGATCAGAAACAAGACAAGGATGTCCGCTTTCACCACTTCTATTCCACATAGTATTGGAATTCCTAGCCACAGCAATCAGACAAGAAAAAGAAATAAAAGGCATCCAAATTGGAAAGGAGGAAGTAAAATTGACATTATTTGCATATGACATGATAGTGTACACAGAAAACCCTATAGGCTCCACAAAAAAACTACTCTACCTAATAAGTGAATTTGGCAAAGCAGCAGGATACAAAGTCAGTATTCAGAAACTAATGGCATTTTTGTCAGCCAACAATGAAATACCAGAAACAAAAACTAGGGGAAAATCCCATTTACTAAAGCAACAAGAAAAATAAAGTACCTAGGAATAAACTTAACCAACGAGGTAAAAGACCTGTACTCAGAAAACTAGAGAACAATGAAGAAGGAAATTAAGAAAGATACAAATAAGTGGAAGTATATACCCTGTTCATGGATTGGAAGGATTAATATCATTAAAATATCCACACTACCCAAAGCAGTCTATATAAATTCAATTCAATCCCTATTAAAAGACCAATGGTATATTTCACTGACCTAGAACAAACACTCCAAAAATTCACATGTAACCAAAAAAGACCCCAAATATCCTCAGCAATCTAGAGAAAGAAGAATAAGATTGGAGGGATCACAATACCTGATGTAAAACTATACTACAAGGACACTGTAATCAAAACAGCCTCGTACTGGCATAAGAACAAACACATAGATCAATAGAACAGAACAGACGGCCCAGAAATAAACCCATGTGTCTATGGTCAATTAATATCTGACAAAGGGTCATGAGTATGCCATGGAGTAAAAACAGCCCCTTCGATAAATGGTGTTGGGTGAACTGGACTGGTGCATGCAAAAAACAAAAACAAAAAAATTAAAGGGGAGCACCAACTTACTTACACCATACACCAGAATAAACTTAAAATGGATAAAATACTTAAATGTAGGTTATTTTTTAAAATATATTTTATTGATTATGCTATTACAGTTGTCCTATTATCCCCCCCTTCTTTCCCCTTCACCCTGAACACCCTCTCCCACCCATATTCCCCCCTTTAGTTCATGTCCATGTGTCATAAGTTCTTTAGCTTCTACATTTCCCATACTATTCTTGCCCTCCCCGTCTATTTTCTACCTACCAACTATGCTCCTTATTCTCTGTACCTTCCCCCCTCTCTCCT
>CM052540.1:58044815-58084485 GCA_028533065.1 Trachops cirrhosus | reverse complement strand
TGATGTGCCTTGGTGTGTTCCTCCTTGGGTCCAACTTCTTTGGGACTCTCCGAGCTTCCTGGACTTCTTGGAAGTCTATTTCCTTCGCCAGATTGGGGAAGTTCTCCTTTATTATTTGTTCAAATAAGTTTTCCACTTGTTGTTTTTTCTATTCTCATCTGGTACCCCTATAATTCAGATGTTGGAACTTTTAAAGATGTCCCGGAGGTTCCTAAGCCTCTCCTCATTTTTTTGAATTCTTATTTCTTCATTCTTTTCCAGTTGTATTTTTTTTCTTCCTTCTGGTCCACTCCAATGATGTGAGACTCATCCTTCATTCCATCACTATTGGTTCCCTGTGCATTTTTCTTCATTAAACTTATTGTAGCCTTCATTTTTCATCTAATTTGTGACCAAAATCAACCAATTCTGTGAGTATCCCGATCACCAGTGCTTTGAACTGTGCATCTGATAGGTTGGCTATCTCTTGGTCACTTAAAAGGATGGGTTCTGGAGCTTTCAATTCTTCTTCTGTTTGAGCTATCTTTTTGCTGGTTTTTTTTTTCGTCTTGTCGAGCTCCTGCAGTAAGGGGCAGGGCCTTAGGTGTTCACCAGGTCAGGGCACCCCAGTTGCTGGGTTGTGACGCTGTATGTCGGGGCGGGGTCCAAGAAGGAACAATGAGGCTTGCTCTGCTCTCTGTAGGGCCTCAGACCCTTTCGCCACTTTCCGTGAGCTAACTGGGCCCCTCTGGTGCCAGTTCCCATATGGGTGGGCCTGTGCATGCCTCAGGACCTTCCTCCTCAGTCAGTGCCCCAAAGCTGTATTTCCCGGTGCTGGGACCCTGAGTTGCGCCCAGTGACTTGCTTCACAATGGCTGCCTCGCTGGGTCTGCAGGTCGCCACCCCCTGGCCGGGGCCCACCAGCCACCACCGCTTTTGAGCCCAGGGTCTGCCTGCTGCAGACTTGCACGCTGCCCCAGTTGCTCAGCTCTCTGTTCTGCATCCCTCGCCCACCCCAACTCCACCCCTCCTACTGGTCTGGATGAATGTGTCTATTTTTAAATCCTTGGGTGTCTGACTTCCATACACTTCAATTTTCTGTCAGTTCTGGTTGTTATTTTGTTTCTATATTGTTGTTGTCCCTATCTTGGTTGAGAGAGGAGGCACAACCTATGCCTCCTATAGTCTACCTATAGTCTACCTATGCCTCCATCTTGGCCGGAAGTCTTAAATGTAAGTTCTGATACCATAAAAGTCCTAGTGAAAACAAAGGTGGTAAAATTTCAGATACCACGTAGCAATATTTTTGCCGATATATCTCCTAGGGCAAGGGAAATAAAGGAAAAAAATAAACAAATGTGACTATATCAAACTAAAAACCTTCTGCACAGCTAAAGAAACCATCATCAAAGTGAAAAGGGAATGAACCATATGGGAAAATATATTTGCCAATGATACATCAGATAAGGGTTTAACCTCCATAATATACAAAGAACTCATATGACTCAAAACCAGGAAGGCAAACAATCCAATTAAAAAATGGGCAAAGGACCTGAACGGACACTTCTCCAAGGAGGACATACAGGTGCCCCATAGATATATGAAAAGGTACTCAATATCACTACCCAACAGAGAGATGCACATTAAAACCATAATGAGGTATCAACTCATAGTGGTCAGAATGGCCATCATTAATAAAGCAACAAACAATATCGCTGATGAGATTGTGGAGAAAAAGGAACCCTAGTACACTGTTGGTGGGAAGGCAGACTGGTGCAGCCACTGAGGAAAACAGTATGGAATTTCTTCAAAAAATTAAAAATGGAACTGCTTTTTGACTCAGTGATTCCACTGCTGGAAATATACCCTGAGGATCCTGAAACACCAATTCAAAAAAACTTATGCACCCCGATATTCACAGCAGCTCTATTTACAAAAGCCAACTGTTGGAAGCAACTTAAGTGCCCATCAGAAGATGAGTGGATCAGAAAACTGTGGTACATTTACACAATGGAACACTACACAGCAGAAAGAAAAAAGGAACTTCTACCTTTTACAACAGCATGAATGGAACTGGACAATATTATAGAAAGTAAAGTAAGCCAGTTGGTGAAAGATAAATACAATATTATCTCATGTATAAGAGGAGTCTAATGAACAAAGCAAATGAACAAGCAAAACAGAACCACAGGCATGGAAAGATGGAACAGACTGACAGTGGCCAGAGGGGAAGAGAGAGGGGGATAATAGTGGAAAGAAGAGGAAGGGACTAGTCAAAGAGCATGCATGAATGACCCACCCACAATGGTGTGCAGACTGACTATGGGAGAGGGCAGTGGGCTGGGCAGAGCAGGAGAAAGGGGGAAAAGTTTGAACAACTGTAATAGGATAACAATAAAAATATAAATAAGAAGAAGAAAACTTTCAAAAGCCCACATTTACAGATAATATTACCACTGTGTACCTTGTTTCAGACCGCCATGCAGCCACACATTTAGGTACAGGCCATGCCCACAATTTCACATGAAGTTTCATGCTTTACTTACCTTGCTAAAATCTGATCTCTGCCCCAAGTATATCAAGGAAAGGTGTCCATGTGAATAGATCGAGACTACCTTCCTTTTGAGAACTCCATTGCATGATTGTACCATATTTCACTTCCATTAATACAGTGATGAATTTTGAACACAGGTCTTTGCTTACATCTCCAATTTTCCTACCCTACTTGTGATAAAATTTAGGAAGTACCTTAATCAGACAGAGACTACACATGGATGCACTGCCTAATTGGCTCCCCGAGAGGAGTGTCAGGAGAGTAACCCTTAGCTCCACACCCTTGCCAAAACTGGGTTTTGTCCATTTTGTTTTTTAGCTGTATGCTGCATAGCTCAATCCCATTAGTAATTTAGATATTTGGGATGCATTTGCTACTTAGAAGTTCTTCATTTTTATGTAGCAAAAACCCTTTCTTCTGTGGTCTCTAAAACTTATTGATCATGTTTGGAAAGTACAATATTTCTGCAGCTCAAGAGAAGCCATATTTTTGTTTATTCTTTTGCACTACTTAACCTTCATATTTCCAGCCACCTAGAATTTACTTTAGTAGAACATGTGATAAAAGGATCCAGTTTTATTTTGTTTTCCAAATTAACAGACAACTATCCAAACATGATTTACTAAATATTCCATTCTTTTCTTCACTGGTATGAAATGCTGCCTTATCATATACCAAATTACCACAATATACTCATACTACTTATTTCTGGACTTTCTATTCTACTTCATTGACTGAATAAATGAATTATTAAGTGATCAATTTAATCTATTCCAGCATCCAAAGGATGGATTGCCAGAGTCACATTCTGCCTCTACGGTTAGCAAATGGCTGGCTGTGTTACTTTGGATAAAGCCCTGAACCTCTCTGTGCCTTGGTTTCTTCACCAGCCAAATGAGATTAATGGTATCTGCCTCATATGGTTTTTGTGGGGTTAAATAAACAGTAAGCAGTATATACACGTTAGTTATCTTTATCATCAACACCAAAAGAAAGCAAAGAGACTTAATTCCGGGCTTTAGGAATTTAGAGAACAATGAAGGAGACAGACATATTTCATCAAATGGCCACAACATTAATGCACAATGACAAACTACAGTAAGTGAATTAAGGGGGAACTCATCCAATCCAGCAGATTAAAGCAGATGCTTCCAAGACATTACACAAATTCAGGGCTAATGTGTGAGTAGGGGTGAAGTACCCCCAGGATGACAGGGGGGTGGGCAATCAATCCAGGCACAGGGCCGGACTGTAGAGCCCCACCTCTGCCTGTTCTGGGGGTGCTCCTGTGCGCCGTCCACTCCACAAAGGGCTAGTTTCTCTCACCTTCGACTTCTCAGTTTAAATTCACATTCTCAGAGTGAGACTCCAAGACCACTCAGCTCTGAAAAGTCAGAAATGTGTTCTTTGATAACACAGATAACGATGTGAACCATATTGTATAATCTTATTCATCCAACAGCAACTTTTCCAGCAGGAGGTATTCCAAGATCTTAGCTTCACTAAAACACGAGAAGTAGTTCTTTATCCTCAAGGCTATCCTTTCTGAATTAAAGTAGGCAAGTGTCTGTGAAACCACCACCTTTTCTTCTTTACATGCAAGTAACAGTACCTATCTCACATCTGGGATTATCTCTGCTGGTAAGAATTTCCCTGGCTACACCTGATAAATGACCTCAATCTTTCCACATGCCTGTAGCCTCTGGCCACAATGCAACATCAGGTCTGACTTCCATGTCACAGCACCCTAGTACTCTTCTGCTGCACTTGCAACCATGTCTAATTACATATTTGCATGATTACTGGCCTGTCTCCTACACTGCACCGCCAGTTCCGTGAGGGCAGGGAGTGAGTATTTTACTCGCTTCTCTACATCCGGAACTTAGCACAGAGCCTACAGTTTGTAAGAGAGATGCATGACCAGAGTCCAGCGTGAGGGGAAACACCTACTAAATCAGGGTGGAGAGGCAAGGGTCAGATCACGCAGGCCCTTGCAGCTCACTTAGAATTTTGGTCGTTGCCACCAGAAGTAGCAAGGACACATTCAGGTTTTGAAAAGATATGTGACCTGAGTGAAGTGAGGGGGGACACTGGGAGAGAAGTCGGGAGGTCACAGAGGTAATGCACCTCAGACATGGTCCCAGGTCAGACCAGATTGGGTGCGGGAGCTGCTGAGCAGTGAGCTGTCTCAGGAACTTCCACGGCATTTCAAAAACTGACATGGTGACAAGTGTCAGTATTTCACGGGGATAGATTTGGCATCCAAAAGGAGAACTCTACCTGACTAGTAACTTCGATACAAAATGTGAGACTGTACAATGTGAAAAGAAGTCATTATAATCAGAGCACCTAAAAAGTTAAAATGGGACAGTAAACTGAAATAAAGTCTATTTCCCACATAGGAGTGATGGGGGACTCAAATGTTGAAAAAATTTGAGTTTAGCTAATAGCTAATAAGCTTAGTAATCAATGCATGTAAAAGCTATTATTGTTCTAGGAACTGAAGGCATGACCCACCCTGACTCCAGGAGACCATAGCAGTTCCACCTTTGTGCCCCAGAAGGGCTGCACACCATAAGGATGGTGTCTGAGCCATTGTGCTCCAGGGTGAGATGCCCACCACTCAGGGCACAGATGAAGACCACCGCCCAGGACACAGATGAAAGAATGCTGCAGCTTTCTATCTGATTAGCTTTTTCCCTGAATTCCAAACCCCTTACTTACACTTTTCTCTTCCTTATAAAAAGGGTCAGTTTAAAATGGAATTGAAGACAGTCTGTTAGGGTACAAACCTACAGACTTCTCAGATCGCCGGCCATGTGAATAAAACACCATAAAGATTCAATCCCTGTCTCTGCTTACTGGGTCTGGTAGGTGACAGGCAGCATGAACGACAGCTTTTCCAGTTTCAGGAGCCCCAGTTCTAAGCAATGTTACTCATCCAAGGGATATTACTTATTACATGAAGAGACATCTCCTGTGTATTTACATTAAATACATTGAATATATAAATGATATTAAATCAAGAGCACAAAATATAATGGTTAAAGACCTTTGCACGGCCATACTTGTAAGTCAACAGCCACATGGTTTATTACTCTGAATTTCTTGAGGCAGAATCTCCACTCTGTTTCTCAACTTATAAGTTAATGTTGGCTCCAGAAATTCAAAGAGATTCCGCAGAGGCTGAGAAAACAAGCTTTACTCCAGAAAATGACTCCACAGCCTATTCATTTGTCTCAGAACTTGAAGCACTTGTCACTGAAGCCATTAAAGAGCGCCAGGCCCCAGAGAAAGCCAATCCATCCATAAAGGCACACTTGTGCCCGGGCAGTGGCAGCAGCCTCAGTGCTCCAGTCGACCCCACCAGACGCGTCCTCTCTGCAAGGAAGCTGACAGCCGCCTGCCCACCTCATTACTGAGGCTGTGTCTCACGGCAGTGCTTCCTCTGCTTTGTTCTATTTTGTTTGGGATAGACAGCAGGGGGTATTATTTTTCCACCCATGGCTTCCTAAATTTTACATTTCTGTCCTCAAAATGGAAGCCCACTAACAGTCCTCTGCATTCACATTCAAAGGAGACCACCGAGAATGTCTCCTGGCTTCTCAGGGTACCTCCACCTCCCTGATTCTCCTTTGCTGGGGTGGCAGTGCCTCCAAGCCTTTTCTGGAAAAGTGAAAAGGTGACAGGCACCCAGGAGACTTTCGGTATAAGGATTGAGAATGAAGCTGAACACTTAGCACCACATTACCAAGAACATCTTGCAGAAGTGCTCTTCCATGCTATATATATCCTAGCCACCCTCCTTCTCTTTATACAAAATAAAGAATACTAAGAATAAGACTAGAGATCTGGGGGGGAGAGGGAGGGGTGAAACTTAATTTAAAGGAAATACCAGCAAAAGTCATTAATAGCATTCTTATTTATGATGCATCTATACTTATCTACGATGCATCTAAGAAGAGAACCAAGAAAAGCAGCAATGTATTATTCAGAAGAAACCCAAGCAACAGTTCAATTTGGGGTTCCATGAAGGGTGAGGCAGGTGTTCTAAATAGTCTGAAGCTAAATGCCTAATAGTGCAAACTAAGCTTGTTTCTAAACCCAGTGATGGCTTGAAATACTTTCTATTCCTTGTTTTCAATATAACCTGAGGAATGTGGGGATAGGAATAAGAAGTATAGACGATGGAGTGAAAAGAAAATTCATTCATGTATGTGTGTATGTATACACACATACATATATAGCATCACAAATATTGATATTTGTGATATTTATAAAACCCCTTTATGGGATTTATAAGGGCTTTATGCTGGGAACCATAAGGAGCCACTGAAGAGTTTTAAGCAGAGGAACAACATTAGGTTTCTTATTCAGAAAGATAACTATAGATACACTTAGATATGAATCAGAGAGGAACAAGACCAGATGCATAAAATGTTAGAACTCAAACTCACATGCAAGACCATATTACCTCAGCTTTGAAACTTAGGATTTTGCAGGGAAATGGGTGTTCATATCAAGTGAGCCGTGACTTGTCTGGGGTCTTATGAGTCCTCAGAATGAGAAAGTAGCAGGACATCTGAAATATCTGAGCTTCTTCTCCCAGAACCCTATTGGAACCCTATTGATCATGTTCTACATAAACTGATAGTGGGTAGTCTTTCACCATCTTTGAAATGATGAAAGCTTCTCTTGAAGTACATCTCTGCTTGTTCTCCAGACATTAAGCACATAACAGATGACTCAGTGTATGAACCCTTCTATTTACATAATCAACTCCCCTTGTCCTGAGCAGAAAATTCCTTGATGGTCAGAAAATGGTTTATAGAGTTAAATTGTGAGACAGGCAAGTTTTGAACAATCAGTTGGTGCAGAAATGTATTCTCAGTGAGGATAACAATTGCTTTATTCTTCTTTCAATCATTCTGATCTAATGAAGGAAAAAGTCTCACTGTATCCTTAGGATGTCTACTGCTTGTATAACATTTGTTAATCCTGTTTTAACAAAAGCAGAATAAGCTTCAAGCTCACAGCATTACTCCAGCAAGGGTATCTAGGACTCAGCTCCTTTATGCATGGTAATGCCCTGTACCCCTGTGATATGTGATAGTGGTTTTCCATTTATGAAAGTGACAAAATCCATTTTTCAATCAAAGTCAAATCAGTAGTCTACACATGAATACAGGTGCCAAAAGTCATGAAGATAAGGCTGACAAATCTGGGGAACAGTCAAATTATTCCACCACAACCATATGGGAAGAATCTAAAGCTGACTGTCTAAATTGACTTCAATCATTCATGGCAGCAACGAGCAGACAGTGACACCAGACACCAAGAATTCAGATTTTATGAAAGGCAAGCCAATACATACCACATGATACCAGCACAATTCATTGCCTCATAAAAGTAGAGTGAGTCATCAAATTTAGACAAATGCACTGATAAAGAGATTTTATGATAATCTTTCTGGTCAGGACTCATGCTTTCATATAAATGGGTTACAGAGAAAAATGGATCAAAATGCCTTAAATGTATAGGTCCTGAGACATTAAAAAGTAATAGAAGGAGCTTATTTAACATGAAATAAACGTATTTTAGTGATTAAAATACTTGTTGGACAATTTAAATTTTGAAACAAAGATCTGTCCCCATCTTCTCTTGGAGAGATACCAAAAAATTTAAACATTGTGGGGGGAAAACTGTAAAATATAAAATGTATTTTTATAAAAATACACATGGAACACTGAGCCTTTTATAATAAGAAAAGATTGACTCAGCAAAGTAGACTTAAAATTCATACACGGGTATTTATGTTGGATTGATGTGAGTATATACACATACACACTCATAAGCATACATATAAACTAACATGTTATAGACACAGGGATGGCAAAGGCTTCAAGCTTCTTACCAACACCTGCTTCCACATCCTGGGTACAATACTAGACTACAGTTGCCAGCCTCCTCCCTTCTGTTGTACTTAGGGCCACTATGTTACGAGTTCCAGTCAACCGAACAGAAACAGAAGTGATTGTTCCCCTTATTAGTTTTCTGTTGTTACATTACAGATTATCACTAATTTAGTAGCTTAAAACAACAGCCATTTCTTAGCTCATAGTTCAATAAGTCAGAAGTCAGGGACAGCTTGACTGGGTTCTCTGTTCATAACCTCACAAGGCAAAAATCAAGGTGTGAGCCACAGTGGGCTCCTGGCTGCAGGCTGGGGGAAGAATTCCTTTCCATTCAGCTTGTTGGCAGAATCCAGTTGGCAGAATCCTAGCTAGCTGTCAGCCAAGAGCTACTCTCTGCCCCTAGAGGCTGAGTGCATTCCTTCCCACATGGACCCTCCATCTTACACAGCCACAGAATGTCCAGTCCTTCCAGTCTCTTTGACTTGCCCTTCCAGTACAGCCAGAGAAAATGCTCTGCTTTTAAGGCATTCATGTATTTAGAGTAAGCCCAACCATCAAATTCTCCTTTTGCTACAGAAAGTAAAACAATCTTGGGAGTGACATCTTTTCCTAGTGACAGGCTGATCAACACTCAACAAGGAGGGGATACACATGAGGGAGGGTCACTGAGGGTCGTAACATTCTCCTCCAACAATCCTCTTCCAGGCCTGGCCCATGAAAATCCCCCCTCCCCTTTGTTCCAACACACCCATTCCCTTTGGCGACCCTCAAATCACGTGTGGACCTCTAGACATCCCGGGTCCCTGAAGCAGTAGGAAATAAGAATGAGACAGGCTTTGAGCAACACAGATCCATTAAGACATTTTGGTTAAACCAAAGCATTCAGCCTTCTTTCAAAGTTCATATTAACACAACCAAACAAACTGGTTGAAACACAGATCTAAAAAAGCCCATCCACTGGGGTCACTGAAAAATGGAACTGATGAGAAGAAAACAGGTCAGAAGTGTTCTAAGTTTTTAAAGGACTTTGATTGCCCAAATCATCCATATTCTGGAATATCATACTCTGAGTTTAGAAGTTGCACTAAACGTAAAACCTTCAGAAATAGTAAAGTTGTCCCTGAAGCGTCAGACCTAGCTGATGTCAGCATCGTTCAAACGCACTTTGCAGGCAGCCTGTAAACACGGGACAGGGACTCGCAGGCTCGGCATTTCAACAGGTGCAGCTAAGCACTCATTTCAGTCTTTCTGACCCATTACAGACCGCATAATCACCTGGGCACTTGGGCTTCGAAATGATTAGGGAAATAAAGAAAATCTAAGCTCCCAAACTGAGAAAAGTTCTGCGGCAGAATTGTAAAACTTCATAATTTGTCTTCTGCTGCCTTAAAATGCCCCACACAAGCTGTGAGCACCCACCCAGGTGGCCAAATACACCAGTGTGATAAGGTTGACCCATCCCCACTCTCCCTGACCCTGACCATGACCAAATAACATTCAAATGCACCAAGGAAATCCCCCCTCACCTTCTCTTGTGTACTCCCCCCAACCTCCAATAAAGGCACTTGCTAGGGTCTCCATACTCGCTCTTGGCTCCCCACCTGCTTGGTTGAGCTTGCTGCCTTGGTCCTCCTCCCATGCAGCCCCTCTCAGTGTTAAGTGACTGTTTCTTTAGCATCTGTGAGTATAATAAACTTTGTTTTCTTGCACATTTCTGGGTAAATTACATCTTTATGAGCAATAAAGTAATTAAGTTTATTAATGGAAAAAGATGATCAATTTTTGCTATCTTAATATACTCTTCCAGTCTGATAAAATTTATTTGGTACAATTTTTCATGGCCAAATAGCTAAGATATTGAAAATAATTGTCAGCAGCAAGGTAGAAATAGTCAGTTTTAAACCAAGAGAATAGTTGTGACACATTTATCACAACAATAGTTGTGATAAACAGTTGTGACAGATTATCATCTGATTTGATAATCAGAGATATCAAATCAATGGGCAAACACTAAAGGTATATTGCTTTATTCATACAAATATCATCCCTTCCTTACATAAGCAAAAACTCAACTTCATAAAAACAGGAGAAATATTTGCCTGAAGAGGGATCTGCCATTTAGAAACATAGGCTACCTAATCTAGCACACATTTTAAAAGGGAAATAATTCTAGACCTAAAGCTTCCTCTGTAGATAAGATCAGGTTCATGAGCTATGTGGGGGAAATAGAGAATATGGCTATTTCCCCTAATATCTCTGACATGTGCAAACATTAGTACTGGCTTTACACGCCCTTCAAAATACATACACATGCCCAGGAAGAATAACATTTGCCTTCGGCTTTCTAAGATTGTGCTCCCTTAAGCAATGGATAAGAGATTGTGTGTTGCTTCACAAAATAAAGGGCTTTTCAGTAAAAAGAAGCAAATGATGCAGTGATTCTGCATCTGGATTCAGTGTGATAAATACTGATCGTATCACAAGCAGACCTCCTCCAAGGATCTCAGAAGTTCTTTCATATTACGATTTCAGTTTTGTATTCAGAACATTCAGTGCTACACGTAACTAACTTCAGGGTAGCTGAAACTGAGACTTCTAGTTATTTTTGTTAAGGTAGAAAAGCTAAAAATCCGTTTCTATAATTTCCTCATGCTCATGATGACCAATGTAAGGGGCAGTATTTTGTCCTAATAAAATGATCCTTACTGTTAATAAGTTATTGAACACTTTATGGGTGTGTTCTACAAGCTCATTTACATTCACATCAAGTCTAAGAAGTGGATATTATCTGCATTTTAGCAAGTACAGATTCAGAAGTTAAATAACGCTCAAGGTCACAGACAACAGAGGAGGGAGTCAAGCTTTAGCCTTTCCCACTCTGAAGCCATGGTTTCTAATGGCCTTTTAGGGCACCAAGATTGGCAAAGGAAGTCCTCAGAATCAACAGAAGGAAAAGGATGTGATGTTGGTAAATTTGGTGCTGAGGTCTGCTTTAGAGAAGTGATAAGTACCTGAAATAAAGGTTAGTGACATCAAAGAAGACCTGCCTGAGAACTTGCCAGCAGCACAAATGCTAGTTCTGTAAATCTGAAGGAATGTGAAGTACAGTTATGATAGGCCTTCCAAATTACACCAACAATACACTTATATTTACAAACACTTCTGGCAGACGGGTCTCAGAGAGATCCAATTTGAAGAGTAAAATTGATTACATTGAAGGGCATTTTTACTAAAATGGTCTTAGTTTCTTTATCCCCCAAACTGACAAAAATAACTGGGTCTACAAAGGCAAACACGTTGAGACAGCTGGCACGTGGGCACATACGAGACGGGTTTCATCCCACATTGGTCAACTTGACTTAACCAAGGTTCTGAAAAACACACCCTCATCTTTCCTGCATGTGGTTTTTAACAGGGCTGTTACTGTAGAGCCTGGGAAAAAAACCTCATCACTTCTGAGGAATTATCAGAAAACACATTATTAATTAAGGCTAATCTATGAAAAAAATATTTAATACTAAAGTATGAGAACTATTTAAAGAAATCAGGAAAGCCCTTAGCTAAAGATCCCTTAAACTAGAACTGTTTCAGAAGGATTAAAAAAATGGTACTCATAGTCATTATGTAAGATGTAGGTCACATTTTAAGCATTCACTTATTTTTCCCTACAAAAAATCTTTCAACCAAGCCCACTGATATTTAAACTATTAATATATAAATAAGTTTTATTATCACAGTTTATTAACCTCATAGAGAAAGAAAGCCATATCCAAGATGTAAAAGGCTCAGTAAAAATAAAATGTTAAATATATGATGATTTGGTTATGTTAAGGCTGCAACACCATTGGGGAATTTTTAAAGACATGCTGACTTCTGGTCAAGTCCTGGCCTCAAAGTAGTTTGACGAGCAAGATCCCCAAGGAAAAGTTAATGCATGAGCTTTCCAGAAAGACGCCCCATCCTCCAATTCCTCTGAGTCTGCGGGTGACCGAGGAAGGAGTGATTCAGAGACTACGGGGGAATCACAGACCGCCGACACCCCCGCAGACACCCACAGTGCGGCCACCGTCCGTGCCAGCACATCCCGGGATAGCCGGGTGCACCGACACCGCAAGGTCACAAGGGAAAGAGGCGACTTTACATAATCTCCCGCCGCGCTGCCCGGGCACCTGCGAGCCTCAGCGACGGTGCGCCGCGGTCCCCTCCCTGGCGCTCCCGCACTGGGCGGCGCGGGCCCGGGGCGTTGAGGCGGGACACTGGGCACCCACTGGCGCTTGGAGCGCCTCACCGAGCCCGGGGTGGAGACCGGAGGGCGGGCTCCCAGGCCGTAGATGCCACGGCCGGCGGCGCGGACAGCGGGCTCCGAGCACGCCCCTCGCAGCTCCGCCTGGGACCGCCCCGCGGCGCACCTGTCTCGCGCCTTACCTGAGTGGCTTTATGGAACTGCTTCTTTAGCCCGGCCACCGACATGGTGCTGGAGGACGTGAGGGTGCGGGCGGCTGCGGGGGCGCAAAGAAGGAGGCTGGGGAGCGTAGCGGGAAGGCCGAGTCGGGCGGCGCACTCGCGGGGCCGCCGCCAGTCGTGCGGCCGCCGGGGCTGTGGGTGCTGGGGCGCGGGCGGCGCGGGACGCGGGTTCTTACGGACTGAGAGACACCCTGACGTCAAGGCTGGGTGATGCGGCCTCTTAAAGGGGACGCGGGAAGCCCCACCTCGCCCCGCCCCTCTCCGCCCCGAGCGTTGGGCTGGCGGACAGGTGCTGTGGCTCGAGCTACCTGGGCGCGGGTGCTCCAAGCAGACGTGCGCCGCGGCACCCACGGGCGGGCTACAGGGGCAGAGGGCCCAGGGTGATCTCCCGCCCCCGGGGCGTTGTTGGGACCTGGTGGCCTGTGGACCGCTCCCTGCAGCTTGATAGCGCAGGCACTGGGCACGACTCAGGTGACTTGCTTGGCTTCCAGGTGGCCTCAGCGACGCTGCTTGACCTTTGAGTCCGGCCTCTCGGCTGCCTAGGAAGGAGTGGCGTTCTATCTGGGGCAATAAATAAGTTATTGCTCCTTCTCTGCCTTGCCCCCGCTTGGCTGGGCACGTTTCTCTGCCCTGGTTTCAATATCCCTTCAACCTACATAACGTTAGGAAAAACCACCAGCCCATTATTATTATTTATTTATTTTGGTCTGATGCAACTTAATGATTTAAAAAGAACCAAAAAAAATTTAAGTCCATAATCAATCAGGTAAATACAATAAAACTGAAGTGGGTTATTACTAGAGAAATAGTATTTAATCCCCTGTTTATATGTGTGAAAAAGCCTGAAATGTGAACTCGAATTTCACTTGCAATAGTGGATTTCGGATTTTCAATCTAAAATAAGCATTATATAATATGAAAAGGTATGATACTAAGTTATACAAATACTTCACATGTAACAATGCATATATGGCTAGGCTAAAGCAAAACTCAGATAGAATTAGAAAATTGGTAGCAGAACAGCACTGGATGTCTTTTAATTTCTGGTAATTGGACACTTCCTGTGGTTTTTCGACAACTGACGAGCACATAGGAAAGAACTTGAATGCTGTCCCCACCTAGGGACCAAAGTTACAAGGAAAAGAAGACGGAATGAGAGAAGCCAAGATGAGAGACATTGCCAAGGGTGAACAGGCACAGCATGGCAGGATGGAGTACTAAAAACCCCTCTCATACCTCCACAACCTCTGCTGCTTGGACCGAACCACAGACCTCACCTCCACCCTTCTAGCCAGGCTGCTTGAGCACAGAGTGAACATTTGTTCAAGAGGATCCTGTCTGTAAGCTGGGCTACCAGTCATACCCTAGATAGTGTGAACTGAACACATAAAAGCAGTCAGGCAGATAGTGGCAGATAACGAAGCAGTAAGAGCACATGGACTAGTGGCCCAGTCTACAGAGACAATCAGAAAAAAGGAGTAAACCCCCTATGTACCTTCTTCATACATACAAAGTAGAACAGCACTTTCCAAACACCTTGTGGTTAAATGGGGGCACATGACAATTTTCCACAAGTGGGTTAGGAAGAAAAGTGATTGTCACTTCTTGGCAGAGAATTTAGCTGTTGGTATGAGATGCTGCAAAGCTCTTTTTTTCCTCTGCAACAGTATTCTAAATAGTTGTGCTCTGTCAATCAGAATCCAGAATGAGGACCAAGCAGGGCAAAGTCACCAGCTGATGTTCAACAGACATTTAGCATGAGTGAGAAACAAACCTGAGTAATTTTAATTCACTGGGTCTGGAGTTGTTACTGTGGCAAAACTAGTTAGTCTATCCTGACTGCTGCACAGAGAGCACATGCTTGCCCAGTCCCCAGGAGACGAAGGGACATTTTCTGGTTCCTGCCAGGCCCACATGTTTTGTAGTTGTTGTTTTTGTTGTTGTTTGTCACTAGATGAAGTTGCCTGCTTTACTCTTACAAAAACCCTCGCTGAAGTTGGGGGAGGTTTTTCTTTTTTTGCTGCCTCAGCAAAAAAAGAGAGGCAGTGGGCAGACTCAGCCCCTGGGCCTGAGGGTCAGAAGGAATGGTGACCCCGTGCACTGACCACACCCTGAACTTTTACCCTGCGATTTCCTTACCAGCCAGAGAGGGTGAAGAGTCAGCTCTGGTGAGCCATCCTAAAGGAATGCCCGGGCAAGGGGTAACCTGTGTCTCAGAGAAATGTCGTCAGGGAAAGATGGATGTCCTGCCAATAGACAGGTGGTTCTACTGATCTATCCAAATCTAGAACGGACCATTAAAGTCTCCTGACTGGGACCCTGTGAGGTGGTACGCCCAGAGCACACCCACTCACCCATATGGCCCACTTGGTGATTCCCAGCTTCCTGACACTAGGAATCTCTGCAAGAGTCTGGACTTACTGCGTGAATAGGGGGGGCTCTAGGCTAGAGAGGTTTGGAGGTTAGTTAGTGTTACAATGACTGCTTTTGTACTCTGACAGTTTGATGAAGCCTGTGTGTCCACACACACACTCACGCAACACACACTCACACACACAAGACTACTGGAAATGCTAATAATGGTGGTGCTGGTGGAGCAGTTTTCAAACTTCAGTGTATACAAACCCCCAGAGGTCTTGTTAAAGCACCCACGGCCTGGCCACACCCCCAGTTTCTGACGCACCAGGTCTGGGTGAGGACCGAGGGCGTGCATTTCAAACAAACCCTGAGCAGTCCTGTGAAAGCCACTGGGCTAGTGTAGAGCTATTAGGAGTGAATCTTTTCCCTGATTCTCCAAAATTTTTAAATGTTTTTCTGTTTTTCCATTTCCTACATAATAGAAAAAAAGGATTTTATAATTAATTTTTTCTACGTGACCCCTGATCTGAACAGTGGAACATTTTCACAGAAGAATGGGCTTTGGTCAAAGCTGCTAAGAGAGCAACTAGTCTGAGATTCAAGAGCTCTGGCCTTTAACTGAAAGGTGTGAAATTGGGGACCTGAAGAATCCCCCTAGGTCTTTGAATACTTAGCTGAACCCTAAATCAAACAGAAACAAGTCTCTACCTACCCCTGGTTATTCATTCACTAACTTGGAAGGCATACCCTGATGTCCTGCAGAGGAACTGCCTTGAGAGAAAAAACTACCTAGGGACTTCAAGTCCTTTGGAAACCATGGCTAATTCTCGCAGGTATCCCCTGGATCTCATGTGAATCCAGTATTTCTGCTGAGACCACAGTTTGCACCTATAAAGGTCTTCAAGATGTTACCAATGAAAGAGAGCGGCTGAGCTCCTTTTGATCCGGGAAGCAAGGGAGGCCTCTACTCGGTACAGGGATCCAGGTTCTTGTGGGGCAACAAGCAAAGCACAGAAATTTATTAAAGTGATAGGACACACTCAAGAAATGAAAGCAGGCGACCTTGGAGAACAAGACACCCTGATGGGGTCTGTGTGGAAAGTTTTTATTAAATATGGGCAAAGTGGGATAGGGTAGTCCTAGGCTTCTGACACTGATGGGGTGACTGCTGGCAGGCTCATCCTTGTCCCTCCTTTCCAGATAGTGATTTTTGGGTCCTCCCAGCACTGTCATGGTGTTTCAAGTTGCGGGTGGGGGGTAATACCAAAACCACAGGGCACATTTATTACAAAATGTTATAATGGCCTTGTTGGTTATTTTTAGGTCAGTATGACTGTTGAGTCTGGTTGAGACTGGTTGTGTTGTTGTTGTTGTTGTTGTTGTTGTTGTTGTCTCAACTACAGGAAATTGTGGAGGAGGAAGTGGGGGAACAGGTGGTCAGTGGTGGAGGGGTATGCGATATCCCAGCTAAAACAGAGAAGGGGGGTAAGGTTGGAAGCCTTTGTTCCCTGTTCTAACTTTCCTGCATCCCTTTTATTAGCAGGCATCTTGGTAGGAGGTTTTGGGGAATGGGAAAATGAGATGCCAGGACCTTGAACCCCAAGGAGTTTCTAGGCCAGCAACTCAGAAAACATATCTTGTAGACAGTTACTGTGACTTAATTACAGAGGGATGAGGGACGAATGCACCAGGCACTAAAAAGTTATTTTCAAACATGGGTGCCCTCTCGGGTTGCACAGAAGCTATGACAGCGGCTCTGTGGAGACATGTAGAAGCATAATGTAGGAAAAGGGCAATCTAAGGTCGACGAGGAAGCATCTTGTTTAATAAGAGGTGGTTGTAACTCAACATGCTGCCCTCTCCTGTCCTGAGATCATGTCAGTGTAAAGTGGTAGATGAACCTAGATCTGCTTTAAAAAGTTCCAATTAAATGAAGCCCCTACACTGCACCACCTCACTAACTGGGCAGGAAATTCATGGTCAGCAACAATTCCATCACATCATTCACGCACTATTTCTCCATGCACTGTGACAAAGTGTCTGGCAAGCACCAGACCTCTGGTTTGCACAGTGCCCCTGCATCCCTGGCAACTTTCAGAGGGCCCCTGTCCCAAAGAGGCAGAGGACAAGCAGCAGCTCTCACCTTTTTGCCCTTCAGCCCCTGACACCTCCCTCTGGCCCACAAAAGGGGTCCCGACTTTGTGTGTAAGCTCATTAAACATAAGAAACTCTGCAAAGCTAAGGCATTCAATCCCAACTTCTTGTTTCACAGATAAGAAAACTGAAGCAATGAAAGGAAGTTACTTACTCACTGTTACTTTTTCTACTCCTGCTTTTAGCCTCAAATCAGGGAAGAACCTCCAGTCCGTGTTAATAAATACAGATGGGAATGAATGAATGAAAGGAAGATTGAACAATTTAACACTGTCACTGATGCTGTATTCTTGCCATATTGGGTCTGATGCTCAACAGCCTTCACTTGATAGCCAGGACTCAATAGTACAAGGACTCGGTTGTTTTGGTGTGACTAGCACTTAACATGAGATTTTGTACCTTTGAATGCTACTGGTAGCCTTGGGCCCCTCACAAGTCCTTTCCTAGAGATGGGAAGTCAAGGAAGAGGGCATCATCTTTACTTCCCAGGTTTATCACCTACCACACAACCCTACAACAGACACACAGAGAGAAACATATTTTTTTGGCTCTTAGAGGTGGAATGTGCAGGTCTTTCTCTCTGCTTCCCCCTACCTTTCATTCTCTCCCACACAGCCTTCCTGCCTCCAAAGGGCAGAGGCCTCTTCCTGATAAAACTTCTTCATTTAGATAAACCCTATTGACCCAATCCAATCACAGGAGGAGGAGGAAGAGGCAGAGGAGGAGGGGCCTTACTCAAGTGGGTGACTCACTTTAGACTCTTACATTTGGGCCTCTTTCATTATCTACATTCCCGTGTGAAATGCATCCTACTTCCCCAGCAAACTCCTGCCATCGCCAATGCCCATCCTCAGTGCCTTTCCTCTGAAGTCTTTCTCCAACCTTCTAACCCCAAGTTCTCTCTTCATCTGTGGAATCCTGCAGCCCTCATTGTGCCTCTGCTGTGACCCTGGTCTAACGTGTATTGTAGATATTGAGATACAGTATCAGATTCTTAGCTCTTTGAGTGTAGGGTCTTATGTTTACTGTTACAACTCTTAGCAGATCACCTAAACACCCGCTAGATATAGACAGACAATATTTTTAAAAGCTATATCCAGTAGGGGGCCAGAAAGCCTGGAAGTAGCTGAACAGAGCAGAATTTCAATGGTCGTTGTTGCTGCTCCCTGACTGCGCCCAAGCCTACACATCCAGGTTCCTGTCAATTCTGAGAGTTCCCAATGACCTTCCCATTAATTTCCCTTTGTTCATTCAGCTAGAATTGCTTTCTGTTACTTGCAATCAACACACTCTAAATGATACATCCCCACCACCCCAACCCTTGCAATAACATTCTAATCTCAGTTCCATTTCTTATTCAGATCTAGCAGCTCATAAACAGCAATCTAGGCAACTACCATTCTTGCCAAGCACTGCATTCGGCTCCCTTCTCAGACAAGGGTGGACAGATTGAGTGACAAGGAATGTAGTCCTTTAGCAAGTGTCAATTCTGCCTGTAAGACATTGACATTCTCATTTACAAATCAAACCTTTTGTTTATTTGATTAGTATGTGTCAAGCTGCCAGCACTGGAACCTCCCAAGCCCCTCAGAATTGACAGCTGAACAAATAAATAAATGTCAAGCAACTGGGCTCTGAGAAAGCAGCATCCATGGCTGGAATGAGAACAAACTTACGTGTAATCATTAGGGCATCTTTGCCGTTGGCTTACTCATTCTATTCCTGGATGGATACTGCCATTAGGGATTCTGAAGGCATGCTGTTAACCCCGAACATAGGATCTGGCTAGTCAGCCGGTTAAAGCGTATGTTTAAAAGGCCAAGTTCTATTTTAGCATCTAGTTAGCCATGCAGAGAAAAGCTATTCCTTAGTCAAGTATGCATTCTACTCTGTCACATCAAGGGCACATTCTCTTAATTACAGAAAAGCCTAGTGAGAAAGAAATAATTCAGTTTAGCAAAAAAAATTAAAAAAGCAACAACACTAAGACTTCATAATACAACCTTCCAATATTCTCTGTCAGCATCAGATTTATATAGGAAAAAATGTATTCTACTTTACTAGTTTTTAGTAAGACAAAATACACTTTAAAAGGAGCAAAAGAATAAATACTTTATATACTTTAAATAGATCATTTATCTTTGATTATTTGGGGCCCTTTTTTTATTTTCCTTTTAAGAAGTTACCGGCGGTTTTATTACATGTGCACAACTTGTACGTTCTCCGGCCCACATGTGTAAAGCTGACATCAGTGACAGGTCACATATAAAGCACTATTTTCAAACAGCATTTCAAACATTTAAATTAACATTAAAACACCACCCTCTCAAGAATACAAATTTTCTCTCCAGATCGAGTCACAGAAAGTTTGTCAAGTTGGAAATTCCACCCTTCCAGGACTCCCTCTAAGGCTGACTTTGTTACTTTTCCCCTAAACCTTCCCCAAGGGCCTACTACACGGCGGTACTCAGACCCTGGTCTGCAGACCTGCAGCTTCCGCATCCCCTGGGACGTCCTTGATCTAGTAAATTATAGAGGCCCCGCCCCTGACGTACTGGACGAGTGACTCTGGGGTGGAGCCAGCCCTCTGTGATTTAACTTGCTCTCCAGGTGGTTGTGATACGTGTTCAAGTCCAAGACCACTGGTCTCCAAGTGGCAGTGGTAGTGCTGGGGCAAGAAGGTGTGGATGTCTTGGAAATTCCCCCCAGGCCAGAAGGCTCAGGCAACTAAACATAAAACCTTTCCCTTATAGAAGCCCACTGGATCATTACAATGGACAGGTATTATTTAGCTTTTTATTCTACAAGAAAAGAAATTGAGACAAAATTATTAAGCAGTTTGGCTGGAGATTTGAGGCCTGTATTAGTTTGCTAGGGCTGCTGTAACAAATTACCACCACTCTGGTGGCTTGAAACAACAGAAATTCATTTTCTCACAGTTCTGGAGGTGAGAAGTACAAACTCCAGGTGTCTGCAGGGTTGGTTCCTTCTGAGGGCTGTGAGGGAGAGTCTGTTCTGTGCCTCTCACCCAGCTTCTGGCGACAGCCAGCAGTCCGCGGGGTTCCTTGTCTTCTGGATGCTGCAGTGGGCTTTCTGCCTGTGTCATCCCATGGTGTTCTACCACCCATGCGTACCTGTGTCTAAATTTCGCTTTTATAAAGGCACCAGTCCTATTGGACTAAGGGCCCACTCTATTTCAGTATGACCTCATCTAAATTTCGTTAATTATATAGGCAAAAACCTATTTCCAAATAAAGTCACATGCTGAGGTACCAGGAGGTTAGGATGTCCAAAAATCTTTTTGGGGAACAACATTCAACCCATGACAGGACCCTGACTCAGGAGTCCTACTGAAAACACTTCTTATTCCTCGGCATTCTTAAGTCGCCTCCCTGATATCAGGAAGGCTTGGCAGATTCCCTCACTGAATGGCACTGGCAGAGAAGAGGTGGCAAAGAGAGTCTCAAAGAGGGATCCATTACTTACCCCCTTCACACAGCATGGGTCCCCAAACCAGTGATGTTTATGCCTGTGAACGTAGGATCTTTTCTGGGGCCCTTCTTCCCCATTCCGTACCTGTTACGCAAACATAAACAGTTTTCTCCTGTTTCTTAGATCTATAGCTAGCTATTTAAAGACAGTTTAAAGAAAAAAACATACTATCCATCGTCCACCCCACATGTCGCTGTGCTCCCTCTGGCTTTAGCCACATAAAACAGCCAACTCCGGGCAGTAGGAGAGACTCATTAGGCCTAGAAAAAGAGAACTTCAGTTCAGAAGACAGTACATTCAGATCTACTTTATAGTTTTGGCTAAGCCCACAGATCTTCCTAAAGAAAAACTGGAGATGTTTGTAATCCACTTATGTTATGAGTAATTCTGACCTGTAAGCATGAAACAGCCAGGGGAAGATTTGGAGGTGGTGACTGAATATCTACCAGCTCACTTCTCCCACTCCGTCTTCTGGAAGCACTGTCAGTCAGGGGTGCACTTTACACTTCAGTGACTTCTGTTTAAGAATTCTGCTAGCCAAATAGCAATCGACCATTCAGACCTAGATTTTATCATGAAATTTCTTTAAATACAATTAAACACTGAGAGATCTACACTGGGAAAGAAGAGAGAGAGAGAGAGAAAGAAAACAGAATCTAGTTATTTCTATGAGTGCAGTTAAAGTGCCTAAGAAACTAAATGAAAGGATCAACCCCCAATATAATTGCCACTCCTAACTTTCTCCATTTCATTAGACATAAATATCATCAAGTTTTCAATTAGATTCACTGAAGCACGGATGCCTCATGTGGTGGAAGTGTTCTCTCCTGTTTTGTTTCCATTTGTATAGTATTTAGCATTATGTAAACAACCAAGTATAAACTTTTAAATTTTCTAAATCTCTTTTAATACTTTTGAACTGATTATTCTCTTTATTTGTTGTGAGGACTCTGAAATATTAATTTTTCTCAAAATATTTTGTAGTGATAATTTACCCAAAAACTGTCCTTTTCTATCATTTCCAAAACAAAAACTAAGACTCAACAGGAAAACATACAAAGAATATTACCTCACTGAAGTTATATAAATAATTATATATCAAAAATCTTTAGTATCACTAGATATGGGGTTAAATAAATAATTCCAATTTCAGTAAATCGGCAAAGATTTTTAATGTAATATTTATTTTGATGAAAGTATTACAAAACGAGTGTTCTATATATTTCCAGGCAGAGTAAAAGTGGTACAAATAATGAAGCAGTTTGGCACTACATACGGACTTTTAAAATGTACCTTTAATTCAGTAACTTTATATCTAAAAAGTACCATAATTAAATAGAAATTCAGGCAATTAGCCATCAGAGAAATGCAAATCAAAGTTATAATGAGATAATAATTCATACCCACTGGGATGGCTATAATAAAAAAATAGATAGTAAGGGTTGGTGAGGATGTGGAGAGCTTGAAAACCCCTCCTTGCTGGTGGGGATATGAAGTGGCACAGCCACTTTGGAAAGCAGTCTGGCAATTCCTGAAATGGTTAAACACAGTGACCTTGTGACTCACGGTCCCACTCCTGCTTGTATACCCAAGAGAAATGAACACATGTTCACACTAACTTGTACATGAATGTTCATACCAGTATTATTCAAAATATCCAAAGGTGGATACAATCCAATGTCCATCAACTGATAGATGGAGACAGTGTGGTACAGCCCTGCAGTGTCATATTATTTGGCACTAAGGGAAGTGAAATACTGGTACCTGCTACAGTACGGATAAACCTCAAAAGATTATGCTAAATGAAATAAGCCTGTCACAAAGGACTACCTATTTTTATATAACTTCATTTATATAAAATGCCTAAAATAGGAAAATCTATAGAGACAAAACATAGATTAGTGGTTGCCTTGGGCGGGGGTGGGGGGAGGGATCAGGGCTGATGACTGAGGAGAGTGGGGTTTCACTGGGGGAAAACTGATGCAGACCCTGGCTCATGGGATCCGCCACGTTGTGAATGAGACAAATTTACAGACTACTGAGTCCTGTGGAGAAAAAGGGACAGCATGGCATTCCTCTCAAGGGGAAGCAAAAGCTGTAGCCTCCGCCATGGCAGGCCTTTTTTGGGTTTCTTGGCATATTACATGATGGTCCTCATTTACTCTGCACAGGTTGGCTTTAGGTGGTTACCTTTTACAGAAAACAAAGGAGCCAATGCTGCTAATCACATCACAGAAGGATATTTGCAAATGAAAAGGCAAAAGTTGTTGAACAGGTTACACTCATCCTTGGAAGGTTTAGCATGGATTTTAGGAAGTAACTCTGCAGTAAATGTCCTCAATTCAGGGTGAGGGAGTTTTAGCAAAAGTAAGTCTCATAGCAGTTGAGGTACAATGCAGGCCTGATTCCCCACAGGAGAACCTATCCATGGGTGCGGGTCCTGTGCATCTCCAAGAGGGAGCTGGGCCCATGCCACGCAGAACGGTCTCCTACATCTCCCCCCTTGTTTTTAGCTAGGACTGCTATAGATCCCACAAAGCTTGCTATTTACTGATCTCTTATATGACCCTGGGAAAATAATTTGCAAATGCATCGAAGTACACAGGGCATTATTAGAATCAGTAAACAACTGGTGACTCCAAAGACCCACAGTCTCAGCTTAAGTCTGTCAAACCAATTTTGGGGGGTTTGAGCCAGCCAAAATTATCATGGAGGGTCTAGAAAACCTCCTGCTTGGTTAAGTATTGAATGTCCTGCAGCTGCTAATGTAGCTCTAGCTGCAATTTATCAATTTGTCCTTTTAAATTGGTAAAAAAGAAAAAAAGTCCCTCTTAGGTGATGTTGATTATCGCTCCAGGAGTACCGGCTGGAATTCCACTGGAGTGGTGACACAAAGCTTGGAGAAGTCTGGATCGGGAGGGTCCAATGGGGTGGAGGTGGGTCTGTGAGGCCAAGGAAGCCTTATCTGCAATACGGCTTCATCATCTTTGCCGGCAGTTCCAAATGTCATTCCGGAGAGCAAACACAAGCATACCCTCTTCCCCAAGTTAATAGTTCAACTGGGCCTTCCCATTTTCCTTCCCCTAATGGGCCTTTGTATAAGACCAAGGGGTATGGAACTGCAGGCCTGTTTTGCACAAAGTGTTTGTCTAAGGGTGACTTTAAATTATCATCACAACTCAATAAATTATACATATATATTGCCAGCATGGTTAAATTCTTGGGGGATACCTGTTTTATGACAAATTCCCCATTGTTCTAAGAAAGCCTGAGTGGCTTGTGTAATATATCCCAGGCCATTATTAGTCTTGGTTTCTTGTGTACAGCCTAAGTGTCTGAAGGACTCAAGCTCTAACGTTCTTTGCTGATTCCCTGGTGAGGAGAGGGGCCTGTGGAGCACCTGAGTAAGTGTCTGCTTGGAAATACAGGCCCCCTGCTGTTTCTGCAAGTTGCAATGAGTTTGAGCAGCAAGTTAATTGCCCTGTTGCTCTCAGGACCTGGTAGCTCCTAGATTCAGAGTTTTTAAGGAAAGATGGGGCGGGTGGTGCTCTGCTTAAATATGTTTTAGACAAAAATGGTTACACACCAAGGGCCTTTTGTGACTCAGTTGACTAACCATTCCCTCCGGGAGAATAGCCAGTTGTTCCCCCAAGGAAATGATCAGTGTTTACAGGTACTGAGTTAAAAAATGGCACTTTGTCTTCCCTGGAGAAGGGCTAGTTCTCCCCGGGAGACAGTACACCTATATTTCATTTTAATAGTAAAGGGTCACAACTCCGGCATAAACAAGGAGGATTCTTAATATTTTTTTAACACATCCCACTTATAGTATGCTTTAGATTGATAAATTTATGATCACAACTTTCAGAAACAGTTTTTTCTCCACTGGCAAATACATTTACTTGTTGTTGTTGATAATTCTTTGTGATTACTGCATTCCTTGAGTGTGCTCAAAAGTGAGCTGTCTCATTTTCTAGTGCCCTTAACAACTTTAAGGAGGCTGGAGAAGAGGGAGGGAGGATGCTAAGCTCTACATGCCTTGTTTGTAGGACTAAAGCAGCCTCTGGGCCTCCATAAGGAAGATTCAGAGTGGTTAAAAGACACATTTTCTCATTATTTTTCTTCCTGTGCTTTTTACTGTCTAAGAGAAGTGAGATCTTTTCCCTTCTTCAAACAATCAGTTTAAATTCTTTCTGAGTAGAATCCTTATGATGTAACAACATTAGAGATCTTATTCTATTTACCAGAGAGTTAGCAAAATATTTTGAGACTGAGATGTTCCTTTCAAAATAAAAACAAAAACAAAATTCAAGCAAACCAGTATTTTCAAATTAAATCCTCTAAAGGAGGGAGCGAGATACTAACCTTAGAATCTTATCTCACACCACTTGATGTTATTTCAACTTCTGCCCAACTTTTTCCTAAATAACTAAGTCTAAAGATCCCTTATCAGGGAGACATTCAGCAGCCCCCAAAAAGCTGCTGAACTAACCTAAAACATTGCTCTTGTTCCTTAGAGAGCTCGTTCCCCATGGTTGAAGATTCTTAGAAACCTTTAAAGAAATTCCTTAACAAATAAAAGAAACTTTTCTGAAATTCCTCCCACCGCAAGTGCAGCGATTACCAAACCAGTTTCAGTTTTGCTTTCACTCCACCTGCACCCTCAGATCCTATTTCTTGCTAGTGAAAAGAATGTAGTGGGTCAAAAATGTGCTGTTGGTGGAAGACAGTCAAGGAAGGGGTATCGGACTTTCCTCCTACCCTCACGCCGCTTATAGGTCTCGGGTCCTGCTCCAAGAGTGTAAGACTGCGAGGGGGGCTCAAAGCGCTAGGTGACCAACCTTCATATCGCACTTTCCCAGAGGAGCCAGAAGTTAGATTAAGTGGTGTTGGAGGTCCCTATAAGGACCCTGCACGTCTCGGGAATTGATCCCAGACACCCTCGCAAGCTCCCGACTCACATGGGAACACCCGATTTCTTTTTTTTGTTGTTGTTTGTTTGTTTTTTAAATTTTTTTATTTTAGTTTATTCAGTACAGTTTCTATCCTTTATTCCCATTCCAGCCCACATGCCCATTCCTCCCCTCCTCCCTCCCCTAAACACCCGATTTCTCAAGCCAAGGGGAAAAAGTGCCTTTTGTCTTCAGAGCTTGGCAAATGCCAAACGCTCTCATACATAACCTGGGACTAACACTAAATTCTCCTGGAAAGCGATCTTTGGAGTCCAGTTAAAACCGAAACACTCACTCACTATCCACTTTTCCTTATGCAGCCAGATGGAGAGAAAAGGCAAAATCAAAAGGACCGCAAGAGGTGACTTAAAAGAAGGAATTTGTTGAGATGTTTGTAAACTGTCCTGTAACTAGTTGATGTTTTTAAAGCTGATTAAAGGGAAAATCTTTGCTCTTTCTCCCAAGTCTAGACCTGGTTGGGGGTTGTGCCTTGGGGATTGGCTTCTGGGTATTTTTACAGTGTTGTGGTGAGTGCCCTTGTGGCTCTTAACTGTTCAACCCGTGCTCACAAGGTTGTGGCAAAAGCTTGGGAGAGAGGGCAAGGGTCCTGCTTACTAAAGAAGGTGCAGTTGCAGAGTGGTGGCAAAAGAGGGTGACCTAGGAGGAAAACCCTTTTCCTCTGAAATCCAACACACCTTACTACCTTCCCGAAAAGCACTTGGGGTCATCGGCCCTTACCTGGGCTGATGCGTGCCTGTGTGTTGCCCACAATGATGGCTCGTAGTCCTGGGTCCCTGTTCGTGAGCACCAGCTGTTGCAGACACCGGCCCGCAGTGTCCACGGCATTATGTTTGAGATGAGATACATTCACACAGACTACTGAGTCCTGTGGAGGAAAAGGGATGGCACAGCTACTCTCTCAAGGGGAGAGCATGCCAACCCTTACCTTGACAGGCTTTTATTGGGTTCAATTTGCACAGGAATACAGGTAAAACTCATTAATCATTGTCAGGCAATAGGGATCAAATGATAGATAGCATACAAAGAACTACAAGGGCTTATTCTGAGTCAGCATCTGTTAGCTAAAGGGCTACAAAACTTTAGAAAACAAACTCATTTTCTTCTGGGACCCTTATCATTTAATTGAGAGCATACTTAGCAAAGCAGGTTTCACAGGATTTTATGTATTCTTTCTTAGGCCTGATCACCCGGGAAACCTGCCCTTTCCAGCACAGGGTTGAACCACCCTCTGTCATTGTTTCAGGTTTAAGTCAGGCAGGGGAAGTAAGGCAGCCAAGAGATTAGGAGCCTTCTTGCAGACAGAATTTGGACTCAGGCTATGTCAAAGCTGAGGGGCGAGGGTCCATCACCCCCTTTTGCTATAGCCCCCCAAGTCCTTCCCTGGGGCCTCCCCATGATCGTGCCTGTCTTAGGTCGTTCCTCCCTTGAGGAATCTTACCTATCATTGGCTAACCTACCAAGCATTGGGAGCCAGGCAGGGTGAAGTAAAAGGAGCAGAAGCTGTGCTCCTGCCAGGGAGATAAGCTTTGTCTCCTTAGTGGCTTGTGATCTGAAGGTTGCTCACTCAGCCTTAGCCATGGGTGGTGGTGGTGGGGGTGGTTACAGCTTCTGAAACCAGGCAGGGTGGTTTCCAACATCTCCCCCTTTTTTGTTTTTGAATTCAATCGCAGTTGTTAAGCCTGTGAAACCTACTATTTGCTGTTCTCAAATGCAATCTTAAGAAAATAACCTATATATATATACATCATAAAGCACAAATAAGGATTAAGACAAAGGGGCACCCAAGAGCTGCTAGGACCCAAACTTGTAAATTCAGTCCATTGAAAAATGTTGCAAATGCAAGGGAACGACAAGAGTAACAGGTCTGGTTACACTTCAGTCCTTGGTAGAATTAGCACAGACTTCAGGAAGTTACTTTAAAGATATGCAGCAAGGGCTTGCTGCCTGAACTCTGGGTGAGGGAGTTTTTTAGCAAGAGCAAGCCTCAAAGCAGCCTAGGTACTTTGCAGGCCTGATTCCCCACAGGAGAACCTATCTGTGGGTGTGGGTCCTGTGCATCTCTGAGTGGGAGCTGGGCCCAAGCCATGCAGAACAGTCTCCTACAGAAAATGACAAAGCTGTAAAGGGACTGTGGTGAGGGATGCACAACTGGTTCTAATCCCTGAATTTGCCATTTTGTGGTTGTATGATTACCTCTGCCACTCAGAAAAGTGTTCTCTGAAATCATCAGTTGCTTCCCCAAATTCCTTTCCTTCTCCCATTCTCAAGCCCAAGTGAAATTTCCCTCAACACCCAGCCTGCTGTCTCCCTCTACTGTTCTCTCCCGTCTGCCCCTATTCCTTTGTCTTCCCCAGCACCCAGTTTGTGTTGCCATGCACATCGTCTGATTCTACAAAATAGACACCTAGGAACTGAGCCAGCCCAGGTACATGTCCCCTTCAAGCAGACGGACAAAGAGCCAGCAATGAAAACGCCCTCTTGCTAGTCCAGTATAGGAAGGCTATGAACACGCACATAATAGTCATTTCTGTCCCCACCATCACGGCCCAGTTTTCAAAAGAGTTCAGTGACTCATCTTGCTCTCCTGCTCTGATCTCCTCCCTGCCCTCCTCTTTGCTCCTTTCCTCTTCAGCCTATATTTGGGTGAAATTGGCCTGCATGTGAGTGATACAGATGCTTTCCCTGATCAGCTCAGGTGGGGATGAGCCCAGCCTCCCTGGCCCAGCAAGGCTTGATCTGTAACACTTAAATCACTTTTGCAGTTCTTAATGTAGTTAGTGGGGAGAGAAGACAATGTCTGAGTTAAGGTCAAAACATACATTCTAAAACAGACGCTAGTTAAGAATCCATCAGTGTGAAACACTAATAGCTTCCATTTGAGCATCTTCCTGTGCATGCCATTTTGTAGACGTGGCCCCATTTAATTTTCTCAGGACGTGTGGATTCTCATGCCCATAGATGGATGAGGACACTGCAGTTTGTATAAACCAAGTAGTTTTGCCCATAGTTACAATTTGATAAGAAGTGGCGCAGGAGCTCAAACCCAGCTGTGTCTCTAAGGACTCCTCTCCCACCAGCTCCGCGTCTCCTGCCCCAGAACCACCTGCCAGGACAAAGGCTGGTCTTCCTGGAGAGAGAAGGGCAGTCAATGCAACGTGGAAAGGAAATTCTTTCAAGGGCTAAATGGATGAAGTACAAGAATGATACTTTGTGGTGGGCCCGCATGATGATTAGAATTTGAGGTAGATCAAGTTGGGAACAATCCTACGTCCTTTAGGGGATTTTCACTAAATGACAGTTCTTAAAGATAGAGTTTTTTGTGTGTGAATAACAGTTGCTGGTGTGGAGTAATTCATCCTCTCCACGTAGGTGTGATTTCTCCCCACCCAAGCTTGTCTACACCAGGGGATGAACCACGTTCAGATTTGCTCTTGTACCTGCCTAAGTTCCCTAGCCCCTGTTATTATACAGTGTTCTCCTGTAGGAATTTATTTTTCTTTTCTCCTATCGATGAATACTTGGGCTGCTTTCATTTGGGGACTGTTAGGAGTAAGGCTGCTGAGACCATTCATGAATGCATCCCCCATGGCACACATGCGCAAGCATACCTGTTGAGTCTTTACCCAGGAAGAGGAGAGTGTCAGTCACAGAAGAGTGTATGTTCAACCTTAATAGAGAGTGCCAGACAGGATGACAAATGGTCGCACTGGCATGCAGTGTCACCAGCAACGTTCGACAGTTCTTCGTTCCCCATCCTCACTGGAACTAGGTGTCATCAGTCTGTTAGATTAGCCATTCTGTAACAGTATCTAAGGATTATAATTTGCATTTCCCTCATTATTACTGAAGTAGAGAGCATCTATTCATATTTTCATTGGCCACTGAATATTCTGTTTTGTGAAATCCCCGTTCAGACACTGACTTGTAGACAATCTCGGTATATCCTGGGATCAGCCCATCTCTCAGTTATCGGGCACAGGACACGTTTCTCTGTTCCATTCGTCTCTCGGTCCCTGTTCGAGAGTGAGACTGCCTGTAGTTTTCCATTCTCATACTGTCCTTGTCAGGTTGAGGTGTTAAGATTTATTAAATCTTGTTGTGTGTGTTTCCTTTTCTCTTATTCTCTGAAGGAGCTTATATCAATATTTTATTTCTTCCTTAAGTTATTGGTAAAATTAACTACAAAGGCCATCAAACCCAAAGTTTTTCTTTGGGGAGGTTTTCAATTATAAATTTACTGGTTGCCAAACTATTTCTTTTTGTGTCAGATTTATTCTGTTTAAAGGAATTTATAGATTTCATATTAAAATTTTAAATATATTAGCATTATGTTGTTCATTATACTCTCATATATTTAATGTCTACGAGTTCTATAATAATGTTGCTTTCTTCATTCCTGACATCGGTTATTTTTGCCTTCTCTTTCTTTTTCTTAATCTGTTTCAGAGGGGTTTATCAGTTTTATTAGTTCCTCCAAGGAAGCAATTTTGGGTTTATTTATTTTCCATATTTTATATTTGCTTTCTATTTTATTAATTTCTGTTATCATTGATCTTTCCTTTTACTTTAATTTTTTTTCTAGTTTCTTGATGTGAAGACAGAGCTCACTGACTTTCAGGTGTCTCTCACCACATCTGAAGTTATCAGTTTCCCTTTAGGCATAGTTTTAGTTTTAGCCCACAGATTTTCATGTGTAATGATTGAATTATTCTGTTCAACATATTTCCTAATTTCTATTATAATTTTGGCCTTGACCCATGAGTTATTTAGAAATATATTGCTTAATTTTCAAATATATGGAAATTTTTAAAATATCTCTTCATAATTGATCTTTAACTTAATTCTATGGTATATGTAGAACACAGTCTGTTTGAATTGAATATTTTGAAATTTGTTGGGATTTGCCTCAGGTCCCAGCATATAGACAGTTTTTGTAAATGCGCTGTGTGTTTTTGAAAATAATGCCCGTTCTGCCAATGACGAGTGCAGTAGTCTATGTATGCCGATCGGTTGTTTGATAATTATATTGTGAAATCTTCTGTTATTATTGATTTTGTCCATATGCTTTATCAATAACTAAAAATATTATGTTAAAATGACCCACTATGAATGTGAATGATTCTATTTCTGTTAAATGTCACTTTAATTTAAAGCTATATTATTAGCTGAATGCAATTTAGGTTCGTTACATATTTCTGGTGAATAAAACCCTTCATTCTATTAGACATGTTTTTTACCTCAAATGCTTTTCTAATGAAAAATATTTTATCTGATATTAATATTGATAAACAATGACTATTTTACATTAGCTTTCTTTTGGTTAGTCTTTGTATTTTAATCTTTCTGTATCCTCATGTTTTAGGTGTATATTTTGTAAACCTTATATACTATTTTCAGTCTAGTCTGACATTTTTCCTTTAATTTGATCATCTATTTACATTTAATGTAATTTCTGATATACTTGTTATGCTAAGTGAAATAAGCCAGAGAAATACAATTACCATATGATTTCACTCACATGTGAAATCTAATGAACAAACTGAACTAACAAGCAAAAGAGAGACAGACTCTTAGATAGAGAGCAGGCTGACAGCTCCGAGGGGAATGGAGCAAAAAAAGAGGGAAAGGACTCATGGATACAAACAACAGGGTGGTGATTGTGGGTGATGGGTAAAGGTGGAAGAGAGTGTAGGGTATAAATGGTAATGGAAAAAAATGCAATAAAAATAATGTAAATAAATAAAGTTAAAAAACTATATTACTCTGTGTTCTCTGTTTGTTCTACCTGCCTTATCTTCCTCATTTCTGATCTTCTTAATTTGTTTGGATTGGCACTATGTTTATTATTCCAATTTTTGATGCTATTATATTCAAAGTTATTAATATAAGCCCTTTATAATGGCTACACATGAAACTGTCACATACAGTCGTGACTTATTATAATGCAGTGTTGATGGGCACTCTTGTCCTTCTCTTGGGCAACTCAAGGGTTCTAGAATGCCTGAACTCTATTTACCTGCCTCTGACCTAGATCTGCAAAACATTTTCACTACTGTCTTATACAGACAATATTCATTCCAGTTCATTCATAAATACCCCTTTCTCTTGCTCTTCCTATCTTCCTGCTTCTCCCACCTTCCATCTATGAACATTTTTATTCTACTTGAAAAATACTGGAACCTTCAGTGAAATGTTGAATAGCAGTGGTACTAGCTAGCATCCTTTCTCTTTTCTGCTTTCAGGTAAAAGTTTTTAATATTTCTTCCTTCATTACTGTATTTGTTTGTTTATTCTGTTTTTGTAGACACCTTTTATTCTATTTAAGAAACTTAAGAAAATATAGTTTGCTAAGAGTTTATTACAAACATGGTTAAATTCTATTAAATGTTTTGGCTTCATCTATGAAATAATGCTTTCTGTATTCTGTGTTGAATTACATTGATTGATTTTCAAATATGTGAATAACCTTGCATTCCTGGAAAACAAACAATTTGTCCATGTTGTAAGTGTACATTTGTATATTGATGGATTAAATTTGCTAATATTTTATCTAGGGTTTTTTGCATCTATGTTAAGAGTAAGTGGCCCTTTCCTTTCTTGTAACACCCTTTTCAGGATTTTTGTTTGATTCTTTCAGACATCTGAAGGCACAAACATTCTAGAATCATCTTAATCATTTTCAGGTGTAGAGATGATTCTCAGCTGGCTGTGGTTCCTGAGGGCACCAGACTACTCCCTGCCTGCCTTTTCCCTTGGAGAGACCTTCTGGATGTCAAGCCCAAGCATTACCCGGCACCACTGAATTTTTGTCTTCTTCAACTCTGGAAATTAAAAAGTGTTACTTAGTTCTCAGTTTATCAGCTGTCTTTTCTAGAATTTGCAAATCTCACCAAGGAAAAGCAGCTCCAAAACCATGTTCACTTCTAGATTTCCATCTTTTCCCAGGATTATGGTCTGACAAGTTTTCATTGCCTTATGTCTTCAACGTTTTGAAGCAGATTTACAAAACTACTTTGCTCAGCACTACTAGTTAGCCTTAGCAAAAGAATGACCCGATTTCTTTGTACACCATCACTGGAATCAGATGCTTTTAACTAATTCGGTGATTACACAAAACAAGGTCCTGAGAGTCACTGGTGGCCACTAAAACATTCACTTCACAAGTGCTGCCTCTCTCCAGTGTGGTGCCAGGGGCAGTAGAGTCAAAGAAGAGTTTGAAAAAATATAATATGCCACTGGTGATATGTATTGAATAATTTTATTTAGAATAAAACAATTCTCCTAAGAGAGAAATCAGTTTCTTCATTGCTGAAGAAGAATCAGTAAGTGTGTTTGTAGTGCTTAGCTACAGTATTGAAGATTTAGAATTTTTTAACAGGAAAAGTATTAGACTGACATTTATGTAGGCAAAATATAAATAAGAAACTATTGAAAAATTATGCTAGTACTATTAATAATACCATGAAAATAATCAAGCCCTTGACTAATTCCACAGTCATGACCCACAAATGTCCACACTGGCCTGGTGGGTAATGGCTCTCAATCCATTCTATTGTAGAAAAAAAGTCAATGGCTCAGATTGAGAGTCATAAGTCACATCCCCCACCGCACCCCAGTCAGGAAAAATTAGAAAGTAGGTATGGCAAATGATCATGTTCAACACGTGCCCTTTTTTATATTGTCTTATTTTTACATCCTAAATAGGTGCTTCCTTTTAAGAAGATGTTATCTGGAAAAAAAAAAAAGAAGAAGAGGCCCAAAATTCTGTGCAAATGGAGAGTATTAAAATAAGCCTCGGAGAAACAGCTTGGGGAGACTTCCCACCTGATGATCAATAATGCTCACAGCTCCTCCTCCATCCCACCGAGGAGCAGAGACAGGCTCTTGCTGAGTAATAAACATATTCACAGATAACATCACCAGATCCTTCACAGTCTCAAGAGTGAAAAATGAGGCTCTAAAAGAACCTTATGATCAACACAGGAAATATTGAAGTAAAACAAATAGGATCTTGGAAGTGGAAAATGCAATGACCAAATTCCCAGTGTAGCAGCATGTTGTCACAAGAATATTTGAATTTCCACAGAGCTCTAATGCTGTGGGATAAAAGGATCTGCTCCAAGTAGTCACCAATATAGAAAAATCGTGTCTTAGAAGGAAACCGAAGAACAGATGCTTCAATCTATACCATACATGTCTTATCATCAGTGTCAGCGAATATTAATTGAGTTCTCAGAGAGCACTCAGCCATGCCTGCAAACACTTGCAGTAAAAAACAATAGAAGACTCAGTCCTTCTCCCCTCGGACATTTCATTCAAGATGAGCAAGATGTACAGCTCATTCTCTTTCTATTACTTTTGTTTTTGTTCTCCAATATGGGATTCTCCATCCTCCAAATGAAGATCAAATTGAGAGGATTTAAATGTGCCTTTGAAGAAATGGAGAAGAAAGCAAGCTTGATGACTATGTACAAAAATGTTGTTTCAATTGTAGGGAATTTAAGGAATTGTAAATTGTAGAATGAGAGCTAGATGCGGGCCCAGGTTATGAAACCAAGCCCCAGGGACACAGGCCAGAACACGCATGAAAAGACAGGCGCCCTCTCTTTCTGCCTGATGCATGAGGCCCTCTCAGAATCTTTGTGTCTATAGACCTAGAAGGTGAGAGAAATATTTCTCTGTGTTAAGAAAATGTATTGGCAAGTCTGATGATAAATGGTAGGCAACCCTCATCCCCAGTGTAGGGAGTACATAGGGCACAGGGGCACAGGCAGATCTAGGTCTCAAGCAGTCTAAAACTCATACAGTTTTGGAGGCTTCTTTATGAAAAACGTGCAGAATTACAAATAAAACATTAGGTCAAGGGCCTTGGAGCAGCAGAGTCCTGACGCTTGAGCTCCTGTCTTCCCAACATGTGCTCGGTGTCTTAAGGACGCAGCCACTCCTCACCTCCGGCTGTTATTACCCTTAGGAAACCTGACCGGAGCAGCCAGATCTTCTGATATTTTTAAAATAGCCAGATATCTGGATTTTTATGACAAATTTCCCCCACTTTTAAGTGTTGACAAAAATTCAAATTAAAAAAAAAAAGAAACACTTTGTAAGACCCAGTCTTTGTTCATCATTTCAGCACCTCTGACGAATGAAGTTATTCAGGGATTGAGGTCAAAGGAAGACTGTTGTCCATGGCACTCAGTGCCGTCTCAGCTCTACACCCTGGTGGTGGAAGCACTGGCTCACGTGGGAAATGCCTTGAGCTTAGATAATAATCTTGGGTGAGGAGCTTGAGAGGAGGGTACGAACATAAGGAAAATGTCAGAACGGGGTGGCAGAAGGAGATGACAGACTGAGCGTGGGAGAAGAAAGAAAAACTACTTCCAGACCCCTTTCTTTGGAAATAGATTGAATTATGGCCCCTCGCAGTGATTTGACAGCTGGGATGCATGGAAAATGTGGTCCACAGCCCTGGAAGTCCTGTGTAAGTCTCTGTAAAGGGGACCCAGCAATTCACTTTAATAAGCACCAGGCAAGTCTTAGACAAAATGGCATTTGAGAAACACTGGAAAGAATCTTTTTTTTTTAATCTACCCAATAGCTGTCTATAGGAATGGATACATGTAGAAGCTCCCAGACTTCCAGTTATCAGAACTGGTACTTCTGTAAGGGGTTAGTCATTGGTCTTCAACCATTTACTGCCTTATCCACGGCCCACACACTTTTATTTCTAAACCTGAATGGCTCCCCAGGCTGCCAACAGAACAAGCCACTGACACTTTCAGAACACCATGCAAGTGAAATAGCCAAGTCCCTGAAGATTTGACTCTCTGACTTCCTCCTTGACATCCTTGCTGACACAATGCAAGCTCAGCTATATGTTAGTGACACTTAGCTGCTGAAGTATCCTGAAAACCAAAGAGGTGCTTTATATGAACGACAAAATGCTTACCAAGGACAACGTCAATACCTTCTTATTAACACACTCTTGATTATACTAACTTTGTTTCCAAGCCTTTTGAAAAAAATAAATTTCAGGTGTTTCTGTGCTGCAGGAAGAATATGGGTCCCCATAGGCCCCACTCCAAGGAAACCCTCTTTCCCAAAGTATCTCAAACTAATTAGCAAACTAATTTGTATTAGCAAAGTAATACAGTCACATTAATGAGCTCTTCAAATGTGGAGGGCTACAATCCCGAGTGGTCCTGGCCCCTTTCTTAATGGTGGGTCTCAGTTTGTGATCTAACAGTATGTCATTCACAGGGTGGCGGAGTCAGCGGCCAGGCTTCAAGCAGCATCCGGGCAGCCTGAGATTGCCGTTGCCTACAGCACCGCCGGCCTCCCGGCGCCTGGGAGGGAGTCAGACATTAAAATGACTAGTGAGTAGTTGGTACATTTGGTGTAGTTTTTCTCAAGCCTAGCTGCACATTAGAATCAACTGGACAGCTTTGAAAACTACCCATGATGCCTCTACTTACCTCCCACACCCACCAAATGAACTGACTCAATCTCTGAAGGTGAGGCGTGGATATCTGCACTTTTTAGTTCTCCAGATTACTATAATTTGCAGCCAGGTCTAAGAAGCACCAGGTCAGGGGATACATTTCATTTCATTCTTGTCTTTTGTGGAGAACCTCTCTGATACAAAGAACCAGGGGCATTTTGCTGGTTACAAAGGCTCATTTACTACTAGGCTACAAGACTTGAAAAACAGCATAATAGACATTTAAAAACGGCAAAAGCCAAGTGTGTGTGTGGCCACACGCTGCCACACTCATGCACAAATACAGGCATAGCTTGCAGATATCATGGCTCGGTTCCAGGCCACCACAGTAACGCAAGTATCACAATAAAGTGAGTCCTAATTTTTTTTGCTGATGCAGGTCTTGCCTCTTTGTAAAACATGCAACATCTGTGAAACACAATGAAATGAAGAGGGGAAAAACCAACCACAAGGTATGCTTGTATTCATAATTGTTATCCTGCGCTGGTCCTTTCTGGTTTATAAAGCACTTTCACCAACAGGGTCTCACTCAATCATCATGGATACTTACTAGAGAGGTCTTATTAGTGATGTTGCCCCCATTTTACAGATGAGAAAAGTAAGCTTCATGGAAGGTTATGGGACCTGCCTGCAGAGTTGTGTGGGCTGGGCCCTGTACAGGAGCTCCCAGGCAAAGCACGGTGGGGCTGAGGTCGAGCCGAGGCATTGCTTTCCAGGCCTGGCACAGGGCATTGCCCACCCTGAGGAACGGTGAGTTTTTAAAGCTCACACAAAGGCATGGTCTGTGCCAGTAGCAGGCCCCCAAAGTTGAAGGGCTGGGTAGAAAGTCTGAAATCCCTGCCCACCACCGTGTACTGTTATGTCAGCCCACGGCCCACCAGGTGCCAGCACTCTGCTCAGTCCTGAGGACTGGGGCTTGTGAGTGCTCTGGCTAGCAGGCTCTTCCTTGCTGCCCCCATCGGAAGTCAGGGTCCTGGGGGCTGGAGCAGCCTGAGGCAGTGAGACACTTGTAGGAACACCAGTCTCAGGGTCAAAGTCTTCGGGTGTGCCCCAGGGCCATTACTGTCTGGGAGACTGTGAGCACCATGGCTAATTTCTCTGGGCTTCCATTGCCCTGGCTGATCCCATTCTAACACTTTGAATGTTTTAACTTATTATTATTACTGGCTTCCGCAAACGCTGTCCATTAAATCCCAACTCTTTATAGGAAGGAATAGGGAGTGACTGGCAATACCACTTTAAGGAGACATTCCAATCTGTTAGGGAAATACTTCACTTCCCCTGCCAAACTAGGAACCTTCCCAACCTCAGTGTCCCCAGAGGTGAGACAGAGGCTGAAGCAAGGCCACGCTTACACCCCCAGTGACAGTGATGCCTTTGCTTTCTTCTCTTTCCATTTGTCTTTAAATTGCAAAAGCAAGCCAGCATAAATAAACCCAGAGTGTGACATTTATTGTTTATTTGTTATGTTAGGTAGTATATAGTTTACATATAGAGTTAGTTATGGAACATACAATTAAAAATTTTAAAGTTATAAAATTGGATTTTTCTTCTCCTCCCACCTTAACTATTTTGGAGGTAATGCCCTGCTTCCAACATAGTACAGCGCTAGCTCTCGCTAGCTCTCGCTAGCTCTCTCTCCCTCTCTCTCCCTCTCTCTCCCTCTCTCTCCCTGTCTCTCCCTGTCTCTCCCTGTCTCTCCCTCCCTCTCCCTCCCTCTCTCTCTCTCTCCCTCCCTCTCTCTCTCTCTCCCTCCCTCTCTCTCTCTCTCTCTCTCTCTCTCTTTTATTTTGTGGAGAGGTCACAATGTTGTTTCTATGATATAATTTTCTTCCAAAGCCACCACTCTGGAAAAAACCCATGAGCACAAGCCTGTGCTGAGTCTCAGCTCCAGAGACAGAGTCATATGCAAGGACTGAGGCTGACTGTCCCTGGATGTCCTAACCAGGAGCATGTGATGGGGAGGGGGTGGGGAGAAAGACACTGGCTCTAAACCACATTCTGGTGAAGGTGACTTTGAATGCGAATACAATTAACCAGGTATCTTGCCTCTGGCCATGAACAAGCCAGGTAGCACAATACAATTCTGTCTCCTGGAAGATTTTCTGATGGTGACTAAGACACAAGTTGAAAATACACAGAAGCACAGTAGTTAAAAATAAAATAAAGCTGTTTTTCTTTTGACATGTCTAAATCTTAATTAAGCCTCTCAGCATCCTCACTTTAAATGTTCACCTCTATCATGAAGTCTGCAATGCTGCCAAGTTAAAAATGTCTCTACAATGACACATCTGCTTTGGAAAACAGTCTGGAAGTCCATCAAAAGGTTAAATGTAGAATTATCATATGATGCAGCAATTTTATGCTTAGTTATCTATCCAAGAGAAGTGAAAACATAAAACTTAAACATGAATGGTCATAGTAGCATTATTCATAATAGCCAACAATAGAAAAAAAACTCAAATATCTCCCAAATTATGAATGGATAAATAAAAATGTCCTATGTCCATACAATGGAATATTACTCAGCAACAAACAGGCATAAGTTATTAATACATGCTGCAACATGGATGAACCTTGAAAACAAGTAAAACAAGCCAGTCATAAAAGACCATGTTATATGATTCCATTTATATTTAATGCCCATGATAAACAAATCTACTGAGGCAGAAAGTAGATTAGTGGTTTCCTAGGGCTGGGCGTGGAGAGAGAAGAGGGAGGAAAGGGGAGTGACTACTAACAGGTAGGATTATTTTTTAGGGAGGGGTAATTAAAACGTTCTAAAATCAATTGTGGTGATGGTTGCATATTTCCATAAATATACTAACAGCCACTGAATTGTACATTTTAAATGGGTGAATTGAATGATATGTGAATTTCATCTTAAAATGTTATTTTGAAAGTAACTATACAGCTGCAAACCACTGGTGGGAAGAAAAAGGAATCTCCGATCCAACCTGAGTGCGTATTTTTCTGGTGCTTTATTTGAACACACCCTAAGACTATCTAATGTCCACAAATGTCCACTAGCTCTGTAGTTCAGAAAACATGAATTATCAAGTCTGCTGCTGGCCGTGCTTGGTTGTGAAATATCAAAGCCCCAGGGACAGCTAAGATGAAATGGAATTATTTAAGAACATCCAGCCTCGTCTCCGTCTCAGAGCAAGATCCTGACTAAACACTCTACCTGAGCCCATCACCAATACCTTGTGAAAGAAGATCACATCTCAGAGTCAAAAGCAGCTCATTGCAAAACAGTGTGTGCGGGGGGGGGGGGGGGGGG
>CM052540.1:58000262-58044315 GCA_028533065.1 Trachops cirrhosus | reverse complement strand
AAGCCTGAACAGACCAATAACAGCAGGTGAAACTGAAGCAGTAATCAAAAATCTCGCCACACACAAAAGCCCTGGACCAGATGGTTTCACAGGAGAATTCTACAAAGTATTTAAGGAAGAGCTAACCCCTATTCTTCACAGACTATTCCAAAAAATCCAAAAAGATGGAAGACTCCCAAACTCTTTTTATGAAGCCAGCATCATTCTAATCCCAAAACCTGATAAAGATACAACAAAGAAAGAAAACTTCAGGCCAATATCACTGATGAACACAGATGCTAAAATCCTCAACAAAATATTGGCAAACTGCATCCAACAATACATTAAAAAGAACATGCACCATGACCAAGTGGGATTCATCCCAGGGATGCAAGGATGGTTCAATATTTGCAAATCAGTAAATGCAATACATCACATAAACAAAAGCACAGGCAAAAACCACATGATCATTCAATAGATGCGGAAAAAGCATTTGATAAGGTACAGCACCCGTTTATGATAAAAACACTCAACAAAGTGGGAATAGAGGGAGCATTCTTCAACATAATAAAACCCATATATGAGAGACCTACAGCCAACTTCATACTCAATGGGCAAAAACTGAAATCTTTTCCACTAAGATCAGGAACAAGACAAGGCTGTCCACTTTCACCACTTCTATTCAATATAGTACTGGAAGTTTTAGCCACAGCAATCAGGCAAGAAAAGGAAATAAAAGGCATCCAAATTGGAAAGGAGGAAACAAAACTGTCACTGTTTGGTCTTACACTTCTTGCCGTCTGCATTTTCCATATTCAGAATAGAACACAAGGTTGATAAAAAGAAAATCTTCTTACTTCTAATATGGCCCCTGGCCCTTTATGGATGTCTCTTAAGAGATAAAATTGACACCAGATATTCCAGTACCTGAGATATAAATGTAAAGGCTCTGGAAGTGTCATAGATACTAAGCCAATTAAAAAAAGAAACAAATTGTATAGAGGCCAAAAATTCAGTATGCAGAGAGCACACTCTATTGCTAAATAAAGAAAACAAAACAGTCCCAGCTGGGTGGTGCAGCCAATCGGGGCGTCATCTTATAAACCAAAGGTTGTGGGTTTGCTTCCCGATCAGGGCACATAGAAAGGCAATTGAATGATGTTTCTCTCCCTCTCTCTCTGTCTGTCTCTCTCCTGTCTCTCTAAAATCAATAACTATGTTCTTGGGAGGATTTTTAAAAAGCAAACAATCCATAAGATAATTTTCAAATTCATTTTCCATTGTTAAAAGTCAAGGCAAAATTACATTCAAATTAATTTTTATGTACAAAAATTCTTTAAAGAAACTCATGTGTATAAGCCCACCAGAAGTCATCTAAAACCCCTCTTCAAGGTTTAGAAACAATTTTGCAGCTGTAAAGTTTATTAGACAAAGCAATCTCTACGTATTGGAGTTTCTAGGTTAGCCATAAGGGTGTTCTTGGAGTGATAAAGTTGCACCATCTTTAAGAGATTCTAGGGACCTGCATTCTAAATATTTCCAACTCATCTGCACATCCAGGGGTGTGTAAGTACCTTTAACTCAATGATTTTGGAAACTGAACTACCAAAATATATGCAGCAATTTAGAAGGAAGTGCCTGTTGAAAAGAGGTAAGACCCTGGAAGAGAGGGCCAGAATTTAACAGGACTTGGAGAAATGGACCCACGGGATTTTGTCAGTGTGCCATGCAGATGAAACGAAAGACAAAGTAGACAAGAGCAAGTTAGATGTGAGTGGGCGCATCAACTCTTAGAATAAGGGTATTTAAAAATATCAGTGTATTTCTTTGTATTTGTTTATCCTCGTAAGTGTTGTACAAAAGGCTCAACAACCTCGATATTTCTGTGCCTTAGGAGAAAGGCGGGCTCACCTCAGCTGCATGCGGGCCCAGGCTGCCTTTCTGAGTCAGTCTTTATCTCTAGGGCTGGCAATGTTGTATTGTAGTTTCAAAACCTATGTGTGGTAAAGCCACAGGAATTCTTCTCCCCTAGGCATCCAGTCCCCCAAGTGATTCAAAGTCTGCATGAGTTATGGTGGGATTTCTTATTTGGTCTGAAAAATCAAACTCAGGATGACACACTGGTAAAAATTTTGAAAACCCAGAGGTTAAATATCCAGCTCACCCACATGTTGGCTGTGAGATCTCAGGCTTGTTAGTTATCTGAGCCTTCTATCTTTACAGGATTGTCTTAGAGATGAAACCAGTTAGCACAGTGTCTAGTCCATAACTCAACAAACAGCCAGTCCATCCCTATTAACAGTACCTACATTGAATGTATGGGGGGATATCAATTGACGTTTAAATGGCATCTACTATGGGACAGGAAGTGCACTAGTTATTTTCATGCATCAGTTCCTCTAACCCTTACAATGTCCCGGGGGGATAGATATTCTTCTTCTATGTCATTGGAGAATGGAACTGAGATTGTATCACAGCAAAGTAAAGTAGAAAATGCACTGAATGGGGGAGGGTGTCTTATTAGATAGTTGCTAATTCCTCTTTCAGCTAACAGGTCATGATTCTATGACCCAATATGATAAGGTTAATATGGATGGAGTTATAGTCTGGTTTCTCAATTTTGACAAGAATTTTGAAGGGAAAAAATGCCTTCGAGAAGCTGCAGTTACAATGAATCGGCATTTGCAGGGGTTTTTTTAGAGTAATACTTGGGAGAAACTGTCAGTAATTATTATTTCAGAACTTGTCTTAGCAGTCCAAAACCTGAAATACATTTTGTCCTGGAAGCTATGGCCTATAATGTCAGAGAGAGTCCTAACTACAGTGTTATTCAGTGCTTGGAAGGAACAGAGTTTTCTCCACTCTTCCGCTTACCTGCAAAGTTGTGAGTTGCCAGCTGGTGATAGCAGAGTTCCACGCCATCCAAGAGGAAAGGGTGCTCCTAAATATGAAGGAAGTCACAAAAAATGCTGACTGGTTTTTGTTCAAAGAATAGGTTTCTCTATTTTTAAAATCAAGTCTAAAAGCTAGGTTATTAATTAAATAAGTATTATCTACCCAGACATGCTCAAGAGTGAATTTGGGGGAAAATCTTACAATTGAGCAAGTCTCTTGCGAGTTCCTCTTGCAGGAACCAGCTAAATCATTTTTCCGTTCTGCTTAATTACAGAACCTGGTCACAGGGCCATTCTCCTGGCTCACTTACAGCCTCCCTCCACCCCCCGCTGCTCCCCTGCTATTCTTCATGTCCCATTTTCCTCTCTTTACCCATCACCCACACCCCCTTTTCTATGGCTTCTCTAAACCACAGGGACCTCTTTTCCGCCTTCTGGGAACTCTCAAACCCCAAATACTATAGAATCTTTAATCAAAGCTTGCAGTTTTTATTCTTTGTTCAAAAAAACATTTTGACAATTATCTCATGCTCTCTTTAGCTAGATTATTTGCAGATAAATAGTTTGAAAGGTCATATACTTATTTTACAAATTTTAATTGCAAGTCAGTATTCAATTCTAGTGCAAAAATAGTTCATGGTAAGTTTCACGGTTCATACCTGAATATGTCTTAGAACCAGAAGAAGAGGGCAGCTTTAATTAATTTCTTTATTATACAATCAATCACTCAAAAGATTGGCATTGTCTAACCTCGATCACAAAGGCTTTAAGGCCTGGGGGCTGCCCTGACCATTAAACTATGTGTTTTCTTTGTTACAAACACATCTAAAATATAGTGGCAATAATTATAGGAAAAATTTAAAATGCATCAGCTGACATTTTGCTCTTAACAAAAGCACCAAAAGCACCAATTCAATTCTTGATTTTATCTTACCACTACTCTCCACCCCAATTATGAGTTAAATGAACAAACCCCTCTTTTCAATTATAGAGTTCTCTTTCCACTGTGTCATCTCAAAAAGGGTTATCTGGTCATCTCAAAAAGACCACCTCTCATTCCAAGGTAAAACACCATGTTTGCCAGAATGCCCTCCTGCATGGTTTATGGTTTGGTTTTGGTCGCTAGAGGAAATGCCATGGCTAAGCCATCCTTCTCAGGAGGTCACAGTGGTCATTGGTGATGGCTTCTTGAACTTTTGCTAACTCCAGCTTTCCTCCAGGCTCCAGTTCTTCCGGCTGAAATCTTCAGCGAACTATTTCTCTGATCATCCCCCTGCATTCAGAGCCTCTCTCCACCGGCTCCACCACATATGTGTAAGGCAAGCCCTATGCGGAGGCCTAACTCCTGTAATACTTTCAGTGGCTCTATTTTCTGGACTGGATCCATTTCCACGATTAAAACTTGTACAAATGGTAATTACAGAAGATCAGGCAAAGAAAAAAGCTCACAAAGTCCGGCAAAAATGTGTCTAGTGACGAGGGCAAACTAATTAATGGAGCAAATGGGAAAGATAAGCTTTCTATTTTTACAGATGACTGAATTCACACAAGCAAAAGAAAAATTTGAATGCAAGTGAGGGTCCTGTGTTAGGTGTCTTTTCTGGTAAAAATCCTAGATTTTTACTTTTGAAAACATTGTTTTTCGCTGCTTGCTCTCCTGCCCTCTCCGAGAAGGCTGGCTGCACTGCCAGATTCCCAGGGGTTATTTAGCATATTCCCCAGCATGCCTCTTGCCTCGCCTCAGCTATACCTTAGCTTGATTTCCTGTTTATTAATAACTGAAATAGAAACTCTACTGACATTTAATGCATTCCACTGACATTGGCTAGCAGACTTCTTGTAATTGTCTGACCTTCTCATCCTCTCTGCATGTTAAAATAACTTAAGGAATGGATGTGCTCAAAGTTCGGTGCCCTACGATTGTTGGAGGAAAAGGTCACACAAATCCAATAAACACATCATTTTATTTTTCACTGGTGCTTCAGTCCATGATCCAGTATCATATGCCTTGGAAAGAAAGTGGAGAAGATCACTTAGCTTTCAGGGAGGACTGGCAGGTCTCCCTAAGTCCCATACATTCACTCACACATCAATCTATGTTTGAATTAAATTTCTATCTCAGAGTTCTGGAGAAGTGAACTTTGTTTCATGTATGTTTTAAATTTTAATATGTGATAACACTGGGAAGAAGTTAACTATTAAACACCAAACTCACAAAAGTTATTTTATAGTTATTTTTAAATCTGAATTAAAGTTTTTCCTTTAGAGGACTAGGTTAAATTAAAATTTAAATGAGAAGAGTTAATTTATGCATCTGACTTTCCCCCCATGCAATACTGTGCTAGTCAGGATGGGACAGGCTTCTCCATAGTAACAAACAACCCCCAGATCTCAGTGGCTTCTCACGCAGAAGTTGATGTCTCACTCACTACACGGCACACTGTGAGCCGGGAGGGAGGCTCTCCTCTTACTCTCTCTCAGGCCTCCTGGTCACTGGACACCCCATTGCACCTCGTGTTTCCAGAATTACAGGAGTAGGAGGAGGCGAGGTGGGGATTCATATACCTGTTCTCAGAGCTTCCGCTTGGAGGTGACACATGGAACTTACATTCACAAGTCAGTGCCTAAAGCAGTCACATGGCTTTGATTAACTTCAAAGTGGGTGGAGAATTATAATTTTATCGTAGGCTAGAGGGAGAACTGGGATATGTATTCAGGAGCCATAACTTAAGTTCTTTTTCAGATTCCAGAAACATAAGTATTTTATTGATTGCCATTATCAGATTTCATTACAATCTAGAGTGCACGTATACCTTATCAATGCGGCAACATTCCCTGGGGGCTGAGGACTGGTTCTTTGAAGGGGGGATGACAACAAAACTCAGATATTACAATGGCCTGTGGCCAACCAAAGGGCCACATTATATAAATAGACACACTCCATGTTATTGGTGAGAGAAGTGATTGGGAAAAAAGTCTAAGAAGACTCCTTACACCGTTAATGAAAATAAAGTTGAAAATTAGCAGCGTAAGAGAAAGCATACTGAATGTGAGAATCAGGAAGTGCATGTGTTCTAACTCTGGCATTGAAGTAGATTAATGAATTGATCACTCACCTTGAAAACTTAGTTCTTCTCATCCTTGTATTAGTTTCCTAGGGCTCCGGTAACAGACTACCACAGACTGGGTAACATAAAGCAACAGAAATTCACTCTCTCACAGCTCTAGCAGCTAGAGGCCCAAAATCCAGAGGTCAGCAGAGCCATGTTCTGAAGGTCCTGAGGGGAAGATGTCCCATGTGTCTGTCTAGCTTCTGCTGGCAGCTGGCAATCCTTGTCATTTCCTGGCTTGTGGCGACATAACTGCAATCTCTGCCTCTGTCATCACGTGCTCCTCTTCTCTCAGTGTGCGTGTTTTCCAAACTCTCTCTCTCTCTCTCTCTCTCTCTCTCTCTCTCTCTCTCTCTCTCTCTCTCTCGATAAGAAGAACACTGTGCACTGGATTCCACCCACCCTAATCCCATATAATCTGATTGGAACCTGATGACATCTGCAAAGACCCTAAATAAGGTCTCATTCACAGGTAATGAGGGGTTAGGGCTACAAAATATCTTTTGGAGGGGACACAATTAGATTCTCAATACTCTCTGATTCCACGACTCCGTGTATGTGATACTTTTCTCACAGTGCCCACTGCAGCCCAGGTTCTGTGTTTGAGGTAGAAAGATTCCTTTACTGAAAACATGTTTTAGTCCCTACTGTGCACCAGGCATTGCTCTAGGCACTAGAGCAATGGGCAAAACAAACAAAAAACAGGTGAACAGTTTAACAAACTGTGGCACATCCATATAATGGAATATTACTTCGCAATACAAGCAACAAATGATTGATGCATTCAAGTTGGATGCATGTACAGGGAATTATGCTGAATGAAAAAAGTTATAAATTTTAACTCCAAAGGTACATACTGGAATTCCTCTGATCAAACACTTTTGAAATGACCAATTTTAGAACAGAGGAAAGTTAATAGTTGCAAGGGTTTAGGAAGGGGAGTCGAAGGATAGGTAGTGTGGTTATAAAAGGGCAACATGAGGGGTCATTGTAAAGACAGCTACCCACTGTCTTGAGTGCGGTTGTGAACACCTTAATCTAAGCATGTGATAAAATTGAACAGAGCTAAACACATATACATGCACCATGCATGCAAGTAAAACTGGGGAAACTGAGTAAGAGTGGTGGACTGAATCACTATCGATATCCCAGTTTTAACATTACACATATTATACTGTCACATTGTTATTCGGGAGGAACTGGGTAAGGTGTACATGAGTTCTCTTTGTTGTTTCTCACAACTGCATGTGAATCTACAATTACTGCAAAAAAATTTAATTAAAATTTTATCTAGAAAAGAAACTGCACAGTAAGAGGCTTCCAAAAATAAAACACAAACAAAACACTACTGGAGGAGATATATCTTACTAGATACCAAGAAGCAATGAGAACTGAACAGACTGCTATAGTACAAGGAGTCAGTCACACATAACAGAGAATCCATAAGCAGAACCACGTACACTTGACACAGCATATTATGAAGGCTGTACTTCCTAACATTTGGGAGAGGAAAGGTTATGTGATAGAAAAGATATTATTAACTTGGAAGAAGATAGATCTTTATGTCACATAACACATGAAGTAATTCAAGATAGATTCAAATTAATGTATAGAGCAAAGCTCTATATAGCTGGTCCTAGATGGAATACAAGGAGGATTTGAAAAAAATATACAACTTAAGGTAGGAATGAGGTTTTGGAGAAAGGCCAAAAAAAGGGGGGGACTAACTACTTTAAGGGAATTATTTGCATACAATTAATATATCAAAACACTTTTGTTCACTAAATGTGATAAGACCACAGTTTGTGAAACTTCACTGGCAGTTAGTTTGCTATTTTGCAACGCCTAGAAAATAATTGACTTGCCCAGGTAAACGAATCAATTTGCCTTCATAGACAAGTGATTCTATTGTAAAAAATGACACTACCCTAACATATGACTCGGTGGGTCTTCCAATAGCCAGCTCAGGATGGACAGCTGTGTTCTGGTCCATTACACTTTGCATATAATTGTGGCACCTCTGCTTAGATTGCCATAGGCTACCACTTTTTTCCAAGTTTCAAGGAGTCATTTTTATAGCACATTAAGACCAGTGTCAGGTGTCTTTGGCAAGTTGTTAAATTATGAGTTACAGGAGAGTGTCACATGTCAACAAATTCTTCCATATCTGGATTTATAGTCTGTTTAGTACCCTCAAGATCCATTTCAGGTATGCTCTCCCAGTTCTTGCTGGTATTATTTTAGCTAGATTCTGTAGTTCTTCTGTGAAATGTCTCTTTACTCCTCAAGCCTGGGCAGCACTTCCACAGTTGAGCCATGTCACAGCTTGACAGGAATTACTGACCTCAGAGCAGTGGCAGGGAAGGGAAAGACCTTGAGGAAGGAGCATCAGTTTGAGAGACATTTGTCTCAGGTGACATCTGTGCCTGGTCTCTAGGCAAAGGAGGGGGCACCTTTTGCCAGGCCAGAGGGTTCGGAGGAACCCGAGAGTTCAAAATCCTCAACTGCATTTACTCTGACATCTCCTGCCTCGTTCTCAGCATCCCACCCCGTCCCTTTCACTATGTGCAGGGGACTGTGTGTAGGAGACTTGCTGGGACATCGCATTTTTAAATGCATGAGAGCTGCTTGGACTATGTATTCACACACACTTTTTTTTTTTGTCAATTGTTACAAATAGGTTCTGGACCTAATTTTCAGTCTTGTGTCCTGTTGTTGCAGGAGATGAAATCTCTTTAAATGTTGCCAAATACATTTTCTGGCTTGTTGATAGAGGCTGGCATTTTCTTCCTTCGATGCAGCAGTAGCACTTACTAGAAGCCACCCGATTTTAGTGTCCTTATTATATCTCCATATCTTTCAAATCCTACACATATTATGGAAGTGCATCCTTTCCCACTTGTATACGCTCCCAACTCACCACAGTCTCAGTAATTGTGATACTACAGCATGTGTGGTTATCATCACCAATCACTGCCAATATTGGAGGCTTTGCCATCATCTGGACAGTGAATGGTACAATTGCAGAACTCCATCCTGAAAATCTGCTTTCTATTATCATTTCTGATATGCCTTCTTGGTTGGGTGCTTGCAGAAGCAGACCTCAAAACAAAGATTTGAATGCAAGGAGTTTACTGGGGAGATGATTCCAGGAAACAGCAGTAAGGAAAACGTGAGAGTCAAAGACAAGGCCCTAGCTGGGTAGCTCAGTTGATTAGATCACTACCCTGATGTGCCAAGGATTTGGGTTTGTTTCCCGTTAGGCACAAGCAAGACACAGCCAATGAATGCACAAATAAGCCAAATGGTTGATGTTTTGATGTCTTTCTCTCTCTCTCTCTCCCCCTTCCTGCCATTCCTCTCTCCCCAAAATCAATCGATAACAATTTCTTTAAAAAGTCAGAGATAACCAATATAGTATGCCTTACCACAGAAGGTAACGTTGTGGAAAACTTGAGTTTAGTCCCAAAGGGGAAGTTATGTAAATGTGTGCCTTAGAGTTTGTCTCAGAAGGGGTTGGGGGAGGGGTACTTATAGGCCACCTCTGCCAGGGTTAGTTGCGGGTTGCTCCCTAGTGTTAGTTTTCTAGCATTCTGACTGCTTATGGTTATGGGGTTTCTCTGAGGGTGAGGAAAATATTCCTGAAGTGGATGGTTGCATGAACTTGTGAATATACTAAAAACCACTAAATTTTATACTTTAAAAGGGTTAGTTTTCTTGTAGGTGAATGAAATTTCATATAATATATGCAAATGGTCACTCCACTAGATAAAATGTATGTAGACTTAATGCATTCCATTTAATAGTGAACCATAGGTAAGACATTCACAACATAGTCAACCATTTACTGAAAGGCAGTGACATTGTTTATTGCTTTTTGTCTCTACAAAGTATTTGTGTATATTTATTCCTATTTGTTTATGCTTTTATTCTATAAAGCAGATTCCCAAAAGGGCCATTTCTGGCCAATTTTTTAGCAGATGCCTTAAATTATTTTGCAAAAATTTAACAATTCACATTTTCTCTCAACCATATATGAGAGAGTTCACTTATACATACTTTCACCAGCACTGAATTTTTTTTCACTCTGAGAGGTAAAAATTATTTTTTTATTTCCATTTGTGATTCAGTATCTTTATATATGTCTATTGGCCCTTTTCAGTTTCTACTTTTCTTATCATTTGTCTGCACAATTTACTTTATAAAAGCTGTTAAATTTTATCATATGCCACATCAAGTATTTTTCTCCTTTATTCTGTTGGTATAATGAATTATATTCCTAATCATTATATCTTGGATTGAAAATAATTTGGCCAGAAAAGCTATTATTTGAATAACTAGAATTTCTATTTTTTACTTAGAATATTTATATTTCTTCTAGTAAATAGTATTGATGTATAGGTCTCTTTTTCACTTATATTTATCTGGTTTTGCCATTTAGCCTATCTTTGCTTCATAAACAAGACTTATGAGATCTTCTCATCTTTTTTTGTGAATAGTTAAAATAACAGGAATCATCTGTTTTGTGAAGCTAGATAGATTTCAGCGATAAAATCACCAGGGCCTGCAGCTTTTCTAAAAGGCAGATCTTTAGCTGTGTTTCTAATTTGTTATATGGAATGGTTTGTTTGACTTTCTATCACTTGTTAAATGAACCTGGTTTATTTATATTTTGCCAGAAAGTCACACATTTTCTTCAGATTGACATATAGTTGTATATTCTTTTATAATTTTTAAAATCTTTCGTAACTTTTACAGTTCTTAATGTTGCATGTTTTCATCTTCCTCTCTTTTATCCTTAATTAGGTTTGCCAGGGTTAACTAAATTATAAGTAACAGGTTTGTTTTTACATGTTTTTAAGTTGTTTTTCTTTTTAAATTAATTTCACTTTTGTGAATTCTTTCCTCCTACTTTGCTTTTCTAAAAAAGATTTTATTTTTTAAAGATTTTATTTATTTATTTTTAGAGAGAAGGGAAGGAAGAAAGAGAGGGAGTGAAACATCAATGTGTGGTTGCCTCTCACATGCCCTCCAGTGGGGACCTCGCCTGCAACCCAGGCATGTACCCTGACTGGGAATCGATCTGGCGACCCTTTACTTCACAGGCCCGCACTCAATCCACTGAGCCACACCAGCCAGGGCTTTTTATTTATTTTTAGAGACAGGGGAAGTGAAGGAGAAAGAGAGGGAGACAAACAGCAATGTGAGAGAGAGACATTGGTAGTTACCTCTCATACACACCCAACCCAGGCATGGGCCCTGACCCGGGATGGAACCAGCGACCTTTTACACTGCAGGACGACATTCAACCAATCGAGCCATACCCGTCAGGGCCCTCCGACCTTCTCTAGGTTAATTTTGTTTTTCTATTCTATTTGTTAAGTTGTACATTTAGCTTATTTTCAGTTCATTTTTTAAATAAACGCTTTGAGTTATTCATTTTCTCTTAAATACAGCTTCAGCCGTGTCTCACAGGGTTTTTGATAAAAAAGTTTTCATTTTCATTACTTTCTAGATAATTTACCATTTCCATTTTATTTTTCTTCAGGGATGATTTAAAAAGAGTTTATAAAAACTGTCTTTAAATTGAAAGAGAAATACACGTCCATGGGAAAATGCTGAAACAGTATACAAGGATGTACTGTAACAAGAGAAAACTCATCTTAATCAGATGCTGGTGTTTCTCCAGTAATATGAACATTCTGTACGAATATATGTTGTGAAATGTATTCCTTAAGTTTTATTTTATTTTGTTAGAAGGCTTCCAAGGTCATTGGTATGGTATTTGAGAAGCCAAAGGCTTGTTCTACTCTAGTCTTGAATCTCTAAGCCCTCCATGGTTCAAACTTAAGAAAGGGTCATATAATGGACTCATATTGTTTTCTAAACTTGTGGGTACTGGTTTTATTTTGTTTGCTGTAGAAATCTAGAGGTGAGAATTAACTACCTCCTTAAATTCATCTGTTAATCCATCACCTTTACGAGATGGACTCCACTCTTGGTGGAAGGAGTTCCTCCTGTTTATGTCCTATGATGGTGGTGCCAGGAGGTATTTGCAGTTTTGCAGCCCATGAACTCTGTTTTCCTTCTCCAAACAACCACAAACAGAAAATTATTCTAAGTAAAATCTATGTTTCTCTTTCAAAGATGGCTTCAAGGCAAATTCTCCAGCAGGCTCCCCTTCATCTAGATTGCCCAAACACTTGCAGCTCCTGGAACAGTTCCTAATGATCTCCACATCCTGTTACTCACATTCTTTTGAAATCTCCTCCGTGTGTGTGAGATGAAGCAGATTGTCATAGGAAGAACCCATAGTACAGAGAACTAAGGACAACATCTACCAATAGCTAGCAAGGAGCTGAAGCCCAAAATCTAACAGCCTGCAGAGAACTGCATCTTGCCAATTACCTGAGTGAGCTGGGACGCAGAACCCTTCGAGTTAAGCCTTGATATGACTGCAGCCTCCTGAGAGACCTAGTGTTGGAGAACCCACGTAAGCTGTGCTCATATTCCTTACCCAAAGACACTGGTATTTTAAGCCACTAAGTTTTAGGGCAATTTGTAACAGAGCAATAGATAACAAATACACTGGTGTTGAACAAATTCCTTGTAAACCCTGTAATTACTGGGAGTTCTTTTTTCAGGTAATTGGTTTGGAGAAAAGAGTTAGTTATGTGCCTCACACAACCCCAATCACCTGTTCCCATCAGCTCATACTCATACTTTCTGAAAGGCCACACATGCAGGTTTTAGAGATTAAAAAAAAGAAACAAAAATTGATAAATGTGATCAGGGGAGAACAAAACTTAGACAAATATTACCATTATATGCCTATTAGAATGGCTAAAATAAAAAATACGAGTACCACTCCCCAAAGAGGGTGAAGACCAGCCCGACCTCTCAGACTCTGCAGGTGGGACTGTGAAAGGGTATAGCCATTCTCGAGAGCAGTTTTGCAGTTTCTTGCCAAGTTAAAAACACAGCCCATGACCCAGCAATCACACTCATGAGCATGGCATGATGGGTATACACTGGTATTTAAAAAATTGCAGTATGGTGGCATTTGTGGCACTTGAAATGCTGTCAAGTTGTAACTGTCACAGTAATTTGCAGCGTGCCACGCAGTAGTGCAAAGTGACAGTGCACCATACACAATATCTGCCATAACTACGCATCTCCACTACTGCAGTGTGAAAGCAACCACAGACAACACGTAAATGAATGAGCACTGCTGTGTTCCAATAAAACTTTATTGATGGACACTAAAATTTGAATCTTATATAACTTTCACATGCTACAAAACATTATTCTCCTTTAAAAAATCTGACAATATAAAAAGCATTCTTAGCTTGTAGGCCACACAAAAACAGGGAGCAGGCCAGATCTGCCAACCTCATGGCACCTATTCTGAAGGTGGGGGAGAGAGATACCAAGAAAATAAGTGAACAGATAAAATAACTGTGTTAAAAGAAAATTAAATAGTAAAATGGCCAGGGACTGTGTATCTGAGGGAACACGTAAGATGAACCTGAATGGTGAGGAGCCAGTCATGAGAAAAACTGAGTACAGAGTATTCTAGAAGGAGAGAATAGCAAGGGTAGGTTGGAGGCAGGCACAAGCTTGGTGAATTAAAGGAACCAAACAGGGATGACATCACTGTTAAGAATTTAACTCTAATTAGTTGACTACAGTAGAATTTAGACTAATTTTATACACTGGTTTTGTGGTCCCTTGCTAATTCATATGACCACACAAAGAATAATGAATTTCAAAAAAAAAAGAGAGAGAGAGAAGGAAAACATGTATTTATTTTGCCAAATAGTTCTAGGAAAAGACAGTATCTCCCATATGATCCAGAGTATTCAGAACAAATATAGTTGGACCACACAAGTTATTTCCTTAAATGTTCACCCTTAAGTTATGCTGCTTCACTTTATATTTGCTTACAACGCAAATATTTTGCTCACTGGATGATTGAAGGTCATCATAGCAGTTTTATGGAAAAAGTCATTTCTTTATAAAACTTAAAAGATTAAATCCTCAGTTTACATTTTTTCTTTTTATATTCAGACTGATTTGTGTGTGCCAAGCTTGTTCTAATTTCTTCTAATGTACTGGAAGAAAAATCATTTTTAAGTTTGCATTGGTTTGTGGCAATATTTGCATTCCACAATAAAATGTTACACTATTTCCTGTTAAATGGCTATCACTTAATTAGTTTTCCTTGGTCAGCAATTAATTAGTTTCAGAGAACTCTTATTTTGCTATTGAACCTGAATATTGATAGTTGGAGCGGACACTGTATCGGGATTGCAATGCATGTATTCCAACCACACCACAGAGAAAGTTTCCACATCTGAAGAGAAGTTCTTCATTGTAATATCATCTAATATCTTTCACAATTGTGAAATACACTTCAACTAGTTTCTTTTTTTCATTTATTTTCTCCAGTACTGCTTGTAGTAAATATGAGGCAAAAGGAAGCTGTAAGAGAAACACAGAAAAAAAGATTATCAAAACTCTATATTTTCTTCAGTGCAAAAAATATCCTAAATATCATTAAACCATTAGAACTCAGCTGTCTGCAACTTTGCAACCATTATGGTACCCTACTGGGTCTCTTTTCAACTGATCCTGCTGGTTAGTATGGGTAATTTTGTCTTTTATAATAAAAATGATAAAAGAGCTGAAGTAAAATGAAAAAAGATAAACGTCTTATTGAACCATTCATGGTTTACTGACCATGTTAATGATGTAATCTGCAATACAAGCAGCTAAGCCATTTATCTTCAATCAGCTGATCAATAGCAGGGTCCAGTCATCTCCAGGGCCCACAGGCCCACAGAAGTAGGACTGTATGTGCATCACTCATAAGAGAATGAGAGAGATCTATCAATACCCTTGTCTGTGTTTGAGCTGAATATCTCAAGTTGTAGGGGAGAATTTCAGAGGAAAAAAATGGCAAAAGTATATTCATTGATTAAGTTGTTATAGAAAAGTTTGTTTGGCATATCAAAGTGTAATACACATGTTGCAAACTGCTGAGTTTATGAAATGTAGAGTATATTTTTAAATTTCATAATTTATATAACTCTGCTAGTAAAGTCTTATTGTTCCCTCTGCTTCACTGGGTTGCCTATAGAACTCCAACTCATCCAATCTGAACTGTTCCCCAAGTACCTCCCACAGCCCTATCAACTTCCTGTTGTCCTTCTTCCCAGCTATCTAGTCTCACATAACAGGTTTGTAATAATTAATAAGTTCATTAAGTCATTTCTTGGAGTTGTCCTTTTGATTAGCCAGGGAAAGAAAATTTTTGTTATCAATGAGAATGCTTCTCATGCCCAGACCACTTCCCTATAGAGAAGTAGCAGCAGGTCCTTTTTTGTGCTAGGATGACAGCTGACTATATCACTGTATGACCGAAGACGCCTCTGTATGAGTTGCTTAGCCGTGCTCAGCTCCACTATGCTCAGCTAAGGTGATTACAATTAGCTAAACCAACCAGAATGGTTCTTTTCCAACTTGAACTGGAGTAAAAAAGAAAAGATAGGCCAGCAGCAGTGGACACAGTCGGGCAAGGTGCACACGTGCGCACACGCGCGCGCGCGCACACACACACACACACACAACAGATTACTAAGCCCGTGAAGGAGAAACAGAGACCAAAGCTGGCCCACAGAACTGCATCAGATCCTAACTTTCTAGTTTAACTGCCTTCTTATCTTTATAATAAATCGCCTTCTCCTTAAGGAATTCTGAGTCTATGTCCAGACAGACTGTATCTTTAGTCTGTATCAGGAGCTTCACATATTTGTCTTACTGGAAACCTACCACAACAGAAAGCACAAGATACCAAAATATCATATATGTTCAGTTCTAAGATACAGTTAAATATAAGAGACACACACTGATTTTTTTAAGAACAGCTTTTTTGGGGATAAAAACTCTACCACTTGAATATACCCATACTTCATACACATCCCAATTTCAGAAATGTACAAATGTGGGGACAGTGCATCTTAGAATCAATGAAAAAGAACATAGATTTGGTAGATTTATAATTGAAAATATACCTAAAACATGACATGTAGAAAGTGCTTTAACAATTCACATGGTGTGTTTGCCATATTTTTTAAAAATAAAAATGTTTTTAAAACAATAAGAAGACCTGAACTTTCTAGTACTTTGGAGTCCAGATTAAGTTAATAGTCAATTAAATCACCTCCCTGTGATCTGGAGGGGCTAAGCCTCCTTAGAACTCCCTAAGATAGAGAGAGGGCACAACCATTCTTCTATGGGGAGGATTTTGGAGTTGAAGTGGCAACCTGATGGGCCGACAGCAGAGATTCCTTCTCACTTGCCCTGTCAAATATATTTTAAACAACAAACCCAACAATTATGCTGCCTCGGGTTTCATGTTGGGTGGCATGTGCCAGGGACCCTGAAGCCTGCCTGACTCTTTCTTTTACATCAAAAAGGAGAAGCAATACTAATTATGGCAGTGTAGTGTTACACAAGCTTGAGTTCTTTAGCATAAGAAGAAAAATGTAAAAGTGAAGAGTTGATACTGCGTGAGATTTGCTAGTATGAAAATTCAACTGGGACATCAGAATAATAATCGAAAGTTTTGCTTCTCTACGCTGCCGCATTAAAGTGGGTCTTCTGGTCGTTCTTGATGTCCTGTCGTAAAAGGTGTTTCCTATTAATGGAGGGCTTTCCCCTGATTTTCACACAGATGATCAGTTTCTCTTACATGGAAACACCTGCAGATGTTTGTCTTTAGCAACTAGTAAGCCACTGACAATCAAAAATTTACCACTTAAGCTTACAAACTGTGGCTTCATGTAGAGGTGTTTCTGTATAAAGGTAAGATACGATGATGGTTGCAGGTGTTTGAAAGCCACCTGGGAAACAGAACAAAGCCTAGAGATCGTGACTATAAAAACATACAGTTATATAACTCAGAGCATCAGCACTGGCTGGAATGTACTCCTAATGATATAAAATTAAAAATTTTGTGTTGAAAGAAAAACACTGAAATAAGGGTAATTTTTAAAACTACAGAACAAGATTAACATTTTAATTATTTTCATTCTTATTTTTGGTTTGAAAACTATTATTGGAAAGGTAGATACCACTTTAAAATACAAATGACTTCACTCTAGCTTGAGTCAGACTGCAAGTGAAGATATTAAATTTTATGTGTTATACCTACTTTTACAAAAATGTGATGTAGTGAGCCAGACTTAAAAGAGGCCAATGTAGTTTGATTGTCATAAAATGAATGGTACAAAATTTAGTGTTGATATTTATACATACACAATGTATATACAAACACATATCAGTTTAGATTATTTATATGTATATTATACACACATTTAAAGATAGGATACACTCTATTATCTTATAATTGAAAGATTAAACTTGTTAAAATAACTAAGAATGATATCAGAAAGAACAATTTATCTATAATTTAAATTTGGCACTGAATTTTGAGTTGTTTCCTAAATGTTGCTTATATTTTTGGCACATATGATATATATGTGTGTATATATCAGTTCTGCTGAAAATTGGCACATATATATATGTATATGTTGTGTATGTATATATCACAGTTCTGCTGGAAACTGACTCACAGGAAAGGCAGTATTTGCTATTCTCAAACTTTGGTAAAGGCTATCATTTGTTTTCACTTTTATTTTGGCCCCAATTTTTTATAGTGGTAAAATACACATAATATAAAATTTACCTTTTAACATTTAATCACATATTTCTCCCCCCACCCAGGAAACATGAAAATAGGCTTGAAATCATTAAATTAAAAAAATCCCAGCAAGACTTTAAATGGAGAATTTTAAACTTTCGTTATTTCAGCTAGATGTGAGAAGCCTGTGTGGGTGACTGACCTGGTAGGTTATATATGTAAGCCAGGGAAACTGTGAGAGAGAGAATGTGCGTGATAATGCAGCACGGAAAGCCACAGAGTAAATATTTTCAGAGTTGAAATGAGAAACTTTCAGTTAACCTTCAGGCTGGAAGTTACTTTATTTTTTACTTTTTATTTTTTTATAAAAGCCAGGGAGATTTATAAAATCCTTTTCCCTGCCATATTGCAATACATTCCATAGAAGGTAAGCATATTTTGCAGAGAGGACACTGGGGAAAGAGCCATTTTAAATTTCAGCATTTGCAAGATCTGAAGCAACTAAAAGCAACAGGGATATTTAAAGCTAAAATACCAGAAGTCTATATTCTAAATTCTCAACGTAAGGTAGAAAGACAGAATTTTTGATATTGTCCCTGTACAGGAAAATTTATTGGGACAACATGGACTACAAGGGACTTAATTAAATTCAGAAAAGGATTAGCAAATAACAGAGAATAAGGCAACAATAAAACCAAAATCAAGATATTCTCTAGCCATTCCTGGCTGAGGTTTTTAACACAAATCCTAGTAAAGAACCATATTGTGGTTATAAATGTATATTATTTGTTTTAAACAGGTATGCATACTTTATACTCATAATTCTGTTATTTAATAATTTTCACTATATATTTTAACTATTTGTTTATTATCTTCCACCCCAGACATGTAAGCTCTTTCAGGGCAGTGGTTTTGTCTCTCTTGTTCACTGCTGTGCACCCCAACCTGACAATAACTGATGCACAGGATGCACTAAGTTGTTTGATGGGTTCCATATAATCAGCTTTATCTCCACTAATTCTTTCCATTGCCTTGACAAATTCCCAAGTACAAAATACACAGTATTATTCATAAATAAGTGACTCCTTATTTGGATACATTAGGAGACAGTATCAATTATAGTAAAATACAGAAACATCTGTTCATATGTCAACTGAAATAAAATAAAGTATCTCATTTATATTTAGTTATGGCCAGTAAAAAGAAATTCAAGTGAAAATGTACTTAAGGCAATCTTTTCTAATGCTGGGGACATATTATATGTAATACAAGATCGTTATTGAAATTACTTTAAAAAAATTTTTTCCAGTTACAGTTTGTAGTCAACATTATTTTGTATTGGTTTCAGGTGTAAGCATAGTGGTCAGATAATTATATACTTAACAGAGTGCCCCCCTGATACTTCCAGTGCCCACCTGGCACCACACAATATTGCTGACCACATCCCTGTGCTTTACTTTACATCCCCATGACTATCTAGCAACCAATTAGTACTTCTAATCCCTTCAAAATTTTCACCCAGCCCCAAAACACTTCCATTCTGGCATCCTTCAGTCTCTTCTCTGTGTAAGTCTGTTTCTATTTTGTTTGTTAGTTTATTTTGTTCAGTAGATTTCACATGTAAGTGAGATCACATGGTATTTGTCTTTCTCTGACTTGTTTCACCTAGCATAATACCCTCTAGGTCCATCCATACTGTCTCAAATGGTAAGACTTCATTCTTTTTTAAAGGCCAAGTTAGTATTCCATTGTGTAAATGTACCACAGGTTCTTATCATCCACTCATCTACTGATGGGCGCCTGGGCTGCTTCTATAGCTTGGCGATTATAAATAACACTGCAATAAACACAGGGGTGCATTATATTCTTTTGAATTAGTGTTTTGGGCTTCTTCAGATATATTCCCAGAAGTAGAATCTCTGGATCATACAGCATTTCCATTTTTAATTTTTTGAGGAACCTCCACAATGTTTTCCACAGCGGCTGCACCAGTCCACATTCCCACCAACAGTGTACAAGGGTTCCCATTTCTCCACATCCTCATCAACGCTTGTTTTTTTGTTGTTTTACTGATGATGGCCATTCTGACAGGTGTGAAGTGATAACTCAAGGTAGTTTTAATTTGCATTTCTCTGACGATTAGTGATGTTGAACATCTTTTCATATGTCCATTGGCCATCTGTATGTCCTCTTTGGAAAACTATCTATTTAGGTCCTCTGCCCACTTTTTAACTGGCTTGTTTGTTTGTTGTGGTGCTGTCTGAGTTCTTTATACATTTTGGAAATTAACTCCTTATTGGATGTGTTGTTGGCAAATGTTTTCTTCCATTCAGTAGGTTGCCCTTTTGCTTTGTTGACGGTCTCCTCTGCCCTGAAAACCTCTCTGGTTTGATGTCATTCCCCTTGTTTCGTTGCTTGTTTGTTTTCCTCTCCTGGGGAAACCCATCAGAAAAACATTGCTAAGAGAAACATCAGAGATTTTACTGCCTATGTTTTCTTATAGGAGTTTTATGGTTTCAAGTCTTTAATCCATTTTGTGTTCTTGTGTGTGGTGTAAAAAATTGACCTAGTTTCTTTCTTTTATTTTTTGAAATTGTATGTCCAATTTTCCAATACCATTTACTGAATACATTGTCTTTAGGCCACTGTATGTTCTTGTCTCCTTTGTCAAATATTAATTGACATAAAGGCATGGGTTTATTTCTGTACTCAATACTCTGTTCCATTGATTTATGTGTCTCTTTTATGCTAGCATCATGATGTTTTAAATACTATATCCTTGTATTTTTTTAGATCATGTAATGTGATACCTCAAACTTTCTTCTTTCTCAAGATTGCTGTCACTATTCAGGGTCTTTTGTGTTTCCATTCAAATTTTTGGATTATTTGTTCTAGTTCTATAGGAAACACTGCTGATATTTTGATGGAAATTATGTAAATCTATAGGTTGCTTTGGGTAGTATGGAAATTTTAACAGTGTTAATTATTCCTACCCATGAGCATGGTATATGTTTCCATTTATTTGTATCTTCTTCAATGTTTTACCATTTTCTGAGTAAATGTCTTTTACCTCCTTGTTTAAATTTATTCATATATATTTTATTTTATTTTTGGATGCAATTTAAGTGGCATTTTTTCTTAGTTCCCTTTTGATACTTCATTATTGGTGTATAAAAATGCAACTGATTTCTGATTATTTATTTTGTATCCTGCTACTTTACTGAATTCATTTACCAGTTCTTGTAGTTTTTTGTAGCATCTTGAGACTTCACTATATGTACTACTATGTCATCTGCAAATAATGCCAGTTTTATCTCTTTTTTTCCAATCTGAATACCTTTTTATTTCTTCCTCTTGTCTGCTTGCTGTGGCTATGATTTACAGTATTATGTTGAATAAGAGTGGTGAAAGTGGGATTCCTGTCTTGTTCTTGATCTTAAAGGGAACAATTTTAGTTTTTCCCTGTTGATTATGAAGTTAGCTATGGATTTGCTATATATGGCCTTTATTATGTTGAAGTATGTTCCTTGTATTCCAATTTTGCTGAGAATTTTTATAATAAGTGGGTTCTGGATTTTTAAATAGATTTTATTTATTAAATAGATTTATTAAATCTATTATTAAATAGATTTATTTATTTTTAGAGAAAGGAAGGTGGGGGCAAAGAGGGAGAGAAACATCAACTGGGAACCTGGCCTGCAACTCAGGCATGTGCCCTGACTGGGAATTGAACTGGCAACCCTTTGATTTGCAGGCCAGTGCTCAATCCACGGAGCCACACCAGCCAGGCCTGGGTTCTAGATTTTATAAAATGTGTTTTCTGCATTATTGATATGATGGTATGATTTTTATTACCTCATATTGTTTATATTGTGTATCACATTAATTGATTTGCCGATATTGAACCACCCTTACATCTTGAGAATAAATCTCACTTGATCATGGTATATAATCTTTTTAATGTTTTGCTGAATTCAGTTTGCTAATATTTTGTTGAGGGTTTTTGCATCTATGTTCATCAGGGATATTGGCCTATAGTTTTCTTTCTTTGTAGTGTCTTTATCTGGTTTTGGAATCAGGATAATGTTGGCCTTATAAAATGAGCTTGGGAATCTTCCTCCTCTTGCACTGATTGGAATAGCTTGCAGAGGGTAGGTATTAATTTTTCTTTGAATGTTTGGTCAAATTCAACTCTGAAGCCATCCAGTCCAGGAATTTTGTCTGTAGGGTGAATCTACTTTTAAATGTATTCCATTTATTTCTCTTTCAGTATGTCTCATATCAAGGAATTCATTTTTGAATGGAGATATAATTCACATAACACATAATTCACTATTTTTAAGTATAAAATTCATAATTCTACTGGTTTTTAGTATATCCATAAGGTTGTGGGAATATCATCACTATCTAATTTCAGAACCCTGTATCCAGGAGCTGCCTTTCTCCATCTCCTGCCTCCCTGGCAACCATAATTTACTTTCTGTCTTGATATATTTGACTATTCTGGATATTTCATATGAAAGAAGTCATATTATTTGTAGCCTTTTATGTATGGTTTCTTTCACTTAGCATAAAACTTACAAAGTTTTGCATGTTATCAAATGCATGTATCAGTTCTTCATTCCATTTTATGGCTAAATGATAGATATTCCATGTATGCATACACCACATTTTGTTTATGCATTCATCAGTTAATTGACCTCTGATGGTCTTCCACTATTGATCTGTTATGAATAATGCTGCTTTGATCATTCATGTAGAAGTTTTTGTATGTACACATGTTTTAATTTCTCTTGGGTAAATACCTAGGGGTTGAACTGCTAGGTCATGTAATCTGTATCTTTAACTTTTTGAGAAACTGCTAGACTGTTTTTCACAGAAGTTGCACCATTTTACATTCCCATCAGCAACGTATGAGGGTTCTAATTTCTCCACATCCTTGTCAACACATGTTATTGTCCTTCTTCTCTATTATAGCCATCTTACGAGGTATTAAGTATATATCTCATTTTGGTTTTTGTTTTGCATCTTCCTAATGTCTAATAATGTTGAAAATCCTCTCATATGCTTATTGGCTATTTGTATATCTTCTTGTAGATATGTCTATTCAAATCATTTTCTTTTTGTTTAGTTGTAAAAGTTTTAAATGTATTCTTAAATAGTTAAATTTCACTGAGATAAGACATAAAGAAGACTGGGCTGAATTAATGGCAAATCACAAGTCCTTGAATACTGTTAATGAAACATACCTACAAATTGGCTTCAATTATTAACATCACCTTTCTACCAAATCTGATCTACCTCTTTTAATTGCTAATTTATCATCTTAAAGTCTTAAAGTTATCATCTTCTTTCTCAACATGTAGGGTATTCAGCTTAACCATCTTTGGTTTCTGTTTTCTGACCCGTTCATCTGATCTCATTACTGCTATTGATTCAGACACTATGATGAGGATCACATCTATCTCATCCTTTCTATCTCTATGGCTAGGGCATATCCCAGCCCTCATTGCCCTTTGCCTAGACTGCTTTCATGCTTGCAGCCTCTTCTCCCTTCAAACCATCCCACACAGTGATCTCATATATTTTTCTAAAGCACCACTCTGAGTACATCCTTTTCTTACTCGAAAGCTTTTATACTTTTGTCTAGGCCCATTTTTCCTGTATCTCGTTTTTCTCCAATTCACTAAACTAAAAAAAAAAAAATTAATTTGGGGGTCTTTCTATCCTATCATAGTCATTAATTTGCTTTTTCTCCTCTGTCATAAATTGTGAGATTTAAAAAACATATTAATGTAAAAAGAGAAATTAATACAGGATGGCATGTTCAAAGAAATTACAAAGCAGCTATGCCATAAAAAATAAAATTAGATATTAAGAATATTTTTCAGTGTGATTCTTAGTATTAGAAATCTGTGGGGATAAAGGGTAAGGTCAGATAAATATCAAATATATAAAAGTACCAACTGAATTAGAAGTACATGAAATAATGAGGCCATATATTTGTATTCTACATTAAATACGGTAATTTAATGTTTTAGACCTTTTAGTTCTCATGCACTTCTGGCTAACAGTCGCAGTAGGTATTATATTATTGTGTAGTCCCATATTGCCACATAGCAGAACAGTATTTTTTATTTTGCAGTTCATATTTTATCAGTATAAATTTTCAGCAAATGAATGCAGAGAAAGTTGCTTTAACAGAAAAAAGTTCTGTGGCCTAACTCTTACACAAAAGATAAAACCACAAGACCAGATTAAATCCTATCATCTCAGAATTCTATTACATAAAGCAGCGACTTTCAACCTTTTTCATTTCAAGGCACGGATAAACTAATCACTAAAATCCTGAAGCACACCCAAAAATATATTTTTGCCAATCTGACAAAAATATAGGTATATTTTTTATTAAATTACAAAAAAATAAAAAGAATAGTAATTACTTACCCTTACTGCCCCAAAGCGACTTAAAAAAAATCAGGTGCCTATAGTTGTTTATAAGGATTTCTGGTACCAAGAATTAACCAATCAACCCTATAATGCAATGTGACCAGTACGATGTGACTCTGTTATATGGCCTATTTATGTATGGTTCAGGACAGGGCATTCACACCAGAGAGCTATCATTGTCATTTTTTAATTTGACAGTCTAAGAGAAAAGAAGTCAGTGCCCCTGACTACATAGGTATTGCAGGCTCTAAGAATTCTCGTAGCACACTGGTTAAACATTGCTGACATAAAGCACTCCACCCAGAGGGAGGACAGAAAAGGAAAGTTTTTCTATAATTTTGCCTTCAAAATATTTTAATAATCAAATAACAACAGTAAATTATTTAGTATCCATTTTAGGGAGTGCACACAATGATCGCACAGCTTAAAGGTATTGCAACGTCAGGTACGCAAAGCTGTCTGCCCCACATGAAACAACATGTGTGAATGAGCACACTTCCACTTTGCCCACACAGTGCTGTGAGCATAACTGAGACTCCAAAACAACTGGTGGACAAAGAAACCCCTTTCTAAAATTCAGGACAAATATAAACACTGGAATTGAGAGAGAAGAAAAGTAGGCTAGGAAAAAGGAGGTGTTTTCTATTTTATAGATTTTTCCCCCCTTGGGCATCATTAGTATAAAGTGACATTCAAGTGCAACCAATGAAGTTTCTTTTTTTTTCTCACAAAATTCAAAGACATCAGCAAAACCACCTATGTCAGTAATAAAAATAAAAAGTCTTTGACTTTTTAAATGTTATCATACTGTCACAGTGGAATAAAATTAGCTTGAAAAATGGTCTGAAGGCACACGCTGCAGTTCATTACGTGTAACAGCAACAGCAGCGGTTTCCCAGCGTTCATAAAGGCTGGTCAATTAAATTTACCTCCAGTCAATAATTAGGAGTCCACAAATAAACCTGGGCAATTAAATCAATACTGCCAGGCAATTATATTCCAGGGTCCAGGCTCAGTGGCACAAAAAGGCACTATATCAAACTACAGTATTAAGCAGTCGAATGCCATTTTCAACAGGATGTTTTTCACGCTCACTGGCCAGAATACGCATACATCCAGATCCTGCAGACTGTGCGTGTGTATGACCACACGTGTTGGTCAAAAAAACCAGGGCTGGTGTCAGTACAGCTTTTGTAAAATGGAATAAAGTTCTTTATGTATTAATTTGTTATTTTTATGCTCATAACTGATGATAAAATTCCCTTATTGAAAGACCATTTGCGTAAGTTGAACATTTAAAAAAGTCATTAAAAAGTTTCTTGTTATTATTTTCAGCTGAAAAAAAACCCATAAGAATCATTACTGAACTCCTTTGATCTGCCAGGTGCTGACCTGGGTGCTGGTGCTGGGCATGCAGTATGATTCAGAAATGGCATTTCTTCTCAAAAGCAAGTTGTCACTGCAGACAGCTGTGTTTAGTACCTGCACGTCTGCACTTAAACAACTTTAAGAAAAAGATTGCCAATCATCTTCTATTACTATTGAAGTGATTCCCAATGCTGTTCAAAATTTATATATAAAACTGGTACTAAAAATATGAATAGTTCATATATTATTTACTTACTCGTGGCTTTTTCAAAAGCATAGGTACCTCTATTTGTTAATATAAATGTGAAATGATTTTCATTTAATATCAGCTTTTATTTTTTTAATCTTTGTACAGAAACATTTACAACTTTCCATAACTCACAGTACAATAATGATTTTTGTGCTATTTTGAGAAACATGGTTTAGCCATTTTTATTCCAGTTCACTTTTAAAATAAACAATTAGGTTGAATGAAAAAACAATTATGAAAAAGTTTTAGAATCCACCACATGCTGTCAGTGATGTCAAAACAAAAGCTGGCCGACTAGAAAAGCAGGGCTCTCACCTGCCAATAAACTGCCCTTGATCACTTACAAGAGGGGCACATCCCAGCAGACTGCATGGGTATTAAAAAAATACTTGAAAGGGAAGAAAAAGTATCACACAGGTCACAGCAGCAGTCTCAATAGACCCCTCAGGGAGTTCCACTCGTCTTGGCCTTGTCATCCTCTATGCAGCTCTCCACTCGGCCCAGAAAACGTCGATAGGAAAATGTTTGAGGGGCCTCTGGTGGAAATTTTTTCATTCTTTCTGCATTGACAGGATGCCAAATCAATATTTACTTCCCACTAACAAGCTGCTCGAGGTCTCAGTAGAAAATATTGTAGAGAATGCGGGAAGACACAGTAATAAACAGCTGTCTGGCTGTGAGGAAAACATGAATTGACTGGAAACAGGTCCATAGTAAAAGGTCACTGAAACCCATGAACTCCTCAGGTGTCCGTATCAACAACTAACTTTAAAGATACATAATAAAGAATCTCTTTTCCTAGGAGAGGGGAGAGAATGGATTCTTTTCAGTCTAGCAAGCATAGAGGTTGACTCAATAATTTAATTAATGCATTTGCTAAGATCCATGTTGGCTCTTTCCCGAGGTATTTGCTTCATTTGTTAAGTCTAGAAGTACAAATAGAGGGTTAACTTTCCGGCCTACCTACTGGAATACTTCCATACCTAACAGAAGTAAATAATGTGTGTTTACAAAAAGTTAAGACACCTAGTGAAAATGTAAGGCTTGGAATTCTTATCTAGAAGTTTGCATATATGCAGTAGAAAATGAAATACCTGTCCTTCAAGAAGTTTCTGAATGTACAGCAGCCATTCCTTATCATTTTCAGCATCTATCTTTGTCCTTTCCAGTTCCTAAAGGAGGAAAACATAAGCACTGGTGTGACGAGCGTTTAAATGAAGTTAATTATACTATTAGTTATTGAATAAATCTAGAGAGATATTGGTAAAACTGGATTCAACAAAGAGCAGCCTGGGCTTTTAATAGTAGAGAATATTTAAATCCATGTTCTTTAACATTTAATTTACAAATATTTACATACACGTGGAAGATAAAACTATATTTCTATAATCACAATATAATCTTAGAATATTTTATTTCTGCCTTCACAGTGGACTTTAAGGTAGGGACTGAGGCAAAAGTAAAAGCAATTAAAATAAAGTAAAACATAAGATGGAACTGTATGAAAGAATCATTCATAAGTGACCCTCACAATATAGCAAAATCTTTCATCAGAAATGTGACTCGTCAATAGATAACTAAAGAGTAATTGTTATAATTACACACAAAACATAATATGGCATGGCTCTGGTGCATTAAAATGGTTGTTTAAGTTATCGGATGGACAGATACTCCAACTTTAGTGTCGGAAGTCACAAAATATTGTCAACAACTAATTATCGAGGTAAAATATTTCTGAAAGTATAATTTATTCACATGTACAGTTGATTATTTACTAAACTCATGATGAGCTTACCAAAAATGGACTTTTCAAAAAGGAAGGGTTTGGAAAACTAACATTTGTTGAAATTTACAGTATGTCAGGTATCAGACTAGGCACTTCATGTAGGTTATCACAATTTTTTACATGAATTTACTTGAGTTTGATGTACAGCTTAAAGAACATAAGTCAGGTAGTTTGGGCTCTGCTTATAAGTCACTCAACTCTTTCAACCTCTGACAGATGCAGGGATCAGTCTAAACAGGCTCTGATCTGTAACTAAATCTAGAAAATACATCAAGGCGTGCCGATCCTTCTCAGAGTCGTGTGTTTCCACTAGAGTCCTTTCTCTTCCTGCAGGACTTCCACTTCAGCTTCTGTGATCCGCATGTTGCGGTGCTGTGTCCTCGGCTCCAGGCTGCGTCTCCCAGAGGCAGGGGTGCCACCTCTTCACAGGGGTGTGTCATCTACTCTTTGGCACTATAAAGAGACCCTTTTTTAATTTGTCCAGAGGCGGTGGTTTTTCCTACCTTGTAAAAGAGGGCGCCTTTTGAGATCACACAGAGGTGAGGGTCCTGTCTCTCAGAATATGTGTCTGTGTTTGTGTTCACATGTGCGTGCACACGCACAAAAAGGATTTTGCTAAATCTTCTTGTTTTAAAACTCCTAGGTAACAACAGAGTCCTTAACCTTAATTTTTATTAGGTAATTAATGTTATCATAAGGTATAGATAACACCTTTGCCAGAGATACTATTGTTTCCTCTGTGTCTTATATTTGATACTATCTCTGATGATATTCTGTATGTCAAAGTTCAGAATTGGGATAGGTGCTGAGAAGAGGAAACTGATAATTCACTATCCTATTCACCCACAGGACCAAAATAATCTCTGTAAGATTCCTCCGATCTCTGTTCTAAGAATTCTTGGCAGTTTAAAAATCTTTGCAAGTTGTAGCTCCACTCTACTGAAGTTCTTTGAGAAGCTGATGGGAGGACTGGAGTGTGTTCTCAAACATTTAAGTCTATTGTTTTCTTTATTTGCTGAGCAAGTATTTATTGGGAAGCTGCTGGTGCCATCATCTCTTTAATTTTCCAAACAATAAAAATTTGAATGTTAATGTATTAAATTTCAGAGACTTAACAGTGAAATAGGATTGAGTATCGCCCACAGGTTTCACAGAAGAGTGTATACAGGATGAGATTCTGCTCTTCATGAAGTAATAGCTATGTCGAAATGCAGTGCCCTTCCCAGGAGGTACAGAGATGCTATTGAAGACTTATATGCATATAAATTCACTCAGATAGAAGTGTTTTACCCAATTTAAAGGAATAAATATATTTTTTATATAACTTGATCAACAAAATCTTGAATTTAGTTACAAAAGCCACTAGATTTACTACCTTTTCAAATCTCATGCAGGAGGAAGGAATCCTCAAATCAGTGGTGACCCAGCTTAACTAAATCCATTCAAACTGGCTTAATCAAAAATACTAGCTTGTAAGATATACGGTTAATTAAATTAAGGAAAATGGGGGCAGACAGGGAATGATAACAAACATGAATAATAACCAAGTAGTTCTAAAGGTTATAAGTACTGGCTTTTTTTCCATATTGCACAGTTAAATTTCTCTGATGGTTTTTGAGTTGGTTAATACTCTTAATGTATCTTTTGTTGGTGCATTAATAATCTTACCTTCATCAGTATTATCTCAAAGATAAAATTATAAGAGTTCTAAAACAAATAAATATATGTATTTAAATTCAGTGTGCAAAAAAGCCCTTCATTAATAAATATCTAAAGGATCTTACCACCTCATCTTCTGTGTCCAATATTTCCTCTAGATCTGATTGTGAAATGTTCAGGATAGAAGCTGCCAAGGTCTGGGCTTTATGAGTTGAGGTTTTATGAGCATCCTTGTTTCTCTGCATTTTTTTAAGCTCTCTGATTTGCCGTCTTATTGTATGGACATCAATTTGTAACTCTTTGACCAAAGCCTGTAACATATTAGAAAGAATGTGGCCTCCTGTGAAAGTAATACAGGAAGATAAAGCACTTAAAACATAATAATGTGAAGATACTAGCAAATCTTTTATTAGGATTACTGTGATTTTATTTATTTGGGAACATAATGGATTGCTCTTTATTTATCATCAGTATTCAGTAAAAGCGTTCTTAAGTGACCATTTACCCAACTGGCTGGATCAACCAAAGCTCTCCAATCCCCCTTTCAGATTCACCCACGGCTCCCCTGTTTGGCCAACGCTGCGGCAGGTGGGCAGGTACATTCCCAACGTACCAGAGCACAGCTACTCCCACCAGCTGAGCTGATGCCAAGAGTCAGTTCTATTTATTTCTAAATGTGGATATATTAGTTGTAACAGTTCAGTTACATAATTCATTTAATGATTAAACAAACTGCTGAATTACGCCTGCGGAAAGAGAGTTGTTTGTATTTTATTAAACTGGATTAGAAATGCTTTAGAAGAACTCAAAGATGAGTTGGGTAACAGTGCAATTAAATTATGTGTGGAAAAGACAACATAGGATTTAAAAAATAATAAATATCTAGGATTGCTTCACAAAACCTTTAAGTCCTCTCTTTGAGAAGTTTATAAATGCTAGCCCATACCATGCCTCTATGTGCATACGGGGGAAAAAAGGCCTTTAATCTGATGGGCAGAGCCCTGCCTAGCTTTGTGAGCTGAGAGCAGACCAGCTAGATGTCTGGAATGATTTCGGTTTTTTGACAGTTCAAGCAACGTTGCAAAAAACAGCCCGGATGGCGGGGGGCAGTTACTGGCCCACCCAGGGACGCCAAAAACTGTTACAGAACAAATGGGCCAATGGGGGTACACTGATATACTATTACCTAAAGGACCCCCCCAGGTTCAGTATGCCCACCACCTTATAGGAAAGACATCTCCCAATGCCAGAGATCTGTGAAAAGGAAAGGACGTGTTTATTTAATGCTATACAGACTTAAAGTAGTGACCTAATGTCTTCATTAAAATATCAAAGTCCTTTAGGATACCCACAAATGCCCACAGTGCTTCCTTCTCCCTGTGCCCTAATTCGGGGTACTGTATCTCAGGAAAAGAAGTAGACACCTGGGGTTCTGGCTGCAGGCACCATCAGCTGTGTGGCAACACACAGGCAGGATCTCTAATTAATCCAAAGCCATGTGGCTACTTCTCATCGCCTACTGGCAAGAGTTCTTTGTACCCATTTTCCAGACAAAGCCTCTCCTGCTTCACAGGCCACGTGGCCAAAGGGAGCACCCCAAAGTTGCATGGTCATCTTCTACCAAAGCTGTGGGGGTCCCCACTCTGGCCAAAACAGCATGGTTCTTCTCCGCAAAGCTGTGGGGAGCGAGTGGGGGGGTGGTCGCCACTCTGCCAAAGCCGAGTGGCGGTTCTCTGCTAAAGCCACATGGTGATTCCCCACTCTGGCAAAGCTGAGTGTTTCCCCTTTCATCTAAGCGGCCTGTACTCTCTGCACTGCCACAGCCATGTGGTCCTCTCCCCTTAATGGCTGCAGCATCTGGGTTTAAATCCCCGCCAATCTTCCTCTGCAGCCCCATTTCCGACTCCTCCCACAATTGGCTATATTTGTTAACACTCCAGTATCCTTCCAGCTTTACTGGGCTGCCATAGTGAGTCTGGGTATCACCTCTAAGCTCCCATGCAGGCGCTCTAACCCAGGGGACCTGCCCTCCAGTTACAACTTGGGTGGAAGTCACTTCCATCCACCTGGCTCAAGGCATGGCCACAGCTATTTAACATATCTATGCAACCAGTTAAAGGTTATAGATATGTTAAATAACCACGCCACAGGTTAGCTGAAAAGCTGTTACTACACAAAACAGCCCTGCATGTTCCTGCTCCATGTGCCCCTTCCCCCAACTCACACCTTTGGGGGAAGGGGTGAGGGCATCCTAATATTTCCTGGATACCTTGAGTTCTGGACCCCATTCCAAATCCCTATTTGGGGACCCCTTGGCTGCACCCTGTAACATCAACAGAAGTGAAATCATTGGACCAAAGGATGTGTATAACTATAATTTTGAAAGCTGTTACTTAATTCTCCATGTTAATACCTCCACAAAGGCTGTATGAAAGTACCCTTTTCCATTCCATTAGCAGAACACTAATCTGGTATTTCAGTGTAGTGTGTTGTTTCCCTGTATTTTTAAGTTTCATTTCTCTCATTAAAAACAAAATTAAGCATCAGTCTTAAGAGGTAATTATCTTTCTTTGTCACATTTTCTATTTTTTAGTGATTTATAGGAATTCTTTATATATTAGGGAAATTATATATTTGTTGTATATATCTAAAGTTTTTTATACTTTGTATTTTCTTTCGGCAGTAATTATAGTGCTTTATGCCAAGGGAAAAATATTTTAAATTTTTTATGTATTCAGTGAGTCTTTTCCTTTCTTACCTTTGAAATTAGTGTGATACTTTAATAAGCATTATCCATAATAAGATATAAACACAATTTCTAGCCATGATTTTTTCTAACTTTAAGATTTTATTTTTCAGTTTTAATATTTTTATCTATTAGTAATAATGTGAAAAATTATTACATAAAATCATACTCAGTTGTCCCACCACCACTCACTAAAGGTCCATCTTTCCCTAACTGACTTTGTATTTGTTTAGGTCAGTTTCTGGACTTTCTATTCTGTTCCACCTCTCTTTTTATTAGTAATGTTTTATAATAAATTATAACTAGTGAGACTTTATAATGAATGTTAACATCTGGCAGGGCCTTCACCTTCTTATTACCCTTCATTTTAAGATTTTTTTCTTGGTAATTTTTGCTTGTTTGGTTTTCCATATGAAATTCAGATTGTCTAGATTCCACTGTCTTAAAAAATCTCACTAGTAATTTTATTTGAATCATGTTAAATTTTATTTGGATCATGTTAACATTTTAGGATGTTTGGTCTTCCTAATCAAAAATGATGGTATTCCCTTCCAGTTGTATATGTCTTTGTTTCTGAGGATCATTTTTAGGTTTTCTCTCTATAGATCTAGTTTATTCTTAGCCATTTTACTTTGGGGAGACTGCTTCTAATAATGGTTATTGTTTGCATATATAAGATTGTTAAATATATTTAGCTTACTGAAGTTTCTTATTTGTTGTAGATTTTCAGCTCATTTCTGGAAATTGAGTCATATCTGAAATATTGATAATTTTATCTCCTAATTTCCAAGTTTTATACTTCTTTCTTTCTTTTCTTGTTGTATTAGCTACTTTCCCCTGAATATTACATAGTAATATTAATGAACATACTTGATTTGTTCCTCATTTTAATGGTAGTCTGTCTACTTCCTAGGAAATACAATGCCAACTTTTGAGTTGAGAGACATATTTTAATATGTCAAGAAATATATTTTAATATATTAATACATAATATATAGCTTAATGCAGTTACCTACTGACTCATTTTACTTTTACTTATTAAATGAATATCAAATTGTCTTAAATCCATTTTAACATCTATAGAAACTAACATGATTTTTAATCATAAATCTATTAATAGAATTATTAATAATTTTATTAGTATCAAATTATATTTGCATTTATGGAATAAATTCCACTTGCTGTGATAAATTATTTTTTGTTATGCTGCTAAATTCTATTTGCTAATATTTTATCTAGGATTTCTATATTAATGTGAGATTGAGTGTTTTTAATTTTGTGTAATCTTTCAAAAATTTAGAAGGATCTTTCTCTTTCTATGTGCTGTCATAGTTTTAATGAAATTGAATTTATCTGCTCTTTACTAGTGTGGTAGGAGTTGTCTGAACTTGGCCTAGTATCTATCGCACATTTTAAGGATTTAGTTCAGCAAGATTTGACGGTGACCTGCTTCTCTGTAGCCACCACCTTCCTCAAGATACAGAACATCTTCATGTTCCAGAGATTTCCCTGATGAAGCAACATGAAATTCCCGTGATTAACCTTTTCCTAGGCAATTCCTCCCCCACACAGACAGCAGCTGTTGTGATTTATATCATCTTAAATTTGCTTGTTCTAGATGTCATATAAATGAATCCTCATACACTATATACTCTTTTATCTGACTTCTTTTGTTTCTGGTGTTTTAAATAAGAGTCATTCATATTGTTTTGTGAATCTGTAATTTGCTTTTTCTTTTAATTAAATACAATAATTTCAACATATTAATTCACATATATATAACCAGCAATATATATTTTTCTGAGATAATTTCATTTTCTCTTCTTTGCTTTGCTAACTTGCTTTTGTTTGTTCCTGTCTCACCATCTTTTACCTAAATTATTATATTTACTTCCCCCTTAAACAAGTGCTTTTAAGAGGAAATTATTTCATGAATATCTGTAATTCATACTAAGGTATGAATTTGCTTTGTGGCAACTTTTCAGTGGTGAAACTCCTTTTCCTGCCATTTACTTTTTCTGTTTATTTCCACCATATTACTCTACTATATTTGTATAGATACTGTATTGCTTCATTTTCAGGATGTATTTTTGAAGAAGAAAAGTTTTTCCTGGACCACCTATTATATGGCATAGGGGCCTATGCTATGTTCCAGACTGGTGAAATCTTTTCATATGAATTTAATTTTTTCTGATGAATTCTATTAATGAAGTTTGTTTTTTTTAGAATGTAAGGAATCTCTGTTTCTGGATGCTATGAGAAAAGCTGCCTCCTACAGATAAGCCTCATTTGTGTGATTCTTCCTTAAGCTCTGCCTTCTCTTCTCGTTGAAAACAAACCAGTTCTGGGAAGCTCCTATCAAAAATCGTAGCAGATCCATTCCACTGTTGCCCACAGGGTACTCAGGGTTTGCACCTCATTGGACCTTCATCTTCCAAGGGTATATTTTTGCTTGATCCTCCAGAGGTCTGTAGCACCTAAGTATTCTCCCTTTGGTGCCTTATTCTGCTGCCTTTGCATGTTTTCATCTTGCCTGGTTTTGGCTGCTCTTCCATGTATTTCAAAGTAGAGAGTTTTAGTTGTGACCTAGGTTTGCTGGAAAAAGGAGTTGAAGTTTTGTTTCTCATTCTCCTTATCTGTTGTATGGTTCCAAGGGAGAGAAGGGGAGAAATGATTTTACCCCTCTATAATTAAGTCAAAATTCTTCAAAGTGCATTTTCTCTAATCTTTTATTATGAAAAATTTCAAACATGCAGAAAACTTTAAAGAAATGTATAGTGTACAACCATGCACCCACTACCTATATAGTACAGTTAACTCTTGCTATACTTGCTTTATCACATATCTGTCTATCTACCCATCGACCCAACTGCTGTGCTGATGCATTTCAAAGGAATTTGCAGATACTTGTTCAGTTCTCCACTAATCTGTTCCACACTCACATCATTAGCTAAAGATCAATATTTAGAGTTCTCTTTACTACTTTTTGAGATAAAAATTATATGCAGTGAGATTCATCAGTGTTAATTGTATAGTTTTATGAACTTTTGACAATGAAAACATGGGGTACCCACACTCGGATCAAAGTAAAGTATATTTCCATCACTCCAGAAAGTTCACTGTATCTCTTCCTAATCAGTCCCAACCCCTAGCCTCGAGAGGCAACCATTCTCTGGCATTTTTTTTCTATAGATTAGTTTTGCCTGTTTTATAAATTCATGTAAATATAATCACAGAGTATGTGTTATTGTATTTTGTGTTTGTATTCTTTCATTTATACTGTTTTTGAGATTCATCTACATTGTTATATGCATAAGTAGTTCATTTCTTTTTATTGCTGAGTTGTATTTTATTATATAATTACAATGCTGCATTGTGGACAGACTTCTGGGCTATTTCCAGTTCTTGACAATTATGAATAACATGGCAATAAATGTTCCTGATAACACATTCTGTGTGTATGTGTGTATACACGTATTCATTTCTCTTTGAGTAAACACCTAGAATTGCTGAGTCATACAGTACATGAATGTTTTATTTATCACAAACTTCTGCAGTTTTACCCAAAATCTTACATCACTAACAATGGATGAAAATCTTCAGTCTCCAAATTTTTTCCAATACTAGCTTACATGTGTTTTCTTGAATTTATTTCTAAGAGTTTTATTTTTTAATGCTATTATAAATTGAAGATTTTTATTTCCTTTTCCAGTTATTTACTGCTAAGATATAAAAATACATTTGATTTTGTACTGTGACATTGTATCCCATGAAATGGCTAAAGTCTCTTGTTAATAGTAGTTTTATAAATCTTTAGGATTTCCTATGGAAAGAATCATTTCTTATCAGAGAATTGTAAGTCACAACAAAAAGATATCACCTAACACACATTAGGATGGCTACTATTAAAAAAAAAACAGAAAACAGCAAGTGTTGGCAAGAACATGGAGATACTGAGACACTTGTGCAGTCTGGTTGGGAGTGTAAAATGGTGGAACTGTATTCTGCCCTAAAACTCTATGTTTTTTCTGCCCTAATCTCACCTGTTTTATGTACTACAGCGTTGTAATATATTTTGATGTTCGTTAAGGAAAATCCTTCTCTCCCTGCCCATTCTTCTCCTTCTTCAGCTGTCTTCATCCCTTCTCTCTTACTTACGCTTTGGAATCAGTTTGTCTATATCTGAACTACACTGACATTTGGATTAATTTTGGAATGAATTCTCACATTTACAATATTGATTCTTCCCATTCAGAAAAACAGCATATCTCCCCAGTTACTTAGGGTTTTTAAAATGTCTTTCAGTGTTTTATCATCTGCTTTACAGGTTTCTTCATTTCTTGAAATATTTACTCCTCAGTATTTGACAGTTATTTTTTATTATTATAAATAGAAATTTAAAAATAGCATTTTAAAACATTATTTGTAAAGACTACTTTATTTTACACGTTGACCTTGTCTTGAATGTGTTGAATTATCTGGCTAGATTTACTAGTTTACAAATTTATTCTCTTGGATTTTCAAGGTACATAAACATGTCATTGACAATCAGTTTGATTGTATACATTCCCATAATTATACATTTTTCTTGTTTCTTTCCATTTTCTAAATCTGTAGAACAAGTATCGATAGTAGCAATGAAAGAGGCATCTGTGCCTCATTCCTAACTGTAATGGAAATTCTTCTAATGTTGCACATAAAAAAATGATGTTTAATGTAGATTTCTGGTAGGTATCTTCTAGGTCATATATCAGATCAGACACAAGTTTGATGGCTGTTATAATGCTCACAAAAAGAAATAGCCAAATAAGTTGGAATTTTATTTCATTTTTCTGTAAAAGTCTAAGCATAAGTATCCCAAGGTTATATAACAGCTTCATAAATTTGAGAACCCAGTTATCCTTCTATGTTTTTGGTCTGTCATTTTTAAAAACAGTTTTTAACTAGATTTATTGAGACATAATATTTTTATACTACATACCTGAAAGTTTACCCACTTAAACTAATGTATTTTTATTAAGACCTTTTAAAATAGCTGTCATTTACCTTTTTTATATAACAGGATAGATTTAATTAAAATTTGATTGTATTATGAAACTGCTAGTGAGGGGGGAGGTTAGAGGGTGTAGGGATTGAGCAAAAAGGAAAAAGGACTTAGGGACATGGACAATATGGTGGTGATTGCTGGGAGGAGGGGAATATAAGGGGACTAAATGGTAATGGGAAAATATAATAAAGAAAAAATAAACACACACATACACAAAAATGCTTATAAATTATAATTAAGAAGTGATGTCACCAAAATAGTGGAATACAAGACCCAGCCTCATTCTTGCCACAAAGACCAACAATTAGCTATCCACGTACAAAAAGTCCTGTAGTAAAAAACAGCTCAGAAGTCCACTTAAGAAACTTCAACAACGCAATGGAACAAAAACTGAGAATAACTGTGCACAGAGGAAAGGAAGGAGCTTCATTTGCCCACCTCATCCTATCCTTGAAGCCAGCACTGCTTATCTCCAAGATGGAATTTCCTTTTGCCAAGAAATGGAGAATGGGGTGAGCAACCAGCTTCCCCAGCCATTCAGGGCACTGCATAAAGAACCCACTTCTATTTCACTCCACCCAGAAACTGGCAGAGCTGATATGTGTAGAGATGGCTTGGAACAAGGAAGAAGGGCTGAGAATACCAGTATCTGCCATGCAGTGAGAGCAACCGGAGTTCGCAGCGGCCTGCTCTGTGGAGAACCCCAACAGCTTTTGCCACAGAAGAAACTAATGGCCTGGATAGCCACCACAGACTCCCTGGAGATTTTGCACACCCGAGTTTTTCACTGTTCCCTGAAATCCACTGGGCCCCAGGACCTGCACTGAAAGCCACCCTGGCCTCTGCCACTGCACAAGAGCAAAATGCCAGCCTAGAGCTCACAGTTGATTCTCACAGCTGAGCGTATACATGAAGCTAACCCTTCTAGCACCTGCTTACCACTGGCCTGACTCCTGTCACTGGCTTCCAATAACACGTGAACGCCTGTGGTACAAGCTGGTAGCCACAGGACTGCATGCCAGCAGCCAAGGCCCCCAGAGCTGTTGTGGGCCCAGATCTGGCCCTGTCTCCTGTCACTGGCCTGTACCCCTGGACTCACCTGCAGCTGGCCCCTCCAGGTGGGCTCCTGCACACTCCCAGCCCCACTGCCATCATGGGCCTCCACTGCCATGTGAGACTGTGCATTAAGCAAAAAGATCTCAAATAAATGATATAACTTTTCACCTTAAGGAAAAAGAAAAAATTAAAAACCCAAGCCCAAAGTTAGTAAAAGGAAGACGATAACAAAGATCAGAGAGAAAATTAATGAAATAGAGATGAAAAAACAATAGAAAAGATCAATGAAACTAAGAGAGCTTTTTGAAGGGATAAACAAAATAGATAAAACTTTAGCTAGATTTAATAAGAAATAAAGAAAGAACTAAAAGAAACTTAGAAATTAAATAAAAGATTACAACTGATACTGAAGAAATACAAAAAATCATTAAGAGGCTACTATGGACAATTATACACCAACAAACTGGACAGCCTAGAAGAAATGGATAAATTCTTAGAACACGCAACCAATCAAGACTAAATCATGAAGAAATATAAAATACAAACAGGCCAATAATGAGTAAAGAGAGTGAATCAGCAATCAAAAACCTCCCAAGAAAGAAAAGCCCAGGACATGATGACCTAACTGATGAATTCTACCAAACATTTAAAGAAGAATTAGTATCAATCATTCTCAACTGCTTCCAAAAAAACTGAGGCACAAAGAATACTCCCAAATTCATTTTATAAGGCCAGCATTATCCAGACACTAAACCCAGATAGGAAAACTACAGGTCAATATCCCTGATGAATATAAATACAAACATTCTCAACAAAATATTAGCAAACTAAATTTAATAACACATTAAAAAAATCATACACCATGCTCAAGTGGGATTTATCCCTGAGATGTAAGGATGGATGGATCAACAAATGCAAGTCAATAAACATGATACACTGTATTAACAAAATACAGGATACACATTCTATGATCATCTCAATAGGTGCAGGAAAAACAATGGACAAAATCCAAGATCATTTCATGATAAAAATTCTCAATAAAATGGGTGTAGAAGGAACATACCTCAACATAATAAAGTCCATATATCACAAGCCCAAAGCTAACATTATACGCACTGGTGAAAAGATGAAAGCTTTCCCTTTCTGATCAGGAATAGAAGAAGGATGCCCACTCTCACCACTCTTATTCTACATAGTATTGGAAGTCCTAGGCAGATCAATTAGGCAAGAAAACAATAAAAGGCATCAAAGTCAGAAAGAAAGAAGTAAACTTATCTTTCTTTGCTCATGACATGATCTTATATATAGAAAATCCTAAAGACTTCACCTAAAACCTATTAAAACCAACCAACAATTTCAATAAAGTTGCAGAATACAAAACCAACATACAAAAATTAGCTGTGTTTCTATATGTTAATGACAAAACATCTGAAAAAAGAAAACAATTCCATTTATAATAGCACCCAAAACAATGAACTCTTAGGACTAAATTTAACCAAGGAAGTAAAACTTATGTAAGAAATTGATGAAACCAAAGAAGACACAAATACATGAAAAGATATCCCATGCTAGTGGAGCAGAAGAATTAATATTGTTAAAATGTCCATACTACTCAAAGCCATCTATAGATTCAATGTAATCCCTATAAAAAAATCCAATGTCATTTTTTACAGAAATAGAGCAAACAAGTCTAAAATTTATATGCAACCACAAAAAACCCTGAATAGCCAAAGTAGAAAAAGAATGAAGCTGGAGACATTGCACTTCCTGATTTCAAACTACATGCAACTCATACAACCCAAAAGCCAAAACCCAAGTAATCCAGTTTACAAATGGGCAAAAAATCTGAAGAGACATTTTTTTCAAAGAACACATGCTAATGGCCAACAAGTACATAGAAAGATGCTCAACCTTGTTAATCATCAGGGAAATGCAAGTCAAAATCACAATGAGATAATGTCTCATATGGGTTAGGAGAGCTATCCATAGTACCAAATGGACAAGAGATAACAAATGGTGTCGAGGATGTGGAGAAAAGGGAACCCTTGGGCACTGCTGGTGGAATGTAAATACTGTACTTTTCAGACCATAAGACATACCTAGGTTTTAGAGAGGAAAACAGGAAAAAAAAATTTTGACGCAAAAAATGTGGTAAAATATTTAATAACAATATTTCACCAATGTAAATGTAAAGAGAACTCAACAGCAGCATTAACAAGCATTATTCCTCCAAAACTTGTGGGGGGAAAATGTGTGTCTTATAGTCTGAAAAATATGGTAGGTGTAGCAACTGTGAAGAACAATACGGAGGATCCTCAAAAAAACTAAAAATAGAACTACCACATGATCCCGAAATCTAATCTCTGGGCATATATCCAAAGGAAATGAAACCAAGACTCCAAAGAGATGTCTGCACTACCATGTTCATTGCAGAATTATTCACAGTAGCCAAGATGTGGAAACCACCTAACTGTCCAACAACAGATAGATTTTAAAAATGTGGTACATATATATAATAAAGTGGTATTCAATCACAAAAAAAGAAAGAAATCCAGCCATTTGTGACAACATAGATGGACTCTGAAAGAGTTATGCTAATTAGTAGAAGTCTGACAAAGACAAATACCATGTAATCTCACTTATATGTAGAATCTCAGAAAGCTGAACTTATTTGCCAGGGGCTGGGGGTGGGGGGAGAAAAATGAGATGATGGTCAAAGGGTAAAACCTCCCAGTCATAACGAGAGTATGTTCCAGGGATCTAAAACACAGCATAGTGACTATAGTTAAAAATACTGTATTATATATTTGAAAACTGCTATGAGAGTATATTTAAATGTCCTCACCATAATTACAACAATAAAATGGCAAGTAAGTGAGAGCTAACCTTATTATGGTAAGCACTTCATCATACACCTGTATACCCATGTCAAATCATCACGTAATATATCTTAAAAAAACAGTTTCATGTGATTATATCTCAATAAAGCTGGAAAAAAAGGACACTAAAAAATCTTATTAAGAGACCAGATCAGTGAGCCAAAGTATTAACAATTTTACATATAAAGATAAAACTATAATGCTCCACAAATGTTCTCACTGAAGAAACAGGAAATTTATATGCCCAAAACATCTTACTAAATCTCACCAAAGCAAGTACATACTGATAACTGAATGATTTTAGCTTTAGGCTAAATGTTGTTCTTTGGCTGATATTTATTTCATGGCTAACAAAAACCATTGAGAAGACAAAATTTGGCATATGACTCTCACATACAAGGCCATTAACAAGCCTATATCAGGGCTCAATCAAACTGAGCAAATACTTCTAGAAATTCCCCTTGTGTGTTTTATTCAGTTATTAAGAGAATTCAAAGCCTCAATTCTGCCACATCTATCCAGCCCAGATGCTCAAAGTACTTGATTTTACTCCAGGGCATAATTCCATATTCAAGACTAGATCTAGAACAGATGGCCACTCCACCTCTTCTATAATCTTGTTGTGCCCTATGAATAAATGAAAAGACTAAAGGGAACACAGATTCTACAATAGGGCCAGAATAAACATTATTACTATTAATACTACTAATAATATTTATTAAGTACTTTCGTGTACATGGTACCCTAATAGCTCCGCACAGAATGAGTCCTGGTGATCTAATGTTCCATGTAGGAACTATGTACATTCTTCATGCTCACTAAAGAGTTTTCAGTCTGAGCAGTGATTAAATAAGTGTCCAGTACTATTCTTGAAGCAGATATAAAATTAATTCTTCAGGACTTTAGTGAGACTTATTATGTGTAAGTGCTTTGAGAATAACGAATGACAGTGTCTTTGCTCTCATGTTGGCTATAATCTATTGTACTTGAAATAAAAAGAAAAATATGAGCTTACAGTTACATGTTAATTTATGTGGTACATATAATAAATATTCAGGAGACAAACGAGAGCCAGACTACTACTACTACTACTACTACTACTACTACTACTACTAGCTGACACTTAGATAGCTCTTGTGATATACGAGGCAATGTTTTGTTTATCCGTGTTAACTTTTTTAAATGCTCATCTCAGGTATGTTCCATTATTACACTCATTCTATAAATGGGGAGACTGAGGTGCAGAGGATTAAGTCACTTGCCTGCAATAATATAGCTAGTAACTGGCAGATTAGGGCTTTTACCTCTTAACCACAAAATTAAAGAAGGGATTCGTGAACAAGGAAGGCACTAAACTGAATATGAAGGATTTAGAGCAAAGAGCAAAGAGGGAAAGGTATGTCAATAGAGAAGCAGAACTTGAGCAAAGGCAGCAATGAGCATAATATGAGTGAAATAGGAGAGCTGTGTAACAGATCAGTTTTAAGCAGAATAGGGTCAAATTATAAAAGGTCTTAAATTTTTAAAAAGGTTTAAGTTTAGATGTAATGCAGTGGGGTTTAGAAAGTCACTGACAGTATGTTGCCCAAGACGGTGGCTCCTGAGCATGCCTACTAGTCCTAGGACCATAGGTGCAAGGAAGAATGACATCATCTCATCCTGAGAACCAAATATCCAGCCATTGCTAAAGTTTCAGTTTTGGCATTAATTTGCTGGTGGCTCTTTATTAGAAGAATTGATGAAGCAGCAGAAGTGGTGCCAGTATCGAATGCACACTGGCCCTAAAATACAGTTAGGAAAAACAAATGTCAAACTATCACTAGAGGACCTAAGTGGTAAGGGGTATTATTAAATGCCAAACTGATATTTTGTTATAAAGACTAAATTCATAAGACTGATGCCAACTTCCGGCCAAGATGGAGGCATAGGTGGACACACTGTGCCTCCTCGCACAACCAAAATTAAGTACAACAAAAATTTAGAAACAAAAAAACAACCAGAAAAGACAGAAAATTGAACTGTACAGAAGTCCTAACAACCACCCATCCAGACCGGTAAGAGGGGCAGAGTCGGCGGCTAGCGGAGAGGGGCCTTGGCAGGAAAAAGCGATGGCTGGCAGACCCGGACATGCAGGGCACAGGTGGCGGCCAGCAGGCCCGGGTGGCAGACCCTGGGCTCAGGCAGGCAATGAGCAGACCCAGTGAGGCGCACAAGGCAGCTGGCTTTCACAGTCACACATTTGCGCGCAGATAAACCAGGTGAAAACGGGCAGCAAGATAGACCACTCAACCCAGGGTCCCAGTGCCAGGAAATAAAGCCTAAAAGCACTGACTGAAACACCTCAGGGTGTTGAGGTGCTGATATAGACTCCCAGCTTCACAGGAGACTTCGTTGGAGAGACCCACAGGGTCCTATAATGTACACAGACCCACCCATCCGGGAAACAGCACCAGAAGGGACCAATTTGCTTGTGGGAAGCAGCAGAGGGGACTGAAATCTGACAGAGAGTAGAGCGAGCACCATTCTCTGTTTTAAGAGGGAGGGAACACAGACAGTGCCCTCTCTGTTCCCTCCCTCACATACAGCATCACAACCCAGCAACTGGGGTGTCCCACCCTGGTGAACACCTAAGGATCTGCCCCTCACTACATAACAGGCATGACCAGACCCCCCCCCAAAAAAAATGGCTCAAATGGAAGAACAAATCAAAGACCCAGAGCCAATACTTTTAAGCGACCAAGAGATAGCCAACCTATCAGATGCACAGTTCAAAGCACTGGTGATCCGGATGCTCACAGAATTGGTTGAATTTGGTTGCAAATTAGATGAAAAAATGAAGGCTACTCTGAGTGAAATAAAGGAAAATGTACAGGGAACCAACAGTGATGGGGAGGAAACTGGGACTCAAATCAATGGAGTGGACCAGAAGGAAGAAAGAAACATACAATCAGAAAAGAATGAAGAAATAAGAATTCAAAAAAATGAGGAGAGGCTTAGGAACCTCCAGGACATCTTTAAACGTTCCAACATCCGAATCATAGGGGTACCAGAAGGGCAAGAGGAAGAGCAACAAGTGGAAAAGTTATTTGAACAAATAATAAAGGAGAACTTCCCCAATCTGG
>CM052540.1:57965523-57999762 GCA_028533065.1 Trachops cirrhosus | reverse complement strand
CAGCTGATTTCTCAAAAGAGACCTTACAGGTAAGAAGGGGCTGGAAAGAAGTATTCCAAGTCATGAAAGACAAGGACCTACATCCCAGATTGCTCTATCCAGCAAAGCTTTCATTTAGAATGGAATGGCAGATCAAGTGCTTCTCAGATAAGGTCAAGTTCAAGGAGTTCATCATCACCAAGCCCTTATTGTATGAGATGTTAAAGGGACTTATCTAAGAAAAAGAAGATAAAAACATGTATAGTAAAATGACAGGAAACTCACAATTATTAACAACCACACCTAAAACAAAAGCAAACTAAGCAAACAACTAGAACAGGAATGGAACCATAGAAATGGAGATCACATAGAGGGTTAGCAACAGGGGAGTGGGAGGAGAGAGGGGGGAAAAGTACAGAGAATAAGTAGCATAGACAGTAGGGAGAAAATAGACAGGGAGAAGGCAAGAATAGTATGGGAAATGTAGAAGCTAAAGAACTTATGACACATGGACATGAACTAAAGGGGGGAATGTGGTTGGGAGGGGGTGTGCAGGGGGGAGGGGAGTGAAGGGGGGATAATTGGACAACTGTAATAGCATAATCAATAAAATACATTAAAAAATAAAAAAGATTAAATTCATAAAAAAATGTAAGGTAGCGTTTGAGAAATTGTATTCTGCATAATAATCTCTTAGTTAATTTGTTAAATGCAGATTATTGGGCCCCATCAGTTGAGATTTTGACTCAATGAATTTGAAGCCCAATATTATGAATTTTATTTAAAGGCAATAAAATCATACTGTGGTTAAAACCACAATGAGATATCACCTCCCACTGGTGAGAATGGCCAACATAAACAAATCAACAAACAAGTTTTGGTGAGGATGTGGATAAAAGGGAACCCTAGTGCACTGTTGGTGGGAATGCAGACTGGTGCAGCCACTGTGGAAAACAATATGGAATTATGAAGCTAAAAGTCATAATAAAAATAGTTTTACATCATGAATAAAATACTGAAAATATTCAATGAGTACTTATGAGATAAAGAGTGAGACAATTCGATAAGCATTTGGAAGAAATGACATTTTAAATCTGGAAAAGGTAAATTACATTTAATTAAATTAATACTCTACAATCATTTAGGGTCTTCTCAGTTAAGAATTATTGGTTTGACTTTAGAGCAGTTAAAACCTTTAGTCACAGATAAAACAGGTTAATTCATTTATTTTGTAGGTATTTTTAAAATTAAAAAACTCTCAAAGTGTCTATGGTTTCCAAAGAAACAAAGTAAGGGAATTGTTCTAAATGGGGTACCTATTAACACTGGCATAAAATTCTGTAAGCTCCTAATTTAAAGGAATGAAGAATGTAGCATTATACATAAGATCCAGTTATTTGCTATCTTATATCCAGTATCTAAGTCCAGTAACATTATATCTTAAAATTAAGGTCAATACCTAAGGGGGTAAGGGAACTTGAAAATATTCTACTACAGGTTGACCAGTGGACTGTCTCAACTGGGACATAAGAGGTCCCAATCTACTCACCTATCTAAGGAGATAACCCCAGAAAAATTTACTTGAAAAACTAATATATTAATATATAAAATAATATACTTTAATATATGAGGTCTGTCTGGAAAAAGTTCAGCCATTGTCAATATAATGAGAACAGTTTGCACGACATCGATGTAACCTGGCAGCCAAGGAGAGTGGACTGGAATGTGCATGTGTGAACAATGAGAACTTCACTGTACTAGTCATTGGGGACAGTAGTTGCCCTTGAGTGAGCATGTGTACTGCGTGGCCCTTGCATTCAAAATGACTGGGCAAGTAGAGTAATGAATCTGCATCAAATTTTGTGTTAAGCTTCAACGTTCCTCTGTGGAAACTATTCGGATGATTCAGAAAGCCACAGTTTTGGGCAACTGGTGGTTGGCAGCTTCATCATAACAATGTGCCCATTCATGCATCCCATCTCAAGTGCAAAGTTTTTTGGTGAACTATCAAATCACCCAGGTGACTCAGCCCCCCTACAGCCCAGATTTGGCACCCTGTAACTTCTGGCTTTTCCTAAAACTAAAATTGCCTTTAGAAGGGAAGAGACTTCAGACCATCAATGACATTCAAGAAAAATGACAGGGCAACTGATGGCAATTGGGAGAACTGTGTGAGGTCCCAAAGTACCTACTTTGAAGGGGACTGAGGTGTCATTGTCCTATGTACAATGTTTCTAGTATCTTGTATCCTTAATAAATGTCCCTAGTTTTCATATTACATGGCTGGATACCTTCTGGACTGACTTATATATATATACACAGCAAGTAGAACTGTGTGCATTAAATAATAGTGGGGTTATATGGGAAAGGAGACACTAGTGATGTTTTATTCCATTGGAGGACACAGTTTAATTTCATTTTATAAAGATTATATAAGTTGAAAACATTTTATATATTTAAGTAAATTTCTACTGCTATGATATGCTAGTTTTTAATAATGCAAGCCATCTGAAAAAAAAAAGTAGTATGAGAAACTTTATCTCATCCAAGATTGCTCAAGAAAAGGAAAAGAGCCCTGACTGGGTGACTCAGTTGGTTGGAGGATCTCCCAGAAAGGTTGTGGGTTTGATTCCAGTCGGGGCAGGTATGAGAGGCAACCAAACGATGTTTCTCTCTCACATTGATATTTCTCTCTGTCTCTCCCTTCCTCTCTGTCTAAAAACAATAAGTATGTCCTTGGGTGAGAATTTTTTTAAAAAAAGAAAAGAACATTGTAATTTCAGGAGAGTCATTCTCCCACTTATTTTTATTATTATTTTTATTTTATTTGTAATCCTCACCCGAGTATATGTTTACCAATTATATTTGGTGGGGGGAAGAGGGGGGGGAGAGAGAGAGAGAGAGACAACCCACAACTTTTTTATGTATAGGACAGCGCTCCAACTAACTGAGGTCATCCAGACAGGGCTTCAGTTCTTATTTTTAAAAGCCAAAAGGACTATTATTAAAATTTCACATTCCTAATGGAAATTTAATTTGACTAATTAGTGATCATTATTGCACGTGACTCTTTGAAAGGTGCTATGGTGCACACCGTGGGAGCAGAGATTAGTAAAACATGTCTTGGACTTTAAGGAATGCTGAATCTATCTAGTGGCAACAGATGTGTTCACTAAATATAATACAAATCAGAATAAATGGTACTAAACAGAGGTGTAAACAACTCACAGTGGGATTAAAGGGGGAGGAGCAATCACCAGATACCTAGCTCTCAGTACCTTGTTTCTCTGAAAGTAGAGCTGCTGCTCCTCAGTTTTTCCAGAAGAGTTGAAGGAGAAATAACGCCTGACTGTATGGGACCAGAGGTCTAAAAGCTCTTTTTAAAGACTCAAACAAACCACCTGTTTAGCCTTGAATCTGCCCTTCCTCCATCACCCTCCACTTTGGTGGTTACTTATGGAGCCAACTCCAGAGCATCTCTGGGGCTCTTCAGCTTTCAGATAACTTCTAGATGGGTACCCCGTGCATGCACTTGGGCTTGTCTCCTTTTGTTCTGCTAAGTCATTTGCCATTCCTCTATCTATTCCAGGTCTTGACAGGTGATGGATCGGGATTCAGATGCCTCCTAGCTTTAATGAACAAGTTTCTGTTTGTTTTGGCTTGGATGATTTTCAAAAGGACGGTGCAATGGAAATTACTCCATTCTTTCATTTTAATACTTGCCTTGATTATATGATTACTATAATTTCACAACTAAGTTAACATTAAGAAAATAGTAGTTAGGATGAAAAATTCTAAACTCAAGCTATAAAAAAACTTTTATAGAGAAATTTTTGAACAATGTGGCAAGTAGATTAGAAAAAGATGCTTTGTGGTTTAGGAAAGCAGAAAGAAACTTATCAAATGATTCCCCCAAATCATCTGAAGTAGGCTTCTGACTACTCTTCCAGAAGAAAAGTGTAAGTTAGTGAGGTACAAAAATTCAAACCTTCACAAATAGGGTGAACTCTTCCACTTTGTCATTGGCTATCAGCAATTTCTTCTGTGCACCTTCTAGGGCCTGCTCACTTTGCAATGCTAATCCTTGAAGATGTTTAGATGCTGCTGTTTCAATTTCTGCCATTGCAGATTCAGTCTCATTTATTTTTGATACGAGGAGAGAAAGCTTGAGATCCTGCAAGAGACCAATAGTTATAGAATAAAAACATTTCATAAACAGCTTTAGAAGAGTTAGTTCTGCATGTCAGATTTCATGACTCTCTATATATGTTTTTATTTTTATCTGGGAAAAACATGTTTTTTTGTTTATTTTCAATAACTTATCTTGAGCACACATTCTTATATATGTATCTTAATCATTGAAATTAGTTTATGCTTTTTAAAATCATAAATCTCATATATCAAGTGGATATATTAAATTAGTTTATAAGTTTAGGTGGACCTAAACAATTTATATCTACTTGTGCTAATTATTAAAAACAGTTGTCATTTTTAAGAAATTATCAACACACAAAATCTGTTTAAAATAATTAATGTTTCACATACAGATAAAAGTATTCTTTGAATTTATCTTAACATTTAAGTTGCTCATAATAGTTTGGGGAAGGAAAAAAACAGGAACTTTAAAAATGAAAAAGATATTGTTATATTCCATCTTGAAACTAAAACATCGTAAAAGCATACCTTTTTTTCTAATTCCTCTTTAGTTTTCTGATACATCTGTTCATACTGTGACTTCTCTTTAACAGCAACACTAAGTCTTTGCTTTAGTGAATCAATTGATACCCTCTTGTTGGAACATTCTTCAGTTAATGTCTTCACCTGGTAATAAAAGTATAAAGGTTTATTATTGGTAAGGGCATTCTAGTAGTGTATTTATTTCAAGAGAAACCGGATGAATACATGAGTATGTCTAATTTCATTTATTTTCTCATAAATGGTATCAAGTTCAAGTATAAGATATGTAGAATACTATGAATGAGGCTAATAGTATTTAAATCGACAGCAAAACCAAAAATTGCACAAAAAAAGTATAAGCAATAAGCAATGTAGTCTTCCACCTAAAGATATAATATTAATTTCAACTACATTTCCTTTAATTACTAACCTGAACTTCCTTAAGCAGGAATGGTTGTTTTTGATTCTTAAACAAGCCAAGTTCCAAGTTATAGGTAATTTTCAGCTGTACTTTCCAAAAATACATGTACTTTTAAGAATAATAGAAAGTGACACAACATATTTATTATATATTCAAAATAGAAGAAATAGTTTTTCTTTTTCCATTTAATATCACTAAAGGTATAAACTTACTATATCTGAAATGATTGTTAAAGTTAAAATATGAACAAATTTTAAAAGATAACCTTGGAAAAAAACCCATAAGGAAGCAGTTATATTTTATGTGGGTGTGTGACAGAGAAAGAGAAAGAAAATCTATATACATTTGTCTTGCTGGTATAAAATTTTCTCTCTTAAATCCATTTGAGCTGATAGATAGTTATATTTTTATTTCCAACAAGTAAAGTAAGGGAGATGCTCTTTCTGGAGCGGTAACATGTAGTGAATGTCAAAGCACAAGCTGCTTTATGAGTTGTGCAAATAGCACCTTTAAATACACAGGGCCCAGCAGAAGGAAGGCCTGCTTGAGTGTGGCTGGTAGGGCACGTGAATGTCTCTCACCAAATGGACAGCCATTTGAACATTTCACCTAAAATGTCATATGGTGTGCTTGAGTGTGATATTGTTGTATTATAGAATCACACGCTTATGATTTTGTAATAAAAAAGGGGTGTTATTCGTGCTGGATCCTGTATATATCCTTGTCAGCAAATTGCTGATTTCTACTTTAGGGTCAGATATTATGCAACTATTTTAAATACAACCCTCCTCCCAAATCCACCAAATTAAGTGTATAAAAAAAAGTATACTTTTTAAAAATTATGGTAATATACTTTTTAAATACTTTTGATAGTTATTGGTTCCCACTTTTTTCATTTAAAACCATATGCTTGATTCTATCATGAATTTTATAGTTTAAATAAAACAAAATGCTGAATAAAATGGAATTATGTAGTTCAGAAATATTCAAGAATTTTTAAAATTAAACTTGATTATCTTCTCATGGTATGTTTACAAATAAAAAGAATATGTACTATATTATTTATGAGATTTTAGAGTCTTTAATTTTAATACACATAATGTACTTTTAGAGCAAATAATATAATTATGTAACAAGACCCATATATTCCATGAATACTTTCTATAAATTTTATTTAGAGAGAATATTTGAGTTAAAAAGGTAAAATACAAGAGGAAGTGATTTTTTAGTGTCAGGGAACATAGAAGTTCATACCTTTTTCTCAAGATTTTCTAACATTTCATTAGTACACTCATTACTTTCCAAATTTACTTTCTGTCGAAATTTCAAGTCCTCTATCAAATGTCTTTTCATGGTTATATCCCTTTCCATCCGAGACATCCTTAAAAGGAAAAAAAGGAAATTTCATGAAAAGGGATAGAAAATACTTGAATACTGATAATATCTTTTTTACTGTTGATCAGTTACAGTTGTCCCACCTTTTCCCCACCACTCACCCCTGCTGCATCTCATAGTGATAATATTTTACCCAAAGTCACACTTACCATTAATTCTCAAATGCCATCTGATACTAATGAAATTGCAAATTAATAAAATATTTGCGTGGGATAAATATTGCTCTATTAATATTTTGAGTACTTATAAAATTTATAATCCTGTTTCCACTTGCTAATCATAGTGTTATATAAGCATTAAAACAAAAAAGAACTGAGAAAAATTAATAAAATTTATGAAAAGTCAAAATTATTACATTTAAATTACATTCTTACACTGCTAAAAAACATAAAAGTGATATTTAGAGACCATCAAAAAGTATAACACTGATAAGAAACAATTCTATAAACAAATGTAAAATTTTATAATATCATTTTAAAGGTACTAAAATTAGACATGATATCTTCTAATTTAATATCATATGAAATTGAATTGACATATTAGTTTGGCTTAAGTTCATAACATGTTAAGCATATAATGGTAGATGCAGTGACAACTACTATTACTATTATTACTGTAATAAGAGCAATAGCTAGCATTACATGCCAGTGTCTGTGATAAATGCTTTATATCTACTAACTCATTCAATCCTCCTAAGAACTTTACAAGTTAATACTATTAAATTGAGGTACAGAGCTAGCAGGTTGAGGAACCAGGATTCAAAGAAAATTTCTCTAGAGCTCTCAATGTTAAATAATAAGCAAGACTGCTTCTTAATAGGTAAATAAACTTCAAGTAGTCTGTTTAAAAAATTAACCAGCCTTTTGTGTTTAAGTCATCTTCACATATAATGTAGTACAGTATGTATGTGTACAGAATATATATACAACTATATATATAAAATTATTAAGGGCAGACTGGAATTCTATCTAAACAGGTTACCACTTCTAAGCTCTAGTATATGTATAAAAGATATAGAATGAAAATCATTTGAAGTGTGTGAGGTAGAACATTTTAAACCTCTTTTGTTAATAACACAAAATATAAACTTTCATAATCTTCCAGGTATTTTTAAATACAAACAGAATTTTCCCTTTTTTAACTTACCTTTATAAGCTTAGGCATTAAATCCAATGGAAGATTAATCTACACATATATCTTTGGTAGAATAATTACCACCTTCCAAAATTTCTGGTTCACAGTCTTTGGGCCATTAATTAATATTTATTCAAAATTAAATGTTTAAGAAAGATAATCTAACTTTACATATTCTTATTCTAATTTAAAAAACAGTAACCATATTGACATCAACCATGCTATATATAATATTCCTTAAATTTTCATGTTATGTAGGCTTATGAAGGCCTTTATGAAGAAAGGAAAACAATTTTGACATGCTGGTATTGTTTCTTGGGGTGCGTCTAATAGAGTAACTGCCACTAGGTGGCACCAAATACAATGGATAAAAATATGAAAAAACCTACTTCTCATGCATTTCCTTTATATGTTCTTCTTTCGCTAGGAGTTCAAATTTCAGAGACTTCACGCTTGATGACTGCTTAGTGAGTTCATTAGTTGCATTCTAGATTAAAAATACATATAAATACAAATACACTTTTCCACCTTGTTCAAAAGAAGCATAAAAACTAAATGCCATTCTCATGAAGAGTAAATTTTCAATTACAAATAAACGAACATTTAAGTATTTTAAATGCTTTATTTTATATGTCACAATAGAAGTATTATAGTATACCAAAGTTTTTATATTACATGCCCAAGCCATATAGGTACACAATCATAAAACAATTGCAGAGTACACACCCAAAATACATTTATGGGAGATATGGATTATCTTTGTAAAATGTACATGCACATGTGATTGAGTACTTTAATGGTTTAACAAGATAACTTAAAACTAATGCTGGGTTGTTCTAGTGCCCTGTAAAGACTCAGTATGACCACGGTCACAAATACTTTGCTGCTATTCCCATCAAGATGTGGAATCCATCACCCAACCCTCTGAACCTAGACTGGCCTGTGATTTGTTTTGACCAAAAGAATATGGCAGAAATAAAACAGTGCAAATATCAGATCCTGGGCCTAAACCCTTGCAGCATGCACCTGTGCCCTCTTGGAATGCTACCCTGGGATCATCTTCCAAAGAATACAGAAGAAAGGCCATTGGGAGGAGTACTGAGTCATCCCAGCTTACAACCAGCCAACCAATTGCCAAGCCCGTGAATGAGGTTATTTTGGAACTTCCAGGCCAGGTAAATCCTCAGTTTCAAAGAATGCAGGCATATTAGAGAACCCAGAAGGTCATAAGAAATAATAAACTACTACTGTTTTAAGCCACGACATGTTAGGGATAATTTTCCAGACAGTAATTGATAACTGATAAGAGAATCTTATGAATACTAAATACTTCCTTGCTTGATCTTATTAATAAAACTACTTATTACTAATATATTTATATATAATTATTAGTTTTTCAAAGTAGAACAGCTTTGCAGTACTTGTGCACAGCCTAGGAGCTAGATGTAGCAAGTAGAGGGTTAAGACTTCCTTTCTTCTTATTTATTTATTTATTTATTTATTTATTTATTGGGGTGACAATGGTTAATAAAATGATATAGGTTTCAAGTGTACAGTTCTATAATACATCATCTGTATACTGTATTGTGTGTTAATCACCCCAAGTCAAGCCTCCTTTCATCACTATTTATCCCTCCTTTATCCACTCCTATCTCTCCCCACCCCTCTTCCCCTCTGGTAATCACCATACTAGATCCCTAACTTTCAATTTTGACTCAAGTTCCAAGTAAACATGAATAATCTGAGACCTCACTTGGTATTTTGGTTTTCCACTTGCAAGACAATGTTGACATAGATTAATTCATTTCCTAAATTTTTTAAGTATTACATTAATGTAAGTGTTATAAAATATGAGAGCTTTAGAAATATCTGAATTAGTTATTTCACTAATCTATCTAGTAACTACAATCAATTTTTTCTATTAGAACTATTACCGGGTTTTACTGACTCATGATAAAAACATGTAAAGCTGACAAGACAAAACCATTAATTACATAACGTAAATATGAGTCAAATTCATTAGACAGACCTTAACTATCTCATTGGTATAGCATATGTAAATTAAAAAACTGAAATAATTTTACAGTCAACCTCCTGGATCATAACAAATGATAAACTGCCATTTTTTAATTTTTTTATTAAATAGAATATTAATTTTCTTAAAAAACCAAGGCTACTTCAACATGACAATTATACTGAGTATTAAAAGTTTTGACTAAATATGCTCTGGCTGGTGTGGCTCAGTAGATTGAGTGCCGGCCTGTTAACCAAACGGTCGCTGGTTCCATTCCCAGATCAGGGCACAAGCCAGGTGCCCAGTAGGGGGTGCGCAAGAGGTAACCACATATTGATGTTTCTCTCCCTCTCTTTCGCTCTCCCTTCCCCTCTCTAAAAATAAATGCAATCTTTAAAAAAAAGTTATGACTAAATATTTGTGTAATGCAATCTAAATGTCTACCATATTTTACATGTTTACAGTGATGAATAGTGTCTTATTTCTAGGATTGCAAAATAAGATGTTCCATACTAGCGAATTTACCAGATAATTGAAGCTTTTGCTTTAATCATTAATCTTACGTTTTTTCTGGATTGAATGTACATTCTTTACTACTTTAATATAGTGATAGTACATTATAAATATCACTATATTAATTATGTGTCATATTACTGTATCTACTATAGTATTAGTGAGTCATCATATAGTGATGCCTTTAACAACTATCATGATATAAATGGCTACTTACCCCTACTCTAAATGGTCCCAGGCCCCTGCTTTTCTGATTTTGTATTTTTATCTTAATATTTTTATATTTCCTTTTTCTCTCTGTCATAATTTCTTGCTTCTGTCAATATTTCTGTCCCCAAACTATCACCCTGCCCTTTAATATGCATATCTCTAATTTGCTGCTTTTGAGTTATTTTTTGCTGAGAAGCTGAACAATTAAACTTATAAAAGACAACAGGCAATAAATGCAGCCTGACAGTGGAATAAATTAAGTGGATTTTAAGATACCTGTTTGACTCTTTTCCATTTAGACATAAAGGCTGTTATTTTAGGTGGCTCAAATGCTGTAACACTGATTTCTGGATAATTGAGAGATGACTGAATTATAATACATGAAACCATGCCAGCTTGGTATATACTTTTGCCTGGATCTCTAAATCATACAGCTACTTCATTTGATCCTAAAAAGTCCTTATTAAGTGGCAAGAAAGGTATCCTTGCTTTAAACCTGTGGAGAAGTTAAGTGATTTCCTCTGTCAGATCCTACCTGAAATTAATGGACAAAGAGCGATCAAAACCCAGGTCCTCTGACCCTTTTCCACTTCCCACTACATAATACTTATTTGCAGCATGACTTAAAATCGAGAGTAGAACACGGATTTTAAAAATGTCACGATGGTGAGAATCCATCCTGGTGAAAACTTCCCTAAGTTTATTAAATACATATTTTTACATTTTCACAGTGTAACAGTTAAGAGCATAGACTCTGGAGCCAGATGGCTTGAGTTCTATTCTCAGCTCTGCCCCTTAGGAGCTATGTCACCTTGGACAAGTAACTCATTCTCTGTGTGTCTCAGGTTTTCTCAACTATACAATAAAGGGAGTAACAAGACTTATCTCACAGGGTTGAAATGAAGATTAAGTGAGTCAATACTTTTAAAAGACTTAGAACTGCCTGGAAATAGATTATATATAAAGGAACAGTAGTTGAAAAACTACTACTCTTCATCACTAAGTTACAGGAAAACTGGAAAAGAACAGTGTCTGCACCAAAGGGAATGCGTTCAACAATTAGGAAGGCAAAGAAACACAAATATAAACTGGAGCACTATCCAATTCAGATTGCATAAAAAGTACAAATTAAACTAAATATAAATTACTAGAAGGAATTCATAGGTCTCTAAATACTTTACTATCTATCTGTATAAAGCTGGGTACCTTGAAGAAACATGTCTAATATGGGTAAGCCAAAATGCACATGGACACTTTAATTACTGAGTGAACTGTGTACATCTCAGGAGCAAACATAAGAGTTTACATAGAGAATCTAAGATCAATTGGATAAAATCAAAAAAGATGTATGTAGACCTTTAATAGTTCAACTCTCACCAGTTTTTCTTAACCATAAAAACATCAGCTGCAAAATAACTGATTTTTTGGAAAACTCTGTTAGCAATTTGATACCTGGTATGGACTAAATTGTGTCCCTTCAAAATTGACATGTTGAAACCCTAACCCCCAGGGCCTCAAACTGTGACTGTATTTGGATGGGGTCTTTAAAGAGGTAATTACGGTAAAATGAGGTCATATGGTGGGCCTTAATCCAATGTGACAGCTGTCTATACAGGAAGAGATTAGGACACAGACCACAGAGACTGACATCCAACCACATGAGGACACAGAGAGAAAGTGGCCATCTACATGCCAAGGAGAAAGGCCTCAGAAGAAGCCAAACCTGTTTATAGCTTGATCTTGGACTGCTAAACTCCAAGATTACAAGAAAATAAAGTTCTATCATTTAAGCCGCCCATGGTATTTTGTTATGGCACCCCTAGCAAACTAATACAATATGGAAACAGCAATTTGTAGTAGCAGAGAGTGTTATATATTTACAGGAGACTGGTCTTGTAGAATATTTCCATATTGAAACATGAAATAAAACAAAGGTAAAAATTTACCCTTTTTTGTCCCTGTGCAGCCTATCCAGTGTTCTGGGACTCCAGGCTAGATACGGACAGTGTCACTTCAAACTTACATCAAGCATGGTCTAAACTGCTTTAGGCATTCTCATTAGTCTCACCTTTGTGACTCACAGAATCCTCCACGTGAGAGAGAAATTCATAGGTGAATGAAAACCTACACCATGGGAAATCATAATGCCAATAACACAGATATTCATATGGGCCTGTTATTATCAAAACTAGATTAGACCATTAGCAGGAAGTAAATTAAATAAGTAATACATAAATCAACTGAAAACTTAACAATTTAAAAACTTTTAGAAGTCAGATTAGACATTACTGGATCTAACATTCTATTTTTGGCAAAAACTTAAGTTATGTTAGGATCATGAAGACTTAAACATAAGAAGAATTCTTAGAACTATGATTAAAGATCTGTAATAGATAAAAGAATATTTCAATGATTTTACCCCCTATATAGAAACATTCTATTTGAACATATAAATATCAAATGTTCTATTTATGCATTTTATTTCACTTTATCAGACACAGAAACACATTTTAAGAGAAGATACATGAACCAAAGCCTAAAACTATTTTTCTCACAATTTCTATTATATAAGTTATTTAAACTTATAAAACATAGTAGTTGAGGCAAGTTCTGCACATAAGCACTGTCTGAAGAAGATAGTATTCAACAAGCATCTAAATTAATGTCAGTGTGTAAATCTGATTATTATTAATAAAGCACAATGTTTTCAAACAATGATACATTCATTTACTTTAAACTTAATTCTACTTTATTAGTAGTTGTTCATTTAAAGATATTATTGGAGAGTGCACATTTCATATTTTGAATTGAAAACAATTGAGCTGTTTGACAATTCAATATTCTAACACTCCCTTCACAGTCATGGTTATTCCATTCCTGACGTACTTGAGGCATCTCCAATCAGAGTTTTCTCTCTGGTGCTTCTCATGATAGTGATAGTCCCATATACACTGTCCCTCTGGCTTCCAGTTAGCAATCCCCACTGAAGAAAATAATTAAATATGTGAGGAATAAATGAGTTTTTTAAAGCAGCACGAAAATGAACTTTCCAATTAAAACTTAGAAATCCTGTTTCATATAAGTTAATTCTATTCAACCTAAGGTCAGCCTTACTTTTAAATTGTTGACAGTTTCACCTAGACTTAGATACAATTCTTTATAAATAAAAGGATCACTGCTTTTTATTCTTACTCTCAGGTTTAACTTACTGAACTCTATTAGAGCAGCCCACCTTTGCTCTGTACTTCTCACTTCCCTCACTTCCCTCACTTCCCTTTACCTCCCCCACCTGCAACCAACAACAACCGAATCACAATAGTAGCAAGTGTGTAAAGGGAAGCATCCTGCTTAACTTGATACATTACATGTTCGAAAGGAATTCTGTTCAGTGGAGGGAGGGATGGGGCAGAGAAGAGTTGAGTAAAGGAACATAATGACAATGTCCAGTTTCCATCATCTCCTAAATTAGGATATCATGGTCTGTTGTCATTTTTTTCAGGAAGTAGTATTGTGAGTTACTAGACAGAAGACTCATGGACATGAACAATGGGGGAAATTGGTTGTGGGATGGGGGGAATGGGGCAGGGGACAGCAATGGGAAAAAGTCAGAACAACTGTAACTAAACAATAATTTTAAAAAAGGTGGAAGGATAAAGGAAAAACCTCACAGACAAACAAATTTACAGTCATTACCAGGTGGGGGGAGGCAGGAGGGAGTAAAAGGGATAAACGGTGATGGAAAGAGACATGACTTGAGTAGTGAACATGACTAAGGTGATGTATTATAGAATTGCTCACCTTAAACATATATAATTTTATCAATCAATGTAACCTCAATAAATTTAATTAAGAGTAAAATAAAATTTGAAAAAAGAATTTACCATGCTTAAATAGGAAGATGAGGTTGAATATAGTTTTAATAATTTTGGGATTATTTATACCATAATTTACCTTTATTATTAAAATTAAATTACAATTAATAAGCATGTCTTTAAGGATTCAGTAACTTAATATACGTTTTCACCATTAATAAAAATTATATTCACCTTTAGTTTACACTGTAGTTGCTTCATTTCCAAATCCATGCTCCTTGAAGGACCAATTGATGTGACTTGTATCCGTGGAACTGTTACCTGGGAAACTTCTTCTGCCAAACTTGTGATTTCAGATGAGGACTCCAATTTCTTCAATAAACCTTCTTTTTCTTTTCGCAGTTCAGCCAAATCCAAACTTAGCTTCTTTTTAAAAAAAAATAAATGTAAATGTATTATAAAAGTAATTATATTTGACTTAACAATTATCAGCCTATTGCAGAAAATGCTAAGGAAAAGAAATACATTATAAAAAGTTACTACAAAAATTACCACCTCTATGAGTTTTCTATTAAGGTCAAAGGACTAGCAAAGGTTACAACAAAATGGACCAGCTGTACTCTGCAGCTTTTGGTTGGATGGTCTTTACTCGTGATGCGCTGTTTCTTTGCCTTCACATATACATCGGTGAGCCGGAGATGCACATGTTCGATAACCTTGACTTCAGGGCTGATGTACTTAACTAGTGAAAGCCAAGCTGGAGCAGGATGAGATAACAGATGTTAGTTGTTTATTCCACTGGGTAGGTCTTACCATTCTATACTGCAGCCAAAATGCTTCTCATTTAGCTACATAAATGTTAAGTCCAATTAGAAAAAGAGGCTTATTAGAGATTTGGTTCAAATAAATAGCATATAAACAAATTCACTCACTCTTATGAATTTGATTGATAGTTGACAAGTCCAATTTGTAATGCTGAGGTGGACTGCACTAAACTCCTTACATTTGAATTTTTAATAACATATACATTTTACTAAATGACATAGTGCTAATGTTTTTATGAAACAATGTAGCCCTTTTCACACCAATCTGTAGGCAGCAGAATGCCACCAAGCTGTAATGGCATAACAGCTCTGTGCTCCTTTCCAGGGTAACTGCACTATTTTATTATTCCAAAGAAGCTTATAGTATGGTGGTTTAACATAAGGAACAATGAGACAAAATGGTACTAAAATCTCTCAGAGGGGGGAAAATCTGTCTTTGTCAAGAATTCTAATTAGAAAGGGCAAAAGATATAGCTAACATGTACAGTAATATAAACATGGGACATAATAACTTAAGTATTAACACCATATTTCAACACGACTTCTAGAAACTACACAAATAAATCTATAATTGCATATGTACTTGTGTATGCATGTGTATACTGTTAAATATGAGTATTTCAGATCATGGATTCAAAACTAGGGCTTGATATATTTGATATTACACTATGTTTTGATGAAATAAAAAGTATGTTTGATAAAAATACTATTTTTTGGCTATATTTTTAACTTATAATCTAAAAGTGTGGTTCTATAGAGTCTCAGGAAATAATCATTCATAAATTTTCCCAATGGTACCTAATAATTAACATCTAAAAGCAAACTTAAAATTGCCATAAAGCTGAGAATCTTCCTGGTTACCATCCCAGCTTGAATTAATATCCCTCTCTGTTTATTGATTTTCTATGACCAATCAATTATCAGGTTCTACAAATTATGTAATGTTTCTCATATTCATTCCCTTCTGCCACTCTCTATTTTTTAAATTGAACTTAATGAACTCATACAGGTTTCAGATGTGCAATGGTCTGCACACTGTATGGTGTGTTTACCATCCCCAGTCTCCTTCCATCACCATTTATCCCTCCTTTACCTTCTTCTTCCTTTTTCTAAGTCCCCCTTCCCTCTGGTTATCACCATAGTATTGTCTGTGTCCATGAGTCTTTCTTTCTTTTTTTAAACTTTGTTTAACCCCTTTATCCTTCTCTCCCAACCCTTAATCCCACCCCTCAGCTCCAACAGCTGTTTGTTCTCTGTATCCATGAGTCTGTCTCTACTTTGCTGGTTTCTTTTGTTCATTAGATTCCACAAATAAGTGAAATCATATGGTACTTGTCTTTCTCTGACTGGCTTCTTTCACTTAGTGTAATACTGTCCAGATCCACCCATGCTGTTGCAGAAGGTAAGATTTCCTTCTTTTTTTTAAAGACTGAGTAGTATTCTATTGTGTAAATATACCACAGCTTTTCTTATCCACTCATTTACTGATGGGCCCTTGGGCTGCTTCCAAATCTTGGCTATTGTAAATAATGCTGCATTGAACATAGGGGCACATACATTCTTTTGAATTAGTGTTTTGGGCTACTGAGAATGAAATTAAAACCCTCCCTGCAACTTTCCCTAATTCAAACCATCTTTTATACAATTTCTGAAAACAAAACTGACCCCTTATTCCCTTATTCAAAACCCCTTCAAAGTTCCTCACCCATGTAGCATAAAGCTAGGATGTCTGCAGTCATGTCAAGGCTCGCTAAGATTTACCTTCCACCTGTGTGTCAGTCAGACATCATGTGAAGTCACACTTGCCTGTCATTTCCCAAACCAGTCTGCCATTTCTCCAGCAAGCACTCTGCATGTGGTGTTTCCTTCTGCCGAATTCCCTCTCCTGTTCAATGAGCAGCCTGTTATTTTCTCCTTTTTGAAAAATCCTCTGTTCTTACTCTTTTTCTTCAACAAAGTATTAGTAGCTTCTCCATTCTCTTAGCTCCCATAGCACTGTGCCTGTCCTCAACCTTGAACCCTAGAAAATCCTCACCAGGACTGTGCCTTTGTTCGCCTGTGTATGCCCTATAGTATCTACAAATAATGCCTTCCATATAGTAAGAACCAAAAGAAAGGTTTCAAAAATTCAAGTCTTCCTATTTGCAGTACAGATGGTGATAAAAGAATATAGTAACTTCAGCTGGTATTTATAATCCATTAGTTTATCACTACATAAATTAAAATACACTTTTATTAGCAATTTAATATTATTAGCTTTTACTTAAGTACTATGCACTGCAGCATTTGTCATTTCTGCATCTAAGTTAAACTTTGAGATTTTCATTTGGTAAGACATAACTCATGACTGTAATTCTAGGTCGGTCTCAGGCAACTCAGAAAACTAAATGATGAGGCTCTTGTCTTCCTATGAACAGCCCTGGTGGCTTCTCTCATTTGTTAAATTTGCATGCCATTAGATTTCTGTCTATTCCTTCCACAGTGGCAGATCCAGACACTATAAATATATCCTTCATGGAGGAAAGACCAAGCCAATAAATATGTTTCTCTAAAAGACATGTCTATGTAGATTTTAACTTCATTTAACAATATAAAAATTTATTGAATTAAGAAATACTGATTTTATGGATACAATAAACCAAATAACTCATAATATATTAAAATATAAATCATGTTTAGATTAAACAGTATTTAAAATCTACAACATTTAAAATACATTTCTAATAGTAGTTATTTATGCCTCAAAATGCCGTAAAAGCACTTGTTGCAACAGAGGAAACAGGCCATCAGTGTGGAATCCTTTGATTATCCCTTAGAATTTTGGACAAATAATTATGGCTCTATTAATGACTTCTCTCAGTTTAAGCATTCTATTTCTTATTTGAGAAGTACCATGGATGAGGCAAGAAGTATAAATAGCTTTCTTTGTCTACACTTGGTTTGGCATGTGAGACCACTACTATGGTGATCTTAGAAAGAGATTTGCTGTAAAATCTACCAATAAATTGAGATTATATATAAAATTATCATTTTTTAATCGGAAACATGATTCCCATTTCTATATTACATTTTCATCTACAATCCAGGATTTAAGAATAAATATTTAACTCATACTGAAACCATAAATGATAAGAAAACATATGAAAGAGTCATCATTTCTGGATTCTAGTTTTGGGTCTACTGCTTACCAGCTGGGTGGTGCTGAGCTAGCATTTCACTTTCTTATTTAAAAAAAGGAATGATGCAGCTTACCTAGCAAAGCCAATTGTGAGTGCAAAATATTCTAAAAAATCTATGATAGCACTTGGTAAATTTTAAATGTACAACATTATTGTTAGCATTCTTATCTTGTGGTAAATGCAACCATGTAATCTGAGAAGTGTCTTAAAGGCTGAGGACCTGGATTAATAAAAACCTTGGTTATTCCCTGGCTGGGTGGCTCATTTGGTTGGAGCATCAGTCATACACCAAAAAGTTGCAGGTTCAATCCATGGTTGGGGTGCATACAGGAAGCAACCAGTCAATGTTTCTCTTTCCATCAATGTTTCTCTCCCCACCACCACTCTCTCTAAAATCAATTTTTAAAATACTCATGTAAGAATTTTTTTAAAAAGCTTAGTTATGTATGTACAATAACCCTATAATTTCTCCCATGACAGAAATTTTATTTTTGTTGTAAGAATCATGTATTTGATCTTTTTTTAAATTTTATTTTAATCATTGTTCAAGTACAGTTTTCTGTCCTTTACTCCCATTCCAGCCGACCCACCCACCTCTCCCTACCTCCCTCCCATTTCCATTCTTTACTTAGGATCCCTACTATGCTACAAGCATGTTGCAGGCAGGTGCTTTACTCCGACACTCTTTATATCCCAGCAGTGCAGCCTTTTAAAAGTTCTATTTCAATTTAAAAGTTAACTTTAATGGGAATAAGTAGTGAAATTTCTATTGAGTTATGTGTAGTCAAATATTCTAACCAAAGGTTATAAAATAGAACTTGACACTATAAAAGTTTAAAACTAGACTACAGTAACCAGGGGGTGGAGGGAGAGGAATAATGGGGAAGTAGGGGAAGGGCCATCAAGGAACATGTATAAAGGACACAGGGACAAAGCCAAAGGGGGTAGGTTCCAGGGTGGGAGGTGGGGATGGGTGGGGCAGGGAGCTGTGGTTGGGTGAAAATGGAGACAACTGTACTTGAACAATAATAAAAAATAAAAATAAAACTAGATACTAGTTTTTATTATTTATTTAAATATAACATTGGAGAAGCTTAAGTCTCCAAAAAGGAAAGACCCCTCTAAGCAACTATAAGAATATACTGGAGAACCCATTCTTCAATAATGGGCACAGTGTTAGACAGAATCCCCAGGCAATCCCCAATGACCTATCCTTGTAGAATACCCTACCCTTGTATGTGGGTGGGACCCAAGAATAGGATAGGCTATCACTCCAATAATTACATTATTTGAATTGTGTTATACACTAAGAGGATTCAGTAGATGCAAATTATGGCCCTTAATCTCATAACTTTGAGTTAATCAAAAGCAAGCTTATCTTGGCTGTTCCTGACCTAATCAGGTGAACCCTGTAAAGGAAGGCCAGGTGACCTTCCTGAGGTCAGATTCCCCTGTTGGTCTTGAAGAAGTAACCTGCTATGTTTTGACGGGAGTATGTAAGGGGCTGTAAGTCAAGGATCTAAGGAAGGCCTCAGGAGTTAAGAAAAGTTCTTAACCAAGCAGCAATCAAGAAAACAGGTACCTCAGTCCTGTGACTACAGGACATGAATTTTCCCAACAAACACAAGAACTTGGGGGAGAAGCCTGAGCTCCAGAAAGGAAGGCAGCCCTGCTGACACACTGACTGCATCCTTGTGATACTTGAGCAGGGGATCTCTCTAAGGTGTGCCAGACTCCTGGCCCACAGAAATGTGAGGTAATTAGCGTGTATGTTGTTTCTAAGTTGATAAATGTGTGGTAATTTGTATGTAGCATGGAAAACTAACGAATACTAATTTTTTTAAAAAATCAACCCCTTTATTGAACCTATTCTCTGTTCCCTTATTGTTATCCTGCTCTACCTTTAGCAAGTATCCTGAACCTCACAGTGTATAGCTTATATAATGCCCTCACCCTGGTTTAATTTTCTTTCCTCACCCATAATTTTATGTTAATTTTATTTCAACTGCCTTTTAAAAAAAATTTTATTATATTTCCCCATTACCATTTAATCCCCTGATAGCCCCCTCCCCACCTGCAATCAACACACTGTCATCTGTGGCCATGAGTCCTTCTTCCTCTTTGCTCAATCCCTCCATCCCCTACCCTCTCCCCACCTTAACTGTCATCCTGCTCTCCATCTATGAGTCACTCTCTATTTTGCTTGTCAGTGTATTTTGTTCATTAGATTGCACATATGAGTGAAATCATATGGTATGTGTCTTTCTCTGACTGGCTTATTTCACTTAGCACAATGTTCTCCAGGTCCATCCATGTTGTTGTAAAGAGTAAAATTTCCTTCTTTTTTATAGCTGACTAGTTTTCCATCGTGTAAATATCCCATAGTTGTTTTATCAACTCATCTACTGATGGCCATTTAGGATTTTTAAAAATTGTTCCATGTTCTGTGCTAGAAATATAAATTGCCTCTAACCAGATCTACACTTCATAGCTTATTTTTATTTTTTTGAAATTTTATTTATTGATGAGAGAGAGAGAGGGAGAGAGAGAGATTGACCTGCTGTTCCACTTATTTATGCATTCATTGATTGATTCTTATATGTGCCCTGACTGGGGACTGAAACTGGAACCTTAGTTTATCACAACAATGCTCCAACCAACTGAGCTACCCAGCAAGGGTCAGACAGCACTTTGTAGTTCAATTGCCAAGCAAAAATCCTCTAGCCAGAAGCTTGCTTCCTTCTGCTGCTTTCAATGGTAACTGTGGAATCCCGTGAACAGTGTAAATAAGCCTCCTGTGACATTTGTCCCTTGTTCTCTTACATTGGAGTTCATTCGCGATTTTTTTATCTGAGCCACAACTTAACATTTTCTGGAAGATTTTGATATAGAATATCTAGATTCAGAAGCTGACTCAATATCTGTCATTCATCCTTTTTATAGATACTATGTTGTAGAAACTGTACTCTTATGTTTTTAATAATAAACAAAAAAGTTACAATTCATGCCTTCAGGTAGCTACCAGTCTATGACCTAGAAATATGTAACAATAAAATACATTAAATGCTCTGAAGAAATAAAACAGGAGGCAGAGGGAACTGCTGCTTCCTTAAATCCTGTCTGGTAAATGCTGGGTATCCCTCCTGATTTCTTTTGACAAGTCTTTCCTGGATGCTAAGTAGAACATTAAAGGCCATGGCTATACCAACAACCACCCTGATTTCCAGGTTTTACTCTGGAGAAAGTATCACCAGTAAGCTGAGGGAAGTCCTAAGGGGATCAAGTATCTCTTCTACAGCACGGAGCCTCAGTTAATATTTTTATGTTCAAGAATGAATTATCAGAAAAAATCAAAGGCCTATGGAAAATATTCTATTCTACAGTCCAAGTAAAAAGAAGTAACAGAAAAGGCTTTTGTGAAAAGAAGGGCTTAGGGAAAAAAATCTAAGGAATAATTTCCTTAATCACCTCATACATATGTATTTTTAGATACTCTCTTTGGAGAGATCTTGATATCTCCAAAGAAGAAAATACTCAACATCTGCTTATTCGATAGACATGCTTGCTAACTGTGGCACATGCAATGAACATGCTTTCAAGCATTCAACTAGTTCAGGGGCAGTGCTCCAAGGCAAAGGAATGGGACGTCGTATAGCTCTTCACTACTAATAGGAGGCAGACTCTGACCTAACATTTTTTCTGAGCAGTAACCACATTAAAGCACTGAAAGACACTGTTCGGTTCTCCCCGTATGTTTTTCACCACTAGGTTGGAAACTTAAAGTAATGAACCATTTAAAATTTTTGGAAAACATCTTTAGTTGGGATAGTGGAATGTGAAAAGTAGATAAAGAGAAATTCTAAAAAATCCACCTAAATGTGAGGGTGAATGTCAGGGTCACAGGAGCAGGGTTTCTGGGAAGTCAATGCAGGAAATAGTTGGTGGCGGAAGGATTCTTTGCAGTCCATGATGGGGCAAAGGTTGGATGTCAAATGTTGGAAAAGGTCAATCAGTAACCAGAGTAAAAAATGAGGGTCAGTTCTTGTCCATAAGAATAGGGGAATCTGTTGTTTTTCTTTCTTCTTTTGAAACAAACCCAAAGGCCTTGAGAGTCAAAGCAGGGAAAAGCAATCATTAAGTGGGAATAGTCTGTTTCCAATTACCTCGCCAAAATCTTTAATCTTGAATTCTGCATAGAACTGAGTGAATACATAAATAAATTCATTTATATCTCACAATCAGATTATTCTGGTTCATACTTGAGTATAGGCAGTGATTTTAAAAATCTTATTATTGTGATTTTTAAAACTTAAAACATCATAATTTTGTTACCAGAATTACAGCAAAAGAGACTGAAGAAAATAAATCTAGTTGAAAAATATCTATGTAAATCCTATGGGCAAGAACCCCCTAGAAAGTCACCATAATCGTATTGATCTTTCTCCCTCTGTGAATATAATCAACATTCTTTCATTGGGAATATTATTCTTTTAAAAGGAATAAAACTAAAAAAATAAAATTCTGTATGTTGTACATGTATAAGACTAAAAGCATAGTCACTTAATTAAAACATTATATGAGTTTAGAAAATTACATGGGTTTCTAGGTCGATAGAAGAATATTTTCCATACAAGTACTTATCTACAAAAATAAATGGTTATATTAATAACTCTTTCAAATTAATAACAAGTGTTTTAAATTTAAAACATGAGTTTTCTTTTGTTATGATATTCGAGATCTTTAAGAAAAAGAATTAAAAATTTAAAACTGGGAACCAAACAAGAAAAAGAACAAAGATCTTTGGCAGGGATGAAATTATTAATGTAACAAAATTTCTTATAAAAAATACACTGAGTTACTACATCACTCATTTATAAACCATTTTCTGACAGATGCAGTTATTAAAAGTCTACAGTATGTTTCACAAAATGTCAAGCAAATGAAGGTAATATAAAGGACTTTTTACCAATGCGTTTGCTAGTAGTTAGACTTCAGTAGCCTTTAGAGACCATTAAGTACCCTTTGGCTAATTGGCCAATGGTAGATTAATCCTCTTCTCATTCTAGCAGCACTATTTTAACACCCTTTATACTCTGTCAGGGTAGTGTCTGAATGACAAAATAATATTGTACATGAATAATAAGCAGAAAAGTTAAATTAACATTTCATGTTTCACATGCCATACCCGTGTGTCAGAAGAACTTTCTTTTTAAGTCACTGACATTCAACTTTTTAAACAATCTCATGTTGACATCTTATTGAGGTGAATCTTCCTAATTACTGCTAATTGCCTATCAGGAAAAAAACTGTTCATGAAGTGCGCTTGTCTGGCACCGATGAAGCCAGCTCCAGTGTGCACGTTAAAGACAAAGCGTGACACTTAAGGTGCTACTTTGTTGTAAGGTCATACTAAATATGGTGTGCAATTAACAAAGCAGTTTTTTATGATACTGAAAATGCCAATCTGCCCTGATGCGTTCAAATTATACTCTATTAGAGAAATATGGATATGTGCATATGGATAAGAGATGCTACCCTCAGTAACATTCACGAGAAGCAAAATTAATTCAGTGCCCTTACACTTTGTAATATAAGTCCTAGGTAATGCCCAATTAAAGGATTATTTTGTAAATATGTTTGAATATGATTGCTCAAAATGAAAATCACTATTTTTTCAAGTGTCAAATTGTTTTTAAAAGTTTACTAATACTTTAAGTTCTCAAAACATCCCCAGATACTGGAAACACTTAACATGCATCTTCTAATTTAATAGTTTTGACATTATATGCATTTATAATAAATATTAATCTGTGATGCTAGCAGTATAGTGTGTTTCAAAATAATGTGAATAACTAAACTAATGAATACTAACTGAGCTGAAATTAAACCATATCACTTAAATTTCTATCCCCACAACTAATGAAAATGAATCAGTAAAAATATATGTGAACTGACTTTGAAGTATTCATGGAAAAACATTCGACATAGTCATAGCAAGAAGAGCCCAACAGTAGGTTTGTTGATATTTCAGATCCTCTATTCTAGTTAGGCAAATAAAAACTGCCTTGAAAACAATATACCATATACTAAATAGGAGACAAACATTCAAAACCAAAAGTATACCCAGAATAATTCATCATCATTACTACCATGAGAACTTCTCAGTGTTCAAATAGTAACAGCATCAGTTCAGTCTCAGCCCTCTTAGACATTTCATCTACACATGGAGCTCTTACTGATGACATCAAGTTGCAATGCATTCCCAATTCTGAGTCCCTTCCTCAACAGGAATGAGAGAGGATGGCAGTCCCATGTGATGTCCCAAAGGATAAACTGAGCAATGTCTTTCTAAAGCTCTTTTCTTCACTCTCCTTCCTCTTTTATATACACTCAGCTAATCAAGTAGAAATATTTATTCCTCATATGTACTGTCTACACATATCCTCTTTAATTATATTCTCCTCAACCCCTTTGTCAATATTGTTTTTGGTAACTTAAGTTTTGTGGAAACAGATTCCACCCCAATTAAACTACTCAGACAATGAAGAAGAAAAAATAAACATGCCAAATCATCAAAAATATAAGTTGGTGTCTGAAACAACAATTTAAAAGAACTATGCACCCCAATGTTCATAGAAGCATAATTTACAATAGCCAAGTGCTGGAAGCAACCTAAGTGCACATTAGTAAATGAGTGGATCAAAACCCATGGTACATTTACACAGTGTAACTCTACACAGCAGAAAGAAAGATCTCCTATCCTTCCCAACAGCATGGATGGAACTGGAGACCATTATCCTAAGTGAAATGAGCCAGAGAGTGAAAGACAAATACCATATGATCTCACCTGTAAGTGCAACCTAACCAACCCAACCAACAAGCAAGCAAATTACAACCAGAGACACTGAAATAAAGAACAAACCAACAATAACCAGAGGGGAGGAGAGAGAAGGATAATGGGGGAAAACAGGGGAAGGGTCATAAAGGACATAGGGAAAAAGCCAAAGGGGGTAGGTTCGAGGGATATGTGAGGTGGGGGGCTGTGGTGGGGTGAAAATGGAGACAACTGTACTTGAACAACAATAAAATAATGTAATTTTATATGCCAAAAACAAGCTATAAATGTTTGTCATTTTGAAAATTGTGATTAGTTAAATAAAATATTTACTTTGGAAGAAATATATAAGTTGGTGTTTCAGGGTGATATTAAGACTGTATCTGTACTGTATTTAAGTAAAAAACAGCCATAAAATTTCAAGTGAAGTTACAGTGATTGAGTTATCAGGAACTATAGAATATCTGCAGAAGCCTCACAGAGACTGTCTCATCCTTCTCTGATTAAACTTGGTTTTCCTAAGCAACAAGATTATTTGATTGTTATTCCATCCTACTGGGGTGATATTACTTCTTGTACTATATTTTTAATTATACAAAAAGGTCTTTGTTGACTGGTCTGAGGATACGAATGCTCACAAAAAGTATTGTTACCAAATGGAAGTGAAACTCTAGAAAATTAAAAATTGCTCATAATACTTAATTCTTACAAAGACTTCAAAAGGACATTAATATTCTCTAAAATAATTTTTGACTTCTAAAAATTTATGTTAGACCATGATACATTTCTATAATTCATATTTTTATAAGATAAAGCATTTTTAACAAATCAGTCTCTAAAAAGCAAGTGCACGAACATTAACTTTGTTCACTTATACTGGAATCAATTCATAAGAATAATGCATTATCATGCTAATATAAAATATTACCAACTTTTGGGTAATAAACCCAAAGGCCAAAAATTGCCATTTCTAGCTCCAACTTTGTATATTCAAACTAGTAAAATGATATACATTATAAGTAAGTACTAAATATAAATAGCATGTTAATATTTAGAAATTAAAATATTTTACTGATAGGGTCAGTAGTTAACTGTATGTCTTTCCTCAGATGTAATATATCTAAGCTCTGAAAAAAATTACTTGGATTAAAGCCAGTTGGTAAATGAAAATAAATCCTACAACTCATTACAAATTTAACAGCAGCATTACTAAGTCTTCATATGATTTTGATTAATTGTATAAATACCCCCTACTAAAACTCGCAAGGTAAACAGTAATGTTTGTCTCTATACCCTGTGAAAGTTTCAGAGAGTAAAAGAAATTAACATTTCTTTAAAGGAGTAGTTTTCACAGTGTCTGAATCTGATAAAAGTTACTGATACCACTTAAAATGGGATTCTTGTCATTAAAAACTATTATGTGTGAAAATTACTAAAAAAAACTTACTTTTCATAGCATAGAGCAGAAATTTCCTCTAAAGGAATAAGAGATTCACAAAGCCTGGACTTAAGAGTATATTATTCAAGATATTTCTCATATTGTTTTAAAAAGCCCCCTTTTTATTGAATTGATTGGGATGACACTTGTTAACAAAATTACACAGGTCTCAGGCGCACACTCTACAACACATCAGCTGTACCCTGTGCTGTGTGTTCACCACCCTAAGTCGTGTCTCCGTCCATCACCATTTATCCCTCTGTAACCTCCTCTGCCTACCCTCATCCCCTGCCCTGGCCATTACTATTATCACACTATCGTCCATGTCCCTGAGTTCTTTCTCTTTTTCTTTTTTGCTCAATCCCTTCACCCTCCCATCCTGTCCTGCCCCCACAGCTGTCAGCCTGCTCTCTACGAGTCAGTCTCTATGTTGCATGTTAGTTTATTTTGTTCATTCGACTCCACATATGAGTGAATCATATGGTATTTGTCTTTCTCTGACTGGTTGATTTCACTTAGCATAATGTTCTCCAGGCCCATCCAGGCTGTTGCAAAGGGTAAGATTTCCTTCTTTTTTTTTAGCTGAGTAGTATTCCATTGTGTAAATGTACCATGCAGCCTTTTTATCCACTCATCTACTGATGGGCACTTGGGCTGGTTCCAAATCTTGGCTATTGTAAATAATGCTGCAGTGAACACAGGGACACATACATGCTTTTGAATTAGTGTTTTGGGTCTCTTCGAATAAATTCCCAGGAGTAGAATCAAAGTCCCCTCTTTTTTTAACACAAAATTTTTACATAGAAATTTCTTCCATTATCCTTCACTTCATTTTCAATTTAGAACTATCTTTGGTTTATCAGTTTTTCAAGTACTAAGGCTTGACTTAACAGAGTGGTCACCCAGTAAATTATCTGAATCTCAGTCAATTGTACTATATGATTAATAGAGATCTTTAGGAAGAAAGTAGTCTGGAGTTCTTTTTATTTTTATTAATGCAGTTGGTTTCTCTGCTTTTCTCCTCTATCAGTGATTCTCAAAGAGTACATACTGCCTACATATGTATTTTGGAAATTAATGGGGGCACTTTTGAGTACAATGACTGACACAAAAATGAGCGAGAGCCAGGAACACTAGATACACTGCAAAGTGTAGTCTGGCTCCACCCAACAGAAACTGCCTGTACCCTACATGACTTCTAAATTTCCTGCCAATTATTCAAGTAGGTGAAAAATATGCATATAATGAACCTAAATCCTAACTAAAAATTACATATAAACTGAGTATTTTTTCCTGGGGCCCTAGAAACTTATAAACCATGTAAATTAAGGGGTCTAGTATAAGGAAAGGATGTTACCACATAGCTAGTAACTATAGCCATGGATAAACTTAGTCTGAGCAGAAGAGATGCAAGATAAAGAGAAATTAAAGATATTAGAACATCTGGTTCCAGTTATCACTGTTCTTCCCAAGTCTATTCTCTTTAGTTCATCCTTTGATTTTGGGAGCTTTTTAAAAATTATATTAGTTTGAGTTCAGTTTCTATTAGTTGTTTTCTGAGTTCTGCTAAAAAAGCATTCTAAGAAACATTGGACAATCTCTTCTCGGTTGTCCTATTTTCAATTCCCTTATGCCATGTGACACTGTTGACTGATCATTCTTTTTCTTCTTAAAAACTGTTCCCTTCCTGTTCTTGTATTACTGCACTCCCCTACCTGCTCCTTCGCTTACTCCCCTTCTGTTCATATACCAGATACTCCCCCACTAACTTATGTCTTGCTGCAAAGATTTGCTCCACCTCTAGCATTCTTTCTCTGGGATAATGGCATCAGTAGGTTTCTTCCTTCATTTTTATGAAATATTTCAAATATGCAAAAGATATATGAAGGAAAATATAATGAACACCCATATATCAACCATTCAGCAAAGACAATGGATTACCAATACACTTGAAGGCCATGAATCCCTCATCTGACTCATCAGAAATAATCACTATCCTGAATAGCTTTGATGTTTATAATTCCCTTATATTTCTTTACACTTACTACATTTATATATTTCCAATAAACACAATTTTAAGACATTCCTTTTTCATATTTTAATATCTCTAAGTTTTACATTTAAATATCCTACTGCTCACTTGATAGCTTCACTTCAGTGACAAATTACCGCTTGGTTACAATGATAAGCTGTCATTTATTTTAGCCCCTAGGTATTTACATTTTTCTTTTCTCTTTTTTGCAAGTTCTGATGTTCCTTTATAAGGCTTTTGCTATATTTTATCCAATATTCATATCTAATATGAAAGCAATTTTGCTTTCATATGAGGTTCCCACCAAAAATATTTAGCATTTTGTATTTTCATAAATGTACTCTATAATCTACTTTCTAGTCAGTTTAATTAGAATCCTGGCAGATGTCTTAAATATTTCACCTTTTTAAAACCTTCCCATGTATGACTGGTCATCAAACTCTGTTATGCCACTGTAAAATAATCTTGGTTTTTCCCTAACTCTTTCTACTTCTGTTAGTATTGTCTAGATACTTAATCATCTTTTGCCTCAATATTTAGTCAGTCTCTTATCTAGTTGTTTACATTTAATCTCTATGCTCTCAAACTGGAGTCTCAGTCCTTAATTTACATCAGAACCGCCTTAGAGCTTTTAAAAACTAGCAAAGTGCAGTGACCACCCCCAGCTATTGATTTAATTGGTCTAGGGTAGGGTCTTGAGCATAGATATTTTTAAAAGCTACCCAAGTGAGATAGCAAGCAGTTAGGGTTGAGAACCACAACTATACCCGATTACTCACTATTTTCAACAAACCACATTTAAAACTGATGCCTTTCAAAACGTTCCATTTTCTAATGGCTTTGTTCCATGCACACGACTTTCGGAATCAACCAAATTTTAAGTCTACAGCTAAATGTCACCTTCTTCAAAAGCCTTATTAAATAATGACAGCAATAAATGACTGTCTATTCCATCTACTACATGTCCATAGTATATTTTACACACACGCACACACACCAACCATGCTACATGTATCTCAATGTCTTTGTATTGTGATTCTCATGTCTAACTCCCCTATTAGTATCTTATATAGGACAAAGACCATGTTTAATTGGTTGTGGGATAGCCTATTATTGGAGTGCTTTACATATATTATATGCATTATACTACACTGAATTGCAGCAAACATAACACATATATCTATCCATGTGCAAACCAAATTCTAAAATATATGCCTATTTAAATCTAAAAGTCCCGCAGTGATAAAAATGTTATAATTTGTCACTTCTTGGTATATTGCTTTCTAATGAGATATACTTACCTGGATGTATACTGATGCAAAGAATGAAACCATTACTAGGAATATATTATATAAGAATATAGGAAAATACAATGGTGCAATACATTGTAACACTGTCCATTATAAATAGAAAATAAACACTGTGCAATATATTATAATTCTGTTCATTATAAACAGGAAATAAAATTTCTGACTGATCTTATTTAGGTCATACTTTCGTAATATTTTCTGTGGTAAACTCACAAGTGCATCTGAAAACAGAGTGTTAGTATGATTTTATGGTACAGAGACTTCTAAGTGATAATAATTGTTTCTTACAAAGTCTAATATAAGACACAGACATGCTGTTCAGTCAGTTCATCTAGAAGATAGGACATAGGAATAAGACAGTCACGTCCAATTCCACATGGATTCTCAGCTCAGATCCTGGTTTTTGCACAGTTTACCTTGTGAACATGATCCGAGTGACATTTCACAAATTCCTGGATAAATGTTGCTACACTCTGCTAGGAGAGAGACAGGCTATGTCATGCACAGATCAATAACAGCACTGTGTTTCATCAGACTCAAAATCAAAAGTGCTTCATCTGGCAAAAGCCATGGCCCTAGAGAATTTGACATATATAAACTGAATACCCTCCAAGAAATGTATATATACTACACAAGCTTTTGGGGTAAAATAAAAGAAAATTCTGGAGAGAGTTCTCCAGGCCATATTTTGTAAAGCATTCCTTCTCTTACTTTTGAAAATACTGTCATGCCTCCTTTTGTGATGCTAATCTTTGGGGAATACATATAAAGGGAGGGACAGCTTTGGGGTGATAAAAGGAGTACTCTCTTCTTTTAGAAAACTTACAGGGCCATTGTGCAAATCAGAGTCCACAAAATTAAATGCCTGTAGGAACCAGAAAGGTAGCATAAATAAGTGATGTGGGCCTAGTAGGGTTTGTGACAAACAGGAGATGGTGTACCTCATTCTCCTCGAAAGCACCATACCCACTTATCTTACTAACTTTCATATCAAATTCCTACTTTCCAACACTTTCATGACACTACTAATCTGTTAGCTGGTTTGTCAACTTTCTAGTAAGCTCCTTCAGTGTCAACAATGCCTTCACTACTTTAATGTGAATGAATATTCACTCTTGATGTATATGTATGGATTGCTCTTCCATACATAGTATGTATGAAATCTGCTTCTTCCATTTCCAACTCTCAAATTGATTTTCTAGTTTCTTCTCACAAAAGCCTATAGAATACTTTCACTTACTTACATGTCAAATTACCACCTCAAACTTAATAGATTACAACAGAATTCTTTTTTTATTTTATGTTAATCTCAAAAGAAGATAAATGCTCTGGGAAATGTTGCATGCAACAAGTGATACATGAACCAGGCTTTGAGTGATATGCTGGATTTAGAAAAATGTAAAGAGGAAGGTTCTTGACATAGAAAATACTTTTATAATCTTGATAAAGAATGTGCATTATCACATAAGTGACTTGATAAAAACTACTCAATAAGTCAAGCTCCATCCTTTTATTGAGAATTTACTATGCCCTCAATTATAAAAGATTCTGTAATTACACTTTTCAAAGAAGTACAGCATGTGCTTTTTTGCCCTTAAAGAGCTAATTTGCTACTAGATACAACAAAACATGTTAAACTTTAAAACTATTAAATGCAAAATTGAATAAAAAATAGCTTACGAAGGTAGAAAGATTATGGAGTTAGGATCAACAGATAGATGTAGCACTGCCTGGTGTGGCTCAGTGGATTAAATGCAGGCATGTGAACCAAAGGGTTACCAGTTCGATTCCCAGTCAGGGCACATGCCTGTATTGTGGGCTAGGTCCCCAGTGGGGGATGTGTGAGAGGCAACCACACACTGATATTCCTCTCCCTAGTTCTCTCTCCCCTTTCCTCTTTCTAAAAATAAATAAATAAAATCTCTTTTAAAAAGAGAGATAGATGTAGATTATAACTCTAGAACTACCAAATTAGCCTGACCTTGGGCAATTTATTTCAATTACTTAAGCCTTAATTGCATCATATATATATAGGAGGATCACACCCTCCCAGTAAGGTAAAAAATAGGCCTAATTGTCATTGAACAAATGCTAGCTGATGTTTTTTGTGAAAGGCAGTAGAGTGTAGGGTTTAAGAGCATAAGTACTGGAATCACACTGCATGGATTAATCCCCAGTGTTGACACTTATGAGTTCTATGACTTTGGACATGTTATTCTCTCTGCCTCAGTTTCTCCACATGTACTAAAGGATCAGACAGAGTATCTATCTCTTTGAATCACTGTTGCGGTTAATTAATTAACACAGGTTAAACATTTAGAGGAGTGCCTAAAACATAAATCCACAAAAAGCACTGGCTAAGATTTGAAAGAATGAATGCATCAGCATAGACAAGATTAGTAACAATTTTCTAGAAAAGGTACATTTTGTCATGGTGCTGGGGTTCCATGTAGGGAAATGAGGACTATAACAATAGGTTAGTTGGGCAGATCATGTAAAATCTTGAAAAATTGCTGAGTAGTTTGGCCTTGAAATGGTCATACATGGTAATGAATTGTATGTTCTCTAAGTAGGTAATGAAATCCACATTCTAGCGAAATTACTCTGGCAATAGGACACGGGAAGCAATGAAGAAGAGACTAGAGAAGCCAGCTAGAAGAATGTTACAGTACACAAAGAAAAGAAGATAAATACCGGTTGGTAGTAGGAATAAAAGAGGAAAAAAATAGGATTTGGTTGCAGATTTGATTTAAGGGTAAAAATATGTATAAAGAAGAGTCAAGGAAGATTCTGAGGAAACACTTTAGAAGAGGATATGGTTCAGGGAAATTTATTTTGTTTTGTTTTGTTTTGTTTTGCTTTGAACATGATGAGTCCATGGTAATAGAGAACTGAAGACATAAAACCTTCTATAGTAATCTATTAACAACTCTTCAGTCTATCATGGGGAAAACCTGTTTTAAGAAAAAAAGCTTTATATACTAGCATTATTGAAAAAGACTTAAAAGAAGATAATTAAGGTGTTGTCACTATGAATCCTCCTTTGTATATTTTTATTGCATAATTCCACATTTGGTTCATATGTTAAATTTTAAGCACATTAATTTTAATCATTATTACCAACTAAAGTTAAAAATTTTTCACTTTCAGCCAAGATAGAGGCATAGGTAGACTTACTGTGCCTCCTCGCACAACCAAAATAAGGACAACAAAAATTTAGAAACAAAATAACAACCAGTACTAACAGAAAATTGAACTGTATGGAAGTTTGACAACCAAGGAGTTAAAGTAGACACATTCATCCAGACTGGTAAGAGGGGCGGAGTCAGGCAACTGGGCTGAGAGGGGTCGCAGAAAAAACAGTGGTGGCCGGCGGACCCTGGGCAACGGGCAGCAGCAGGTGAACTCAGCCAGGTGGCGGATTATGGAGGGGCGCAGCGTGCAATGTGGCTTGTGGAACCTGGTGGTCCCACATTCTCATGCAGATAAACCAGGTGAAACTGGAGAGTGAGACAGACTGTGCAACCCAGGGTTCCAGCTCAGGGAAATAAAGCCTCAAAACACCAATGGAAAACACCTGTGGGGGTTGAGGTGCCAGGAGAGGCTCCCAGCCTCACAGGAGAGTTTGTCAGAGAGAACCACAGGATCCTAGTATGTACACAAACCCACCCACACAGGAATCAGCACGAGAAGGGCCCAGTTTGCTTATGGGAAGTGGGGGAAGTGACTGCAATCCAGCAGAGAGTGGAGCAAGCGCAGTTATTCCCTCTCGGACCCCTCCCCCACATACAGCATCACAAAGCAGGGAGGTGGGTTGCCCCACCTTGATGAATACCTAAGGCTCCGCCCCTCACTACATAACAGGCATGTCAAGATTAAAAAAAATGGCCCAAATGAAAGAACACATCAAAGCCCCAGAAAAAATACAACTAAGCGACAAAAAGATGGCCAACCTATCAGATGCGCAGTTCAAAGCACTGGGGATCAGGATACTCAAGAATTGGTTGATTTTGGTCGCAAATTAGATGAAAAAATGAAGGCTACGCTGAGTGAAATAAAGAAAAATGTACAGGGAACCAATAGTGATGGGAAGGAAACTGGGACTCAAATCAATGAAGTGGACCAGAAGGAAGAAAGAAACAACCACACAGAAAAGACTGAAGAAACAAGAATTCAAAAAAATGAGGAGAGGCTTAGGAACCTCTAGGACATCTTTAAACATTCCAACATTCGAATTATAGGGGTACCAGAAGAAGAAGAGGAAGAGCAACAAGTGGAAAACTTATTTGAACAAATAATAAAGGAGAACTTCCCCAATCTGGCAAAGGAAATAGACTTCCAGAAAGTCCAGGAAGCTCAGAGAGTCCCAAAGAAGTTGGACCCAAGGAGGAACACACCAAGGCACATCATAATTACATTCACCAAGATTAAAATGAAGGAGAGAATCCTAGAAGCAGCAAGAGATT
>CM052540.1:57952696-57965423 GCA_028533065.1 Trachops cirrhosus | reverse complement strand
TTTCTCAAAAGAGACCTTACAGGCAAGAAGGGGCTGGAAAGAAGTATTCCAAGTCATGAAAGGCAAGGACCTACATCCAAGATTGCTCTATCCAGCAAAGCTTTCATTTAGAATGGAAGGGCAGATCAAGTGCTTCTCAGATAAGGTCAAGTTCAAGGAGTTCATCATCACCAAGCCCTTATTCTATGAAATGTTAAAGGGACTTATCTAAGAAAAAGAAGATAAAAAACATGTATAGTAAAATGACAGCAAACTCACAATTATTGACAACCACTCCTAAAACAAAAGCAAGAACAAACTAAGCAAAGAACTAGAACTGGGACAGAACCTCAGAAATGGAGATCACAGGGAAGGTTAGCAACAGGGGAGTGGGAGAAGGAGAGAGGGGGAAAAGGTACAGAGAATAAGTAGCATAGATGGTAGGTAGAAAATAGACAGGGGGAGGGTAAGAATAGTATGGGAAATGTAGAAGCTAAAGAACTTATAAGCATGACATATGGACATGAACTAAAAGGGGGAATGTGGGTGGGAGAGGGTATGCAGGGTAGAGAGGAGTGAAGAGGGGAAAATGGGACAATTGTAATGCATAACCAATAAAATACATTAAAAATTTTTTTATTAAGTATTTTTAGAATATAAAAACCCAGAACCAAGCATCTAGATCTGAAGATATTTATAGAGCATTTCTCTATTTTCAAATAATCTATGATAATAAAGGTTTACTGCCTCAAATCTTACAAAAAAAGGCAAGAGTAAAATAATAAATATATTAAAAAAAAGAACATAATGTAGTTTTTAATTCATTTTATCTACACAATATTTTGATTCTAGAACACTAAAATGAGTTTCCTTCCCTCCAATAATTCTGTATCCCTTTTTAAAAAAGATTTTATTTATTTATTTTTAAAGAGAGGGAAAGGGAGAGAGAAAGAGAGGGAGAGAAACATCGTAGCAAGATTTTGTAGAAATCTAGAGATATATAGTGTATCTACCTCTTAAAATCTATTTTGTTATTTAAAAACAGAGAAAAATTAATAAAATAACTCATATGAATAAATAATATGGATTATTCTGCTTAATCTAAACACATTAGTTCAAGAGAGCTTTTTTTAAAAATAAATTGTGCACTGTAAAGTTTCATGAACATTTACATTTGATATCTATCAGTTGATATATTATTTACTAACATAAAACATTCAAAAGGTTTTCTAAAAGGTGCATTTATGGGCAAAGCTTCATTTTCTTTTTTATTATGGATTCTGGTAGCTTGCTTCTGTGAGTCAATGCTATTTATGTCTGTATGATGACAGACAGACACATATTTGACTATAAAGAAGCTTCCATGGTCATAGTACCCTTAACTAGTACTACTGGAACAAAAATGGTTGACATTTACATCTTGTTATTCTTAAGATTTGGGACTCATTTTCCACATTTCAGATGAATTAAGAGTTAAGTCTCTTAAGTCAAACAACTGAGCATTCCAAACTGGAAAAGCTGGTCATTATTATTAGGTTAACATATTTCTATTCCCTGTTCATTTTTGCAATAAAAAATTGAATATATCGGAGGAAGAAAATATACTGTCCTAATTAGAGACAAATTTTAAGAAATTAACCTTAAATATATTTTACTTCATCAAGGTTAATAGTAATTGAAGTTAAATGTCTCATGTAATAGTAGGTTCTTTACATATCTAAAAATGTTACATCACTCTTATATTCTACCATAACATGTATTACCTAATAAATTATGTTGGCAGTAGACTTTATTAATTTGAATAATTTTTATTGTATTATTCTGTTACCAATAAATGTATTATCAGCAAAATTCATTCTGCTACCACTACTACTACTAGCCTTTTATTTTCCTATTTAAAACCAACATTTTTTAAAAAGGGTTACTGAGATATAAATTCACATAGCACATTATTCACCCACTTAAAGTATACAGATCAATGTTTTTAGTATATTCACAGATATGTTCAACTATGACCAAAGCCAGTTTTAGAACATTTTCTATCACTTTACAAAGAAACTTGTATACTTTAGTAATCACTCCCATATTCTTCCATCCCTCCCAGTCTGAACCATTTACTAATCTACTTTCTGTCTCTAAAGATTTGCTTATTCTGTATATTTCATATAAACAGAATCACATAATATGTGTTCTTTTGTGACTTGCTTTTTTGACTAGGTTTAATGTCTTTAAGGTTCATCCATATTGTAAGATGTATCCATACTTCATTATTCTTTTGTGGTTTAATAATATTCTCTTACATGTACATATCATAATTTATTTATCCATTCCTTAACTAATGGGCATGTAGGTTGTTTATACCTTTTGGCCATTATTAATAATGCAGCTATGAACACTACTGCTGTAACACTTACTATCTCCTTGTACAGAGCCTTATGGTAAGACAGAGGTAAGAGCCCAGGTTTCCTCATTTCTTTCCTGAGCATGCACTCAGCTCTGTGAATGCATGTGTCCTACAGATTCCCAGGAATGTGTCAGAGCCTTTCAAAACTTTTATGGGTGTATCATTCCCCAGTTCTTCCTTTTAAGCTACTTAGTTAATATATCTAACTAAGATATAATCTTAGTTAGGTCAATGTCTAACTAATTGACCTAAACTAGAAGCCTTTACCTCAGGCAGACTAAAGTTAAAACATCTGCCTGTAATTGTTTTTGATAATACCATCTCCTCACCACCACTTCCTCCTCTCCTCCAGGAAGAAGGCAGTTCCCACAGAAAGAGATCAGAATCTTCTTTTTAAATGGGGTCTTCCAGGGAACCAACAGACAGGTCAAATGATGACAATTATTTGGGAATATAGCTTAAAGGTGTTCCAGCTCCATTCTGCTTTTTCTGGAAGCTTCCAAGCTATACGGGTATATAGACCACCATATTTCCCAGGCTACTGCTGAGCTGGGAGAATGGGGGATGGAACTAAAACAAATTAAAATGCCACAAGTCTCCTGTTCTAATTTAGATTCAGGTGTTTTGTTTTGTTTTGTTTTTAATGAACACTCCCTAGACTGTTACAAGGGTTTGGTTAATTTCCAGAGTTTCAGGGAGAAATGTAAGTGTTCCTCAACATGCACAAAGTCTCAATAAAATGCTTTATAGTTTTCATGTAAAATACTTTCATTTGCTTTTCAATCATTTTAATAAGAAATTCAATCTTCAATTATTTTATTTATTTAATCTTTATTATACATTTTCAATTACCATTTAGTCCCTTTTTTATTCAATAAGGGATTATAAACATAACTTTGAGTCATCAGTTCATTGCCTTAAGAATATCACATTAACCCTTAGAAAATTAGATTATCTACCCCTTGTTATGAAACTGTTGATTTCCTGACTATTTTTGTCTGCTTTTATTATTTTTACGGGGGAGTAAAGTTTCAAAGTCCTTACATTAATAGTGATACATTCTACAACATGGAAAATTTTGAAAACATTATGCTAAGTGAAAGAAGCCAGACATAAAGCCCACGAAGAGTATGATTCCATCTATATGAAATGTCTAGAATAGGCAAAACCACAAAGATGAATGGTTGCTTAAGGCTTGGAGAGATGGGGGAATGGAAGGATGATAGCTAAAAGGTACAGGGTCTATTTTTGAGGTTATAAAAGGTTCTAAAATTGATTTTGGTGATAGTTGTATAACTTTTTCAGCATTATAATAACCACTGAATTAAATGAGAGAATTGTATGGCATGTGAATCATTTCTCACCAATTACAAAAATAATAAGAGTGGATGATTTCATAGTTCACTCTCAATAATTGGATATGGATGAGTTCAACATCATTATCAACCACTGAACCCTATACGAGGTCTATCTGGAAAAAGTCCAGCGACTGTTAATATAACGAGAACCGTTTATGTGACATAAATTTAACTTGGCAGCCAGGAAGAGGGGACTGGAATGCTCATGCATGAGCAATGACAACTTCACTGTACTAGTCCATGGGAGTGGTAGATTGCCATTTAGTGAGCATATGTACTGTGTGGCCGTCACATTCAAACTGACTGAGAAGATCCAATATGGTGGACGAGTAAGTGGAAGCTACACTAACCTCCTCCCAGGAGCAATCTGGAATTACAACTAAATTATGGAGAAATCATCCAAAATAAACAACTGAACATAGATGGAGAGACACTTTATAACCAAGGACAGACAGATGAAAGAGCTTCACCACAATGTGACTGGTAGGGAATGCAGAGGAGATGCGAGAGAGGGCTGACTGGACTCCCATGAGCTTCAGGTGAAGTGCTGGAGAAATATTTCAGCAGCCGGGGTGTTCCCCCTGAGAAGTGTAGGGTCTAAACCCCAAGCTGGGCTCCCAAGCCTGTAGCACCAGAGCCTGAAAAGTACCCAGATAACATCCAGCTGGGAAAAGTGGCAGGATTTCTCTCTGCCAGGGCCAGATAGCTGGAGTCTCAGAGATCCTTTGAAATGGTCAATGTATAAAATTTCATTTGCAGCCCCTTACCCTGGGTTCTGGCAAAGAGAAGGCAGAGAGGACTAGAGACTTTTGAGGTGAAACTGGGGCTGGTGGCTTTGAGGAGAGAATTGAGAGAGCAGCTGCCACAATCCTGGTGCTGAGTCATTCCCCATACTGTAGGAGCCATCTTGCTCAGGCAGACCACCCCCCTCCAAGTGCCATCAGCCTGGGGGGAAGCAATAGCCCTGCCCACAGAAATTACTATGCCCCACTCTGTGGTGCTTAAGCCCGGCTGTTGATTACAGAGTGACTATATTAACAACTGAGGGAGTCAGTCACAGATGTTGGATCCCTGGTAGTCTTGAACAGGCTGCCTAAGGCCAGATTGGGACACTATCTGACATCACCAGAGGTGGATTGAGAAAGCAAAAATGGTGGTAAATACTAAATTCTACCAAGATGAAATCCATCCTGGTCTTCTTCATGATTTGTGATATTTTCTCTCCTGCACAGTTTTTTAACATTCATTTCCTGTCCTTCAAGTTTATGGACATTAAGTTACTAGATTTTATATTATAGTTTATTTTAAATCTCATTGTGCTCCTCCCTTCTTTTACCCCATTTCACTTTCTTCTTTCCTCTTCTTATTTTCACTTTAAATTTGTTTTCTTTCTTGTTACAACTTGCTTCTATTCTATACTCTTAGTATATCTCCCCTCTCCAGCCTCTCAAAACCATTTTTCTTGTCATTGGTTATCTCACATTCTTTTTCCCACTCTTAAAATACCTGTGTTCTCTTTCCACCTTTACCAGTCTTTGCTCGTTTGTTGCAAATAGCACGACTGTTGTTGCATTTCTTCAATTTTATCTCTAGATCTTCAATATTTTGGTATTTCAAATCTCAGATTGTACCATTCCCCTCTTCTACTCCATTCTACCTTCCTCTTGCTCTTTCTTTTTTTGTCTGTCTCAAATTTTAATTTTTCCCTGTCTTAACCTGGCTTTTGTTCCTCACTCTTAGTATTCCTTCTCCCTCTATCATCTCAAAAACCACTTCCCTTCCCTCTCAACATCTCTTAAGCTTTTCTTTCTTTTTTCCCCCTCTTATTCCCATCTCACCTATATTAGTCGTAGCTCATTTGTTGTTGATAGTGCTGTGGTGGGTCTTTTTCCCCAATTTGATTCCTAGTTTTAGAAACTTATTTACTTTTTTTTTCCTTTTCCTTTCTTTCTCACTTAATTTTCTTTTAACATTTCTGTGTAACCTAATACTATATGGTTCCCTTCTCTTGCTCCATTCCATCTTCTTCACTCCTTTTTTTATTTACAATGTAAATTTTACTTTCTTTCACTCTTCACCTTGCTCTGATTCCCTGCTCTTACTTTTCCTCCTCCATCTACGCTCTCAAAATCATTTTTCTTTCAGTTAGTCATCACATATTTGTTTCTCCTTTCTATAATAGTTTCATCTCTTTACACCATATAAATACTGGCTCATTTTCTGTTGACAGTGTAATTGTGGGTGGGGGTTATTTTTGTGGTTGTGGGTTTGTTTCCTGAGCTGTTTGGTTTTGTTCTGGCCTTACCTACACAACAGCATACAAGACATGGTGGGGAGAGTGACCCTCAGTCAGTCAGCTGGAGGGAAGGATCCATCAGAGAATGACCAACAGTCAAAATCCAATCACAACCATAGAACCAACATAAACAGCACAAAGGGCATCCCAAGAGCATCAAGTTCAGTAGATTAAGGAGACAGTACCACTAAATCCCACAGATCTCCTACCACAGAAATTCATGCCGCAAAGAAAGGGAGTCAAAGCAGATCAATCTAAGAAGCAGAAACAAACCAGAAGAGTCCCCCCTAAAATGGGGAAACAAAGAAACAACCCCCAATTGAAAGGAGACGAGGAATGCCCAGGAGTGCTAAATGAAATGGAGGCAAGTAAACTATAGCACACTGGGTTCAAAATAATGGTTATATGAAAACTCAATGAGCTCAGTGAGAACTACAAAGAACTACAGGGAAGCTACAAGGAACTTACTGTGAACTACATCAGCATGAAAAAGGCTACAGAAACTATCAGTAAGAGCCAGGAGGGAATGAAGAATACAATTTCTGAATTAAAGAACACAGTAGAAAGAATTAAAAGTGGGCTAGATGAAGCAGAGGGTTGAATCAACAAGCTGGAGGACAAGGTAGAAAAAAATTCCTAGACAGAATAACAAAATGAAAATAGCCTCAAAATGAATGAAGAGGGGTTAAGGGAGCTGCAACACAAGGTAAAATGTAATAATATCTGTACCACAGGAATACCAGAAGGAGAAGAAGGAGAGCAAGGCATAGAAACCTGCTTGAAAAAGTAATGACAGACTTGATGAGAGAAACTTACCTAACTTGATGAGAGAAAAAATCATATAAGACCAGGAAATATAGAGGGTCCCAGTCAAGATGAATCAAAGAGGCACACTCCAAGACATGTCATAATAAAAATGCCAAAATTTAAAGACAAACATAGAATATCACAGTTAGTAGAAGGAAGGAAATAATCAAAATTAGAGCAGAATTAAATGACATGAAGACTAAAAGAACATTTAAAAGGATCAATAAATCCAGGAGTTGTTTCTTTGAAAAGATAAACAAAATTGACAAGCCCTTAAGCAGACTCATCAAGAAAAAAAGAGAGAGGACCCAAATAAATAAAATCAGAAATGAAAAAGGAGAAATTACAACCAATACCACAGAAATACAAAGGATTGTAAGTAATTACTACAAACAACAATATGTCAAGAAATTTGACAACCCAGGAGAAATGAACAAATATCTAGAAACATATAATATTCCAAAACTGGAACAAGAAGAAGCAGAAAGCCTGAAGAGACCAAGAACAACTAGTTAAATTGAAGCAGTAATCAAACAACTCCTGGCACACAAAAACTGTGAAGCAGACGGCTTCACAGGTGAAATTTACCAAACATTCAAAGAACTACCACTGATCCTTCACAAACTATTCCAAAAAATGTAAGACAGGCAAGTTTCCCAAATTCTTTTTATGAGGCCAGTATTATCCTAATTCTGAAACCAGGTAAAGACACAACAAAGAGAGAAAACTACAGGTCAATATTGCTGATGAATATAGATGTTAAAATCCTCAACAAAATATTGGCAAACCAGATCCAGCAATATATTAAAAAGATCATATACCATGATAGTGTGGGATTCATCCCAGCGACGCAAGGATGGTATGATATTTGCAAATCAATAAACATAATATACCACATAAACAAAAAGAAAGACAAAAATCACATGATTTTATCGATAGATGCTGAAAAAGCATTTGATAAAGTATAGCACCCATTTCTGATAAAAAAGCTCAACAAAGTGGGAATATAGAAAGTAATCTCAACATAATAAAGGCCATACATGAGAAACCTATAGACAACATCATACTCAGTGGGAAAAATCTAGAAGCTTTCCCACTAAAATCAGGAACAGGACAAAAATGTCCATTTTCACCACTTTTATTCAACATAGTATTGGAAGTTCTAACCACAGTAATCAGAAAAAAAATAGATATAAAAGGCATCCAAACTGAAAAGGAGGAAGTAAAACTGTCACTATTTGCAGACATGACAGTCTAAATAGAAAAATCCTACAGGTCCCCCCCAAAACTATTCAACCTAATAAGTGAATTCAGCAAAGTAGCAGGATACCAAGTCAATATTCAGGAATTGAAGGCATTTTTGTACACTAACAATGAAATATCAGAAACAGAAACTAGGAAAAAAATCCCATTTAGTAAATAGAGACCCAAAGAATAAACTTAACCAAAGTGGCAAAAGACCTGTGCTCAAAAAACTACAGAACACTGAAGAAAGAAACTGAGGAAGATACAAAGACATGGAAGTCTCCCTGTTCATGGATTGAAAGAATCAACATCATTAAAATGGCCATACTACCCAAAGCAATCTATAGATTCAATGCAATCCCTATTAAAATGCCAATGACATATTTCACCCATTTAGAACAAATATTTCAAAAATTTATATGGAAACAAAAATGACACCAAATAGCCACAGCAATCTTGAGAAAGAAGAACAAAGTAGGAGGGATCACAATACCTGATATCAAACTATACTACAAGGCCACTGTAATCAAAACAATCTGACACTGGCACAAGAACAGACACATAGATTAATGGAACAGAACAGAGAGCCCAGAAATAAACCCATGTCTCTATGAATAATTAATATTTGACAAAGGGGGCAGAATCACAAAATCGAGTGAAAATAGCCTCTTCAATAAACGGTACTGGGAAAACTGGAATAGTACATGCAAAAAATGAAACTCAACCACCAACTTATACCATACACCAGAATAAACTCAAAATGGATGAAAAACTTAAACATAAGCCACGACACCATAAAAGTCCTAGAGGAACACATAGGCAGCAAAATTTCAGATATCCCACGCAGCAATACTTTTGCCAATGCATCATCTAGGGTAAAGGAAATAAAGGAAAGAATAAACAAATGGGACTACATCAAGTTAAAACGCTTCTGTATAGCTAAAGTAAACATCATGAAAATGAAAAGGGGAGCCCTGGCTGGTGCAGGTCAGTGGATTGAGCAATGGCCTGCAAACCAACGGGTCACCGATTTGATTCCCAGTCAGGGCATATGCCTGGGTTGCAGGCCAGTTTCCCATTAGGGGGCCTGCGAGAGGCAACCATACATCAATGTTTCTCTCCCTCTCTTCCCCTCTACCCAAAAATAAAATAAATAAAATCTTTTTTTAAAAAAAGGAGAAGGGAAACAACCATCTGGAAAAACATGTTTGCCAATGATATCTCAACAAGGGTTTGATCTCCAAAATATATAACTTACATTACTCCAAATAAAGAACTTATATTACTCAATGCCAGGAAGACAAACAATCCAATTACAAAATGGGCAAAGGGGCTGAACAGGCACTTCTCCAAGGAGAAGATACAGAGGGCTCACAGGCATATGAAAGGATGCTTAGCATCACTAGCTATCAGAGAGATGCAAATTAAAATTGCAGTGAGATACCACTTCACACCAGTCAGAATGGCCACCATTAACAAATCAACAAACAATAAATGCTGGCGAGGTTGTGGAGAAAAGGGAACCCTAGTGCACTATTGGTGGGAATGCACACTGGTGCAGCCACTGTGGAAAACAGTGTGGAAGTACCTCAAAACACTAAAAGTGGAACTACTTTTTGATCCAGTGATTCTACTGCTGGGATTATACACCAACGATCCTGAAAAACCAATTCAAAAGAACCTATGTACCCCTATGTTCATAGCAGCATTATTAATAATAGCCAAGTGTTGGAAACAGCCTAAGTGCCCATGGATAAATGAGTAGATCAAAAAATTGTGGTACATTTACACAATGGAATACAATGTAGCAGAAAGAGAGGAGGAGCTCCTGCCCTTCTCAACAGCATGGATGGATCTGGAGAGTATTATGCTAAGTGAAATAAGCCAGGAGGCAAAAGACAAATACCATATGATCTCATCTTTAACAGGAACCTAATCAACAAAACAAACAAATGAGCAAAATAGAACCAGAGGCATGGAAATAAGGAACAAACTTATAAGGAACCAGAGAGGTTGGGGAGGAATAAGAGAGGAAAGAAGGGAAAGGGCCTAGTTAAAGAACATGTATGAATGACCCATAGACATGGACAGCAGGGTGGAAACTGACTGTGGGAGTAGTGGGGTGGGTGGGGCAGGGGAGAGTAACATGGGAAAATTGGAAGTATTGTAACAGAAAAACAATTTAAAAATAAATAAATAAATAAATAAGATAAAATAAATTAAGAAAAAACAAAATGATTGAGTAGAGCAATGAATCTGCACCAAATTTGCCTTAAGCTTGAACAATCCTCCACAGAAACTATTTGGTAGATCCAGAAGGCTGCAGCTGTGGGCACCTGATGACTGGCAGCCTCATAGACAATGCACCCACCCATGCATCATGTCTCGTGCAGTTTTTTTGCAAAACATCAAATTACCCAGGTGACTCAGTCCCCCTACAGCCCAAATTTGGCACCCTGTGACTTCTGGCTTTTCCCAAAACTTAAATCACCTTTGAAAGAAAAGAGATTTCAGACCATACATAAGATTCAGGAAAATGTGATAGGACAGCTGATGGTGATTGGGAGAACTGTGTGGGGTCCCAAGGTGCCTAGTTTGATGGGAACTAAGGCATCATTGTCCTATGTACAATGTTTCTTGTATCTTATATCTTCTTCAGTAAATGTCTCTATTTTTCATATTACATGGCTGGATACCTTCTGAACAGACCTCCTATATATGGAACAGGGATCAGGTTTGGGTATAAGCCTACCTTGGAATAAAGCCAAAACACTTCTTATTAGTATAACAACTATAATATTAAAATTGTTATAATTAAAACTATTCTGAGTATGACTTGAATCAAATCACTAGATACTGGAAGTAAAGAATTTAAGTAATGGGTTGGCCAAAAAGTTTGCTTCTTTTTTATCCCATAAGATGGCTCTAGTAACACTCAGCTGTCTTTATCTTCATTCTAAACAATTTTGTTAAGATTATATTGTGATGGCTGTCATATCAGTGTGCATTAAAAAATCAAAATTGGTGAATTTTGTTTAGACATTTTAATATTGAAGACAGAAGAAAATACACATTTTCAGCATATTATGCTTTATTATTTCAAAGAAGGTAAAAACAGAACTGAAACACACAAAAAATTTGTGCAGTGTGTGGAGAAGGTGCTGTGACTGACTATATCAAAACTGGTTGTGAAGTTTCAAGCTGGAGATATCTCAGTGGACAACACTCCATGGTCGGGTAGCCCAGTTGAAGCTGACAGCAATCAAATTGAGACATTAATTGAAAACAATCACATTATACCACATGGGAAAGAGCCAACATACTCAAAATATCCAAATCAATAAAGTTATTGGTAAAAATGAAAAATATGTCTTTTATTTTATGGAAAAAAACATACAGACTTTTTGGCCAACCTAATACCATTAAAACATTTTTGTGATCGTGATTTAAAAATTTTTTTTTAAAATGTTTGAAAGAATTCTGTGTAAAACAACAAATATCCAAAATTCATTCTTTATACAAACAAATACCTTTAGGAACGGAAACTTAAAACTTTTTCATTTGCTCTAGGTAAAAATTATGATAACCAGCAGTAAGGTATAATATGTCCAAAAACTGTTACAGAAAACTAAATTCACCTGAATTAAAGAAGCACAAATAAGTTATAGGTACACATTAATATAGATATTTATATTAAAATCTTCACATTTTAAATTGGTAATTGCAAATAGAAACTGAGGCAATTACCAATCAATAATGTGATTTACGAGTATAATAACAAATTCAAAGTTTTAGACATGGGCAAATGGGCACACTATATACATTTATGGAGCCTATATTTAAAACAAGGTATAATGCAATAAATATATCAAATTGTTAAGATTAGGAAAACTAAGTAAAACAGATATGCTAATAAAGTGTTTTTGTCTTTTTGATGGAGTTCTCTCCCTCATAAAATTTGTTAATATGAGCATATTTTTAAAAATCTAGGTATTAAAATATTTTTAATTAATATATTTTACTGATTATGCTATTACAGTTGTCTCATTACCCTCCCTTCACTCCCCTCCACCCTACACACATTCAGGGGACTGAAATCTGACAGAGAGCCCACCCACATTCCCCCCTTTAGTTCACGTCCATGTGTCATAAGTTCTTTAGCTTCTACATTTCCCATACTATTCTTACCCTCCCCCTGTCTATTTTCTACCTACCATCTATGCTACTTATTCTCTGTACCTTTTCCCCCTCTCTCCTCCTCCCACTGCCCTGTTGCTAACTCTCCATGTGATCTCCATTTCTGTGGTTCTGTTCCTGTTCTACTTGTTTGCTTAGTTTCTTTTTCTTTTAGGTATGGTCCTTAATAATTGTGAGTTTGCTGTCATTTTACTATACATGATTTTTATCTTCTTTTTCTTAGGTAAGTCCCTTTAACATTTCATAAAATAAATGGCTTGGTGATGATGAACTCCTTTAACTTGGACTTATCTGAGAAGCACTTTTATCTGCCCTTCCATTCTAAATGAAAGCTTTGCTGGATAGAGCAATCTTGGATGTAGGTCCTTGTCTTTCATGACTTGGAATACTTCTTTCCAGCCCCTTCTTGCCTGCAAGGTCTCCCTTGAGAAATCAGCTGAC
>CM052540.1:57918540-57952196 GCA_028533065.1 Trachops cirrhosus | reverse complement strand
GTATGTTTTTTCTTCCTTCTGGTCCACTCCATTGATGTGAGACCCATCTTTCATTCCATCACTATTGGTTCCCTGTGCATTTTTCTTCATTAAATTTATTGTAGCCTGAATTTTTTCATCTAGTTTGTGACCAATATCAACCAATTCTGTGAGCATCCTGATCCCCAGTGCTTCGAACTGTGCATCTGATAGGTAGGCTATCTCTTGGTCGCTTAAAAGGATGGTGTCTGGGGCTTTCAATTCTTCTTCTGTTTCAGCCATCTGTTTTTGGGTTTTTTTTTGGTCTTGTCACACTTGTTACATAGTGAGGGGCAGAGCCTTAGGTGTTCACCAGGGCAGGGCACCCCAGTTGCTGGGTTGTGATGCTGTATGTGGGGGTGGGGTCTAAGAAGGAACAATGGCACTCGCTCTGCTCTCTGTCAGATTTCAGTCCCCTCTGCCACTTCCCCCGAGCAAACTGGGCCCTTCTGGTGCCAATTCCCACGTGGGTGGGCTTGTGCACCCCGTGGGACTTTCTTTTCAATCAGTGCCCCAAGGCTCTATTTCTCAGTGCTGGGACCCTGGGTTGTGCACAGTACCTTGCTTCACAATCACTGCCTCACTGGGTCTGCTGGTTGCCACCCCTCAGCCGGGATCTGCCAGCCTCCTCTTACACGCCCAGGGTCTGCCTGCTGCAGTCTTGCGTGCCCCGGCTGCCTTACGCGACCGGTCCCAATGCCCTCTACTCTCTGCTCCACAACCCACACCGGGCTGCCCGACTTCGCCCCTCCTACCGGTCTGGATGAACGTGTCTAACTTAACTCCTTGGGTGTCCGACTTCCATACACTTCAATTTTCTGTCAGTTCTGGTTGTTATTCTGTTTCTAAATTGTTGTTCCTATCTCCATTGTGTGAGGAGGCATAGTGTGTCTACCTATGCCTCCATCTTGGCTGGATGTCCGGTATTAAAATATTTGTTAGCAGTGCCTGGAAATTATTTTTGTAATCACAGACATGTCTAACACAAATATGAACCAAAGAAACACATGTAAAACAAAAATATGTACCTTTATAATATAGTCTATTTTAAAGTTCCCTTTACCTTTATTGTCTGCCTGCTTGTCTGAAATCGTTGATCTGATACTTGCTGCTGATGAAGAAGCTTTTCATTGACTTCTTTATATTCTTTAACAGATAATTCTGCTGCTTTTTTGGCATTCTGAAGTACACTGATTTGTTGTTGCAAGGATATAATTCTTTCTCGTAATAAAACAGTATTGCTACTTGTTTTCTGCACAGTTACATTTTTCCATTTTTCTCTGTTAACTGAGATAATGTAACTGTTATAGAAAAATAATGTTTGTAATATTTTTAAAATCACATTACATTATGAAGACACTATTAATTACATATGCATTCTTTCTTACCTCTGGTAGGAACTGCTGTATGTGAACTCTTCTGAATATTACCATTTTTTTTTTGAAAAGTTGGCTTTTTGACATTCTTGTAATGAAAATAATCCTAAATTTAAAGATTTCATGAAAATTAGATTGTTACTCAATAACAACATCAAGTGAACCAACATGATAAATAATATTTCTTCACTTAAAATATATTTATTTATGCAGTTAAAATGTTCAGACAATAAAACTCTGTAATTGATACCAAGAACTTATAAATGAACATAATATGTACACTAAAGTTGACCTACAAAGCAAAATATATAAATACAAAATTAACCCCCAAAGTAGTAGTAATTTAGCCTAGGGACTACTTAGAACCCTAAGGGTAAATACAATAAAAGCAACAAAAATAAAATATTTAATAACCTATTCTCTGGGAATCTAAGTCCTTTTCTCAAATACTGTTCTCTGTTGCATGGATACTAATGAATCCCTTCTGACAAATAAAGCTAAAATGATGTCGATGATAATAAAGTAAATTTTCTTGAAGCTGTATGTTTTCCTAATGACACTCCAATATATTAAGATTAAATAAAATAAATCTATGTTGACTTTTGTTCCAAAACATTTCACCAATTTCAAAAAGCTTTCCCATAACAAAATTTTAAATAGGAATATGTTTCAAAATATGATAAATCTTAATAATAAAATATGGTCTTGTTTATGACTTTATTGTCTGGGAAACAGAAACAATATCAACCTAGAAAACTCTTAAAATTTTTTTTCAAAAACCCTAATTCAGGAACAAATAAATAATTACAGTAAAAATAGGAAGAAAAAATAAACTTGACCCAATGGTACTTTGACAATGAGCCCTATATTTTATGTTGAGGGATACATAAATAATATATAAGGCATGGCTCTGAAGTAATAAAACTGATTTGTTAACACAAATACTAGAAACCCTTATCTAAGATAACATTTGCCTTTGAAGTAATTACTTTCCTTTAAACTAACATTCATTTCTTAAAATATTTTTGAAATTTCTCATTAGAACATGTCTTCCGAACCAGTATATAAGATATATTTTTAAAAGTTTCATTGCTTTAGTAAGATTCAATTAATACTTAAGTGCTATTACTGAGTGCTGTAAAAAGATCCACAACATAATTGCCTAAATTAAATATTAGTCACCAGACTTGGTTTCAAATAAATTACACCTAAAATCAAAAAGCACTAGACTTCCTTTTCCAGTGTTAACTGACTAGAAATTCAGAAAAATTCTCATATTTTGAAACAAGCACTGTTAAAGTGTCTTGGTAACATGGGGAGATTCTAGAGCCAAAAATGAGGTAAAAGTGGGAATCAAGAGACAAGTGGCCAACAAAGTGTCCAGTAAAATACAGAACAGTTGATAACCTGGTGACCTTGAAATTCTATTTAAACAGCAACACAGAATACCAGATAATAGGAAAGAAAGCCTAGGTCCCATATCAAGATGAGAAGTTTGAGGTCACAAAGCTAGGACACTGTGTGTATCAACAGTTTCTACCTTTTATATTGCTGAGTGGTATTCCATGGTGTGAATGTATCGCAGTTTGTTTAATCATTCAGCTAATAAAGAAAATTTTGGTTGCTATATTTTGGGCTATTACAAATAAAGCTACTATGATCATTCATTACAGGTTTTTTTGGGTAAATATAAATTTTCGTTTTTGTGGGATAAGTGTCCAAGGGTGAGATAGCTGGCTTGTGTAGTAAGTGCAGGATTATTAGGTTTCCAAAAGAAACTGCCAACTGTTTCCCAGAGTGCTGTACCACTTTATATTCACACCAGACATGTACGAGAAACCCAGTGTTACTACATCCTTGCCAGCATTTGGAGTGTCACTGTGTTTTTATTTTAGCTGTTCTGCTAGATTTGTATCTCATCAGTGTCTTAATCTGCACTTCCCTAGTTGTTAATGATGTTGAACATCTTTATATTATGTGTGCTTATTTGTTATCCATTTATCCTTTTAGTTTAAATGTCTGTTCATATTGTTTGCCCATTTTCTAATTAGATTGTTTTATTTTCTACTGTTGACAGCATTAGAATTAAGATGTTCTATTCTTCAAAAGATTACATTAAGAGCCTTGATTAGGTACAGTATGGAGTATGGCAAGATATCTATAATATATATAAGTAGCCAAAGGCTCATATATAGCATATATAAAAACTAGTAAAAATAAATAAGAAAAATACAGACAACTCATTTTTAAAATAGGCAGAGACTTGAAGAGGCAATTTACTAAGGAATTCCATATGGTAAGTAATCATGAGAAAGTACTCAACACTTTATTAGTAATCACAAAAATGTAAATTCAACCCATAATAATATACCTCAACATACATACAAAAGGGGCTGAGATGAGAAATATTAACATACCAAGTACTGATGAGGAGCAGTAAAAATTTTCATAGTGTGCTGGCAGATACAACAAATTGGTACAATGCTCAGAAAACACCATTATCAATTAAAATCTTAGAAAAACCTAATCTATGGTGCAATAATTCCACCCCTTGTATTTCATTACAGAAATGACTTATTCAGCAGAAGACATGTATAAGAATGCAACATTCATTGTATATTCATTGCAACATTATTTGCAGTAAATCCAAACTGAAGGAACCCAAAATTCAGCAGTAGCGTGTATAAATTGAGGTATAGTCAGACAATGAAGTACAATAAACAACAATAAAAGTGAATGAACTCCATATAATATTGAACAAAAGAAACCAGACACAAAGGAAGATATATACTGTGTAGAATCTATAAAATTCAAAAACAGGCAAAATTAACCATAATATTAAGAGAGATAAAGTTATAAAGATATGGAGTTAGCAATTAAAGTTAAAATAATGGTTATCTTTGGAGTTAGTGAGAAGTTCTATATTTTCAAAACAAAATTGCTACAATTTGGTCAATGTTTCTTTTTTCTGACTGCAAACAATGTACACAGATTTATACAAAGTATTTTATACTATATTCTCTTATGTAAATAGAATTATAAGTTATTTTTTATTACAAACCCACGCTACACATAAATGACTACAACTAAGGAAAATTCCAAACCAAGTAATATGTGGCAAAATAGAAGCTTTTACAAAATCTATTTATTTACCAGTCACTCAGTGAATTAGCAGGCACACAGCATATAATTTTTCATCTGAACTTTATTCTGGTGGTAACTAAAACAGATTTTTGTCATCCTTGAGCTTTTTCTTCCAAAGTCCTTACCAGACCTCAAAAATGAAACACTTCTGGATTTGATTTAAAAATAACACTATAGGTTAATTAAAAGATGATTTTTTACAACAAAATAATCTTTCCTCTGTTTTTCACTGATTTATGCTGAACAAATAATCCTTTTGGTGACATGATATATACACAGTAAGAATTAATGACTAAATTGTTTAGAAACGATTTTTTTAAGATTTGAAACATATTGGAAAATTAGGTGAATACTAGGAATTTATAGATTTAGTTAAAGTAAATAATTTTATCATCACAAAGACTAATAAAAAAAACAGTATTTTCCACATTTGGTATATTTCACATACCTGAAAGAAATGAGCTTATAATCACCTTTAAATTTTTTGGCTGAAATATAAATACCTGAATATTTATATTTAGGAGAATATTTTTTATTTCCATGTTATCTATACAAAAATAGTGACAAATTGGAGTTGAAAAATATTAAGAAGTGTGTATTTGTACAGCAAATATCAAAGAAAGGTTCACTTTTTAAGGATTCAAATTAAATCACTGGCAACAAAATTTGATTTGTCACAAAGATAAGATAAAATTAAAAACATAGCTTAGAGTTCAACAAAATGTGTCATACCTTTGGGGGTTTGCCATCTGGATTTGAATATACTTGCGCTATCCTTTTTCCCAGCACTTGGCTGTCTTCTGTTTGATCACCTTCCTTCTGGTCTCTCTTATCTTTCACAGGACTTATTTTCTGGGATGTTTCTACAACAACTGTTCCCAAATTTTGAGAGATCTGAGTTTCAGAATCACTGCTTTTGAGAAAAAAAGTGGGAGACACAAAACCCAAGAAGAAGAGTTGTTAAATATATACCTCTTTTAAGTTCAAGACCAAATAATAATATAGCATATATTTATTATCATTATTATTATAGCACATACTATAGCACAGTACAAAACTGAGTTTAATTCGAGCACTTACTGGTTTTCAGTGGTAAGAAAGAAAATTAATCTATATTTTATAAAATTATAAAAATCTCATCAAGAAATTAGATTATCTAGAATCAAATGCATACTAGCATCACTTCTATAGTATTTTTATAAGATGTTAACTCAGTAAGCACAAGTTTTAACAGTTGTAGGGTTGGAGTACTCACTACTTTCTGAACCAGGGTGGAAAACTTGAACATTTCTAACAAAGTTCTCCCTTACTCTGGGACAAAATTTGAATCCCTGTGGCTTTCACCCATTTATCCCAGCTTCATCTCTTAGAGACATTCATCATTCAATAAAGTACTTGTTAAGCATCAACCATGTGCCAGGCACTTTGCTAGACATTAGAGATAACATAAAGTAGATAAAAATCCCTGCTGTCATATAGCTTTCATCCTAGTGGGATGAGGGGGGACAGGTAACAAGTAGGAAGTAAAATATATAGTATGTTAATAGTATGTGTTAAAAAGAAAACATAAAGCAAGGAAGGAAGATTACAAATGCTGAGGTTGAGCAGAACATGCAAGTAAGCTCAATCATTTTTCCACATGAATGATCTTTTAACTACCAAAACACAGTTACATGATGCCTGATTCATCTCTAAGAAAAATGTCCCTAGCTTCTTCAAATATTTCTAATATGTATGTATGCTTTGGAGATGCTTTCTTACCCTGGTCACACTTGAATGAGCTCCAGCTTATTTTGATGCAGCATTATGTCCAAAACACAGTTTCATATTCCAAGTGTACTATGAGAAGTGCTTAGTAGCACTCCAGGTAGGTGCAGACTAAAATTTTGAAAGTTCTCTGGCATGATTACTATACTGTAGACTCATATAGGATTTAACAAAGCCTCATAAAATATTTTTATGTACACCACTGCAAAGTCCCATATTTTTCCCATTGTACAGTTGAGCAAATGACATTTTATAGCCAAGCAAAGAACCCTATAGTCTTGTGTATAACTATATCTTCCCAGTCTTTTGAGATCTTTGGGGATTCTGATTCTATTTTATAAGATTGTTTCCATCTCTTTCAACAGTTATGTTACCCACAAATTAGATAAACATGCTTTGCTGAAATTGTTTTTCTTATTTGAGGTATTAAAAACTCCTGATTATTACCCATTACTGAATGGACATTGATAAAGATAGTTTGTGTACTGGGACCCACAAAATGCAGGCTGCCCCAAAGGCCTGGCCCATGTCAGAAATTTAAATCTAAGTCAGCCACATTTGTGGGAAATGCCTCTGAGGGGAGGCAGAGTTTGAGACCCCCAATTATACCTTTTGGAATAATTATTTTAACTTGTTATTTTCAAGAAACAAAAGACTCAGAAAAAAACTTTGAACTTCCCTCTTATGACCTGAAAGAATTTACATAGATAACCTCCTCCAGTGAGGGAGATAAAATTATAGATAACTCTAGTTTCCTATGAACTAGTGTATGATACACAGGAGGACCTACTAAGACCCCTATGGTCCAAGTTCTCTCTGTGTTCTGTTGTTAAAGATGGCCCAGCAAACATTTATTTTCCAAACATTTGCTTTTCTATCTCCATGTGATCTACCTTTCTTCCCTTTGAAGTCCCAAACTACAAACCACATATTTGTATGGAACCCCTGTATGGACAGACATAGGGTCTGGCAAAAATAACACCCCTTTTTATTACATAAAAATTTTTATTACATCATAAGCATCCGATTCTGTAACATAACAATATCACATTCAAGCACACCATATGATATTTTAGATGAAATGTTCAAATTGCTGTCCATCTCATGAGAGACATTCATGGGCCTTACCAACCACATTCAATGGTATTACTTCTACTGGACCTTGTGATAGGGCACTCAAGAGTTGGAAAGAGTTTAAAGTAAATAGTTAATAAGCCTAGTAAGTAAAGCATATGTTAAAGCTATTGTTTCAGAAACTACAGATAAGGTCCATCCTGGCTCCTGGGAGAGAAAGTCGACCTCCTGGGGCACTGCTAAGGATTACCTCCTGGGGAAGAAGTGGAGGCATCCAGGCCATTGTGTTCCAGGGATAGGCAGACCACCACCCACACCTGGGAACAGCTAACTGCCCAGGATGAGAATACTACAATTTTCTTTTATATAATTTTCCTTGAATTTCAAAACCCCACACTGCGCCTCATATATTCCCTGTTATAAAAAGGCTGGCTTGAAAGAAAATGTAAGATGGTCCTTTAGGGTATGAAACCGCTGTCTTCTCAGATCACCAGCCATCTGAATAAAGCACCCATAAAGCTTCAATCCCTGTCTCTGCTTATTGGGTTCACTATGTAGCAGACAACACGAATGCCAGTCTTTTCCAGTTTCACTTGTATAATAGATTTAGTTATTTACTCCTGTTAATCTGTCTCATGTTAATTTAATTATTAGTCCAGCCAGAAGAACTTAGAAGGGTAGAAGAAAAATGAGTTTTTCCATCTTACACCTCACTGTCAAGGAAACCTAACCTACCCAATCACAATTCTCCAACTTAGCTTCAGTTAGCTCACCTTATAGAAAACAGGACATGCTAGCCTTATTAGGAAACACTCAACCTCCCAGCCAACCACACTCGGTTTCTTCATTGCCCTTCTAATGCTCTATGAAACTCTCTCTTGTCACAATTCCCTCAGGAAGAGTGCTCCACTGCTCGTTAGGCTCTGTAAACCCCTACTCCATGGATGTTGCCCCTTGAATAAAGGGCTTCAAACTCATTACTAAATGGTATTATTTTTGTCATTTGACAGCATGCTTTGTAATATGATGCAACTATAGGAAATTAGTATTATAAGGTAATAATTACATAATATATTTATATATGAAGAACAAAGCTCTATTTTTCTCAATATCTAAGTAAGTTTCTTATATTTCAGATTATGAAAAACGAAGGGAAACAGAATGTTCTGAAGTCCTTAGGCTCCATCCACTGTGGGATTTCTAATTGTTGAAGAATTCTTTGCAGCTGAGTGATTCCTAACACTATTCTGTCAGGCAAGAAATGCAACACTTAATCCTCACAATGTAAAACTGAGTTTCACTGCTAAATAACTTAAATAACAACACTGTTTTAAGAGATAGTGTGTGATATGTCTCCCCAAATATGTGACCTTCTGCACATGTACTAATATGATAAAATTAGAATTATATTACTTAACTTTCATATATTTACTCATACATACATGCTCACACATGAGTAAAGTAGACCACTATATTATGAAGAATGAGGTAGTTCCAACTGGCTGAGATATAACTAGTAGCTGAAACTAGAATTTCCTTGAAGACATAAATAAGGGCTTAGTGGGTTTTTAAGCTAACTAGTATTTTATTTCTAATTGCTTTTAAGAACAGGGGAAAGAAACCTTACTACACGAGTTAACAAAGAAGGAAAATGCAGACTTCGTTCTTCTTCCTCACCTTCATAAATTTGTGAATTTTTTACCTGCCTGATGATAAGGGGTTTGACCCAATGATCATTCATGACAGTGGTTCCCAAACTTGTCTGCATATTGGAATCAGCTAGAGAGCTTCAAAAAATTACTGAAGCTTGTACCTCACTCCAGAAGTTAAGACAGAATTGCACCAGGGTGTGGCTTGAGCTCTGGAATTTTTATAAGATCCCCAAGTGATTCTAATATGCACACAAGTCTGAGAACCACACTTTAAGGTAAGTTTCAGTTCTATGTCTATGCTTAAGAAAACTATCCAGAGACATCCTGAGAGGACCAAAGTTTTGTCACCCCAAAGTGTGACTTTTGTGACATTGATTTTAAGCTGGTTATTAAAAAACAAAAGACTCAGAAGGAACCTGTGACCCTCACCTTTTGTGACTAAAGGAATTCAGAGAGAAAAACATGCTTCAGGAAGGGAACCTGAGCATATTCACCTTAGCACACATGAATAAGCGCATGTATGATGGACAGGGAGAAATCCAACAAAGTCTGTCTCCTTCTGTGTCTCACTATTTCGGGATGGTCCAGCAAGAACTTGTCGACCATATGTTTGCTCTTTCTCCTACCTGTTAATTACTCACTTCCTTTGGAACCCCAGACCCCTGCCCCACTTCTCCTTTGTCCAGAACAGCGTGTGTAAGCCTCAACTGCTCAATGCAGTTTAGGTCTTGTATCTTATGATATGCCTGGCATGTACATCAGAGTAATAAGTCTTGGACATTTTCTCCTGTTAGTCTGTCTCTATTAACTGGATGATTAGCCCAGATGCAAGAACTTTCTAAGTAGGAGAAAAGTTAAATTTTTTGTGTCCCCACAATTCTAAATCTAAAACAGATCACTATTTGGGACTTTAAAAAATATTTAGGAAAATAAAGAAAATATAAGCCATTACAAAACAAGACAGAATTATGGAAGATTGTTCAATTTGTCTTAGCAATTCTGGCCACATTAAACTTCCCTTCTATTTAAGTCTAAAAAAGGTGTTCCATTATCCACTTGCCTTTGTGGTTACTGAGGTGCTTCAAGTACATATATGAATGTATAGCCAGGGATAAGGGCAAGAAGTATTATAGATTTTTATTATTCTCCTGTTACTACTCACTAGGGGTTATTTAACTTAAGACTAGGAATCTGCAGAGCTATAACTTTAAAGAACTAAATTTTAACCACCATTCAATTAAAGTTAGTACAATGACTTTGCATAATACATACATGAAATAATTAGTGAAGATGGTTCTTAATTTAAAGGATGTTAAACAGCTTGTAGACATCTGGTAACAAGCTGAAATGGGTCATTCAAAATTTATCTAACTAAATTAAGGGGGAAAAATGTTTCTCCTCCCAGGTTGGCATGTCACAAGATAACTAAACTGACTTAGTAGGCTTGCCTGGGAATCCTTAGCTGTCAGTGGTGAATATGCAAAGGGCCAGCAAATTAAATCAACCTGCCAAACTGTCAATTTCAAGCCTCATGACTGCATGAAAATAGCATCACTGGAAGAAATCAAGCATTGCCTTCTTTTGGGTTTCCTGGCACCTATTCAAATACTCATGCAGTTGTGGCTAATTTTGCATGCAAATTTCAGTCAATAAGCTCAGAACAAGACCTCCCAAGATATTTCAAAGGATCTGACAGTATTTTTTCTGAATACCAAATCGACAGTAGTTGAAATTCAATCTCCATTTGCTTGTGCTTTACATATGCACAGTGTCCCCACCACAGAGTCAAGTTAATGAGAGCCTTACCTGCTTTCACTCACATCCTCCCAGTCCTTGTCCTTGCTGAGGTTCTCAAACACATTGCTCATAACCTTGATGGACTGATTGAGAACAGTGTGGTAGCGACCCACAGAGCGCTTTTTCTTGGCAGTTTTAAATTTAACCTTGGTAGTGGTTGTTTTACAATCATATTGTCCAGATCTCACTTGTGTGGCGGCCATCTCGGATTTAGCTTTGTCTGCTGAATGCTGCAACTTCTCCATTGAATTCATCACCTCTCCATTTTCATTTTTCAGCCTATTAGCTTCTGCCACTTGTCTCCTTAGGGAAGTGACTTCTGTCTCCAGCTCACTGATTTTTTCTTGAAGATCAGTTTTGTGTTTTTCTACCTCTTTACTTCCCTTTTGTAGCTGTTCTAGCTCTTCTTCTCTGGCCTCTGCATTTTCTTGTTGCTGTTTTAAGAGCAATTTCAGGAAATCATTTTCTTTTGTTAATTTTTTATTCCCTTCTTGTAATTTTCTTGACCTTTTCTCAAAAGATTTTAGACGATTTTCCAATTCAATGACCTAAACAGAAGAGTTTTATTTATTCTTTTAAAGTCCCAAACCATAACCCATTGTATTTTATTATCATTTCTTACTTAAGTAAATAAAATTACATTAAGCACAGAGACAATATAAACCTAAAGTACTTAATTTCTAAATAATTCTCAGGTAGTACAGATAAATACATTCTAAAATGTGATAATATATCTGTGGAATAAAGGACAGATGGTAAAATAAGTTAAAATTCTACACAAAGTGACAGAGAAGTAAGTATGCTAATAAAATTAATGGATTTTTCTGAGATTCTAAATGCTTTGGCTATACAGTCTACTCATTGTGAATAAAATTTTTTTCAGAGAAAACCAATTTATACGAAATAGGTACATAGAGGAACTTTATTAGCAAAATACAATTTTTTTCAATACTTAACAGTCACATGAAAAACTGATGGCTGAAATAAGAAATAATTTATGAAGAATGCTCATTTCTAAATTTAAAAAATGTAATTTTAGTAGTAGTCATGGGATCCTTAGTTTACACAATAAAGGAACATATTACAAAAAAGTCTAACACATTAAATTATAATTATTTCAAGGTTGCATATGAAATTTTTCATTTACTTCAATAAACAATGTTTATTGAAGGACAGAAAAATGATAACAGCCTGACCTTAAAAATTTCAAAAACTATTTGGAAAGACACTTGCATTCATCATTCTGATAAAGGATAAAATTTAAGTGGTGTAAGTCTGGGAAAAAAAGAAACAGCAATTAATTCTAAGCCATAAGTTTCACTGAAGAGATTTCAGTTTAAACCTTGAAAACTAATCACTATTGTTTGGAAAGTAAATTTTACCATTTATAAAAGAATTTTATAGCCATGACCTCTTTCTGATCATCTCAAAAACATGTGAGATAAGTAGAGCCAATAGTTGTCTTCCCGGAAAAGGAAATGAGACTCTGAAAAGTTAAGTAACACACAGAGGTAAGTATTTACTGGTTTAAACCAGGATTCAAACCAGGATTTTGTGCCCCTCCTACTATTATGCAAGCCATACAGGAGAGGAAGAGTTACCCAGGTAGAGTGGGGCAAAGTAGGTTTACAGTTGTGAATGCATGAAACACAGTTTACTCTTCTTGTATTATTGTTTCTTAATTATTGTATTATTTTCCATACAAACAACTGTAAACCTACTTTTGCCCCATCCTGTTTATGGAGAATAAACATAGAACTAGAGTCAAGAAAACACTGAGTTAAGCAAGAAATGTAAAATGTTGAAAAACAATATAAACTGATTTTTACTTTCAAAACAAAATTCTTCAAAGGAGAAAATATTTTTGATGTACTAACAACTAATGATTTAAAATAGTATCTCAGAAATACACAAGATAAAACTTACGCATATTCTTAAAACTTTTCAGTTTACTGGGCTTTACTTACAATGGTGAAATTTTGCAAACATGAGTTTAAGTAATTTCTGATTTACCTAACCTTCTGTGCCCCCCTATTCTTCTTGTGAGTTCAACACCCTTCATTTGATTCACAGTCTTTTATTGATTAGTTATCCTGTCCTAGAACACGAATATTTCCTAATACAATATAAAGAATCTGAGTGAATTTTAATCACTTTTTCCCTAGTACATTATACTCACCTACTATTGAACCTATGTCCTTACAGGGCTTACTCTTGACCTTAAGTAGAAGTATATGAAAAAGTTTTTACCAGGCTACTATAGACAACCTCTGTATATTTCAAGACAAAAAGAATCTCTTGTTCCCTCTCAATACAAATATGTGTTTGAAGAGCGGGACAATGTGACAAAAAATACAGTGTTCAAAAATACATGAACTCTGGCTGAAACTTTTTTACCTCTTTCCAATCACTTGATCTCCAAATTTTATTCTCCACTTAGTAAAAAAATACTACAAACAAATAAGGAATATCACTTTTTACAACCTTTTCAGTTCCAATGGTCTTCAGTCACTGCCCAAAACAGTATACTTGTCATAAAAACACTTAAAAATATTTTATCATGTTAGATTTCAGGGTGATGTAACGTAGACTAGATATTTTTAAATGTATTTTGTGCAAATAATCATGCCTTTTTAAAAATCCTGACTTTGACAGTGGTAGTGAAATGAGGTGTAGAGTATAGGGGCAGGAGGAGGAAGGGTGTCACAGAATATTCCTCACAAAATATGGTTTTGCTGATGGGAGAGGTGGATGATAGAATTAAGATACTTTGCAGGTCTATGGCAAATAGGTAGCTAGCTAATAGCTGTGTTACTGCCTCAGGGCAAAAGGTATATACAGGACTTTCAGACTGTATCCTGACTCCTGAGGTAGCCAGTGGAGACCCCTGCATCAGTGAGTCGTGCTTGCCCTGATGAAAGATGGCAGCCAAGACAAGGTAGAACATTACAGGGAAACTGGCAAATGTAGCTCACTGTGGGAAGAGCTACACGGGACGTCATGTAGGAAGCCCTAGATCAGCATTTAAAACTAAGGGCAGGCAGCCATGAGGGAGCCATGGAGAGAGCCATGTTGCCAGTAGGAAGGAGAGCCATGATGTAGCAGTTAGGCAATTTGTAGTGAAGCTGGTCCACAGTGAGAAGGGAGAAGTGAGCAAGCCCCTATGTAGTTTGTAGTCAAGATCCCGTGATAGGGCCTGGTGAAGTAAGGAAAGAAATATACTGCTGCTCTGATCGTGCCCACTTGAGCTGACTCAGAAGCCATCAAGGACCCTGCCTTGCAAGACTCTGGCCTGTTGCCTCACAGACCCAGACTCGATCTAAACTCTTGGAACTTGGGCCCCAGCTGGTGTAGCTCAGTGGTTGAGCACAAGCCTATGAACCAAAGGGCCGCCAGTTCAATTCTCAGTCAGGGCACATGCCTGGGTTGCAGGCCAGGTCCCCTGTATGGGGTGCGTGAGGGGCAACCACACATTGATGTTTCTGTCCCTCTCTTCTCCCTCCCTTCCCTTCTCTTTAAAAATAAATAAATAAAATCTTTAAAAAAATTAAATAAACTCTTGGGACTTGGGACATACTCTCTCAGGACTTGTGCCTTTCCTAGACTTCATCATGATCCAGTGTAACATGGCACATGCTTTCCCGGATTATTTCATGGAGACAAGAACATACCCCAGATCCTGAAGGAGAGAGTTGCTGTGAGACTGTTTACACAGCCAGCATAAGTACAAATAAGGTTATGGAGAAATTTGGTGGCTTTTGGCCTTTTGGGGAGCAAGGGAAGTGCTAGGTCTTGCAGAAGAACAGTGCTCTGAGCCTTAGCACTCCCAAGGTTGGAATATTGTAAATAAAAACCTGTTTCTTCTAGCATTATTTGCTAGGTCATACACCAAGGCGCTATGTGAATGGGCCCCTATCTACTCAGTTATGGTAGTATAAAGATAATAAAACGCAGTGTAGTTTATTGGAAATTTAATTTTGAGTCCAATTCGGGTATCACTTCCACATGTGGCTGCTTTACCTGGTAAAATATTTAAACTATTTTACCTTTAGTTTCTTCATCTGTAAAATGGAAATAGTAACATTTCTCATGCAGGTTATAAGCATTACATATAATCATATACTACAATTTCCAGCAGACAGTACATTCTACAATTTATCATCATCATCACCATTATCATCTCTATTATTATCTTCCTAACAGTTATTTAACGAAATTACTTGAGCTGAAATACAATTACTTACATTAAATATTGTTGAACTAGCTATTAAATCAACTTTGTACTTTTTATTAAAATATAACATTTGATAATATTTTTTGTTACCAAAAAAAGTAACAAATAAACATCTTAAATTTAGGATTGCAATTTTGGATATTGGCAACATATTTTTTTTCTTTTCATTAAAACCATTTAAGTCTGGGTACAACTCACAAAAATTTTATGTATCAATGGAAAAATGTATGTTAAAGTGTGTTATGTTTAAAGTATACTAACTCCCTAATGTAAATCAATGTTTAATCATAAGAGCTGGCCAAATTTATTTGTATTTATGTTTAAAATGGAGGACAAATAAAACAGAGAAGCTACTTCCAAAGACTTTGAAGGGGAAAATCCGTAGAACACATTAAAGTGTTATTCAAGGTACACTCTCAAAAATTGTTGTTCAACTGATTTTAAATCTCCAAAAATAGAAAGGAAAATTTGAATATATATTTTGAGAATGGGAATCCAGGGATTTGTTAAAGGCATTGTTCTGCATACTGTAAATCAATTTAAGTCCATACTTTTCCTCCGGTACTGGAAATGTTTTAAATTTAACAAAAAGAGAGCTCCTTTCAAATCAAACAAAACATGTGATTTGTGAAGTATGTATAGTACGTGTTTTTCTAGGGGTACCTAGACGGGACAGTTTAAACCCTAATAACCTCCTTTTGACTTAACTCATACAGACCCCCATCTCCTAATTCAGTAATATCCTGAGACATTAGGAATCAGGACTTTGACATAAGAATGTGGGGGCACACCATTCATTCCATAACGGTGTTTAATGTTATTATATTATTTAAAAATAATCTACTGATAAGTTTCATTTCTACTATGCATGAATATTGTTTTCATGTTGTTACAATCCTTTAAACCCATTCTGAATAAGTTTCATATAGATTGTGGGGGCATAAAAGTAATTTTCTTCCCACCTTCTAAGTGCTTCTAGCTGGGCTAATAATCAAATTAACAGACACAGCTTAACAGAAGAAAATAAAATTTTAATATGTGTGCATGGGGACTTCACATAAGCATGAAAATGCAAAGACGGTGAGGCAAAATGAGGTATATATGTCATTTTGGACAAAGGAGAAAGGAGGGAAGAAGCCTGGGATTTCAAAGGGGAAACAGGCAATTCACAGGTAGCTGAGATAGCAGCAAAGAAATTCTTGCTGGGCAACTCAGAAACAATGGGACAGAGGGCAAGTTAGTAATGGGATCGATTTCCATAGATCCCTCCTGTCTACCACACTTAATTCACATGTGCTAAAGTGAATGTGCTTCAAGGTGCTTATGCTAAGGTTCCCTTCCTGAAGCAGCATTTTCTATCTGAAGGTCTTTAAGAAGAAAAAGTAGAGGTAAAAGAAAAACAAAGACAAACAAACAAACAGAACAACCCTATTCCTGAGTTTGTTGGGCTTAAAATGGTTTCAGCTTGAAATAATTTGCATTCCAGGGTGGCACATTCTGGGGAGATCCCCATAATACACATCTGCTTAAAACAGGTAACTCGACTAAAAGGGGTTAAATCATGAGCCATACAATTACATTTAGTTAATATAAAAAGTGACAAATTAGTATGTTAATTTGACATATGGTCCAATGAAAATAATTCCTGTTGGCTTTTTAGGATTTAAATGGATTTCTGAATCCACTGCGGTAGTAGTCATTTATGGCAGTTGGAATGAAATCGTGAATTTCTTTAGAGTTTCTACCCAAAGGCAGTAAGTAGGAGGCTAGTATTACATATCCATAGAGATAAAAATTATATAAAACCTGGCAAACAAAAGTATCACTTTGAAACAAAAAAGGTAAGCTAGAATAACTGTATGACATTCTAGCTGGCAGTGTATACATTATTTCAATTACTCATGTTACCTTAAGAGAAATGAATGTGAGCACTTGTTCTCTATTATTATGTTAACCTGATAATGGTCATTCAGTTATGATGAAATGACAGCCTTTGTTATAGGACCATGTGGCAAGTGTTAGAAGTAGAAGAAATCCTACCATCTGCTGTAAATCACTGTATTTCCTACAGTCAGTTCACAGATGTGGGAAATGTAAGTAGCCAGATTTATATTTTGGTTTATATATTTGTACAATTTCAGCTTTATCTAAGTATTTTATAGCCAAATAACAACAGTTATGAGAATAAATCTATTTAAAGAACATTTTCTTTGTAATAATTTAAAAAACTGCTCAACCAACCCTATTGAATTTAACTTGGTAACAATGTATTTATACACATCAATATAAATTAAGTATAAAATTGTAAATATAAATATTAAGATTTTTAAAAGACATTTTACTATTAATGATAGGCATGATCTAAAGTAACTACAGGGTTTTATTTACATGGATGTTTTTATTAAAACAGGGATAACTATGCTAAATTATATGGGTATAAATTTTCATCCAAAATGAGATGAGTCATTATATTTTCAAGTTTAAAATTATAATTGTAAACATGTTTAGGTAGAGCTAAAGCTGTCTCATATTTTTTAGTTTAAATACTATAAATTCATATGCTTGCTAAAGTGTAACAGAGTCTCATATGTCCAATTTTAAAGTGAAACTGCTGTTATAACTAATTAACACATACTACAAATTTTTATAATTTCTATTGTTATCATTCTCATTGCATCTTTGAAAATATTTTTAATCTATGTCAACAGAAACACAAGTGTTTCCCCATTTATTTCACTAACATTGATTTTTTTACCTCATTTTGGCAAGCCAATAATTTTGAATTATGAATTTAAATTAAGGATTCACACACGGTTTAAGTTCATGCACCCTCATTTTAAAATACAATCCTTTATGTTAAAATTCAGATTTAACTTGCTCAGCTCAATATCTTAAAGATTAGACTACCTTCTGTAATGTCTGCTCCAACATTTCTTTCCCATTCTTCTCTGGAGTACTCTTCTTGACCCCATCATCTTCACCACAGCTGAAGAGTTGTTCTGGTGGAGAATAAATAATATATTTTGGTACCTCATATACTGCTATAGCACTGTCCTTTCACTTTAAGGAAATGGGTTCTATGGTTCCCCAATGATAAATAATCCAGTCTCTTTTATTGTCAAGTATTTGGCCAATAAATAAATGTTGACTTTTTTAAGATTTTCGGTCACATAATTATGCATCTTCATGGAGTCACATTTTTTTGCAGTGTAAGATTTTCAAAGGTACAACAGATCTGCAGGTTAACAATGCTGTACTTTTATTCCTATTTTCAATCTTTTGTAGACTATGCCCCCTTCGCCTTAAAAGCAGAATTCATTGCTTTTTTTTATCTACACAGGTCACTACTAGTTTTGTTCTCTGGATCTTCCTCCCTGCCAGGAGGATCAGAGTGATGCTGAACAAAGCAAACAGTAACAGAATTAGCGTGGACTGAAACTGTAACATCCCCTATCACATCCCCCGCTTTTTTTCATGTAAAAGATCATGAATCGGGCAGAGTAAACCATAAAAATCACATTTCCAGAAAAACGGTGACTTTATAACAAATAAAGACTCTGGTAATGAATAAAGTTATTTCTAGAAATCATTCCTATACTCACCAGAAATTTGACTTTGAAAGCTTTTCAACCAAGCAAAAATATACAAGTAACATATTAACTTTTAAAAAATCATAAAACTTCAGTTGAAATACATTAAAACCTATAAATAATATTTTTGTTATCAGATAAATTACTGTGACAAATTTAACTACTGTTTTATTAAGGAATTATTTTGGGGATATAATGTTTCTCAAAGAATAAAAGGGGGGAAAAGAATATATAAATCTAAAAGTACACATGTCTGTGTTACAGTGAAATGTTTTTGCTTCAAAGTATGCTTGGCTGCTGTAGGTCAGTGTAAAACTTTGATTTATCAACAAAGGAAAAAACAATATTATTCTCTGTAGAGTAGAAATCCTCTTGGTATAAACAGTGACTAACAAGTTTGTTAGAGTGAATTAGGCATTTCTTTTGTCTTCGAAACATGACATATCCAATTAAAACTTCTGTACTCATGAAATAAATAGAACACTATCCTAAGGATAATAAAAGCTAGAATAGGTAGAATTTGCCACCTGGGGAATATGTACCTTTACCTTGATAATAATATATTGGTTCCCAAGTTTCATTTCTAGGCCCCTAACACCATGGTGCTGAATTCATTTACAATACCCTTTCAGCAATATAAAAATTATATGCAAATACAATTCATCTGTTCTAATCATTTAAATATCTGCTATAGTTCTAGTTGTAATATTTACTCTCAAAAATATGAATGCAGAGAGCTAACAATAACTAAATAACTCCATTAAAATAAAGGCTGAAGACTGATTTAAAAATAAATTTGGTTGCTGCTTTGTGCTCCTGGGGAATATACAAGGCCCACTGGTGGTCTGGTTGACCATGCTTACTTGTAGTTGTTTGCTAAAAAGTTTATTTCTCACAGTTGTGGATTTTATAAAGAATGATCAAGTAGATAGGCCCAAGCATGAACAAAAGAAAGAAATCAACTCTCTGTCCTTGATTCTTTTCCCTGTCAAGCATTTTTGGATTTGGAAAATGAACAAAGAAGAGTAGTTAGAAATACACACTTCTATTTTTTTCTATGGTGAAAGTCACCTTACTGGAGATTTATTTATTTTTATTGATTTTATTTTTATTTTAGAGAGAGGAAAAAGGAGGGAGAAAGAGAGGGAGAGAAACATCGATGTGAGAGAGAAACATCGACTCGGTTGCCTTCTGCAAGTGCTCCAACTAGGGATGAAGTCCACAACCCTAGCATGTGCTCTGACTCAGAATCAAAACCGTGTGATCTTTAGGTCTGTAGGACGACACCCAACTGAGCTGCACTGGCTATGGCTGGAGACTTATTTTTAAAATTTTATTATATTTGCTTTCCTTTTATTTTTATTACTATAAAAATTCATTCTGACATTCTTTCTCGGAGTTTCATCTCTCTCTACTATTTTTTCTTAACTTTTCACTTTGCTTATTTGTAGTTTAAATTTATTTTATTCTAGTTTCTATGGTTTTCCTTTTCTCTTAATTCTTTTGGATTACATTAAAAATTAATCTAAATTGATCTGGTCAAGATAGTGGTAAATGTGGTACTGGCATCCTCCCACATCAAAATTACCACTAAACTACAGAACAACTATCAGTCAGAACTGCCTGAAGTCTGCTTGAACACAAGGCCTATAATTAAGGATATAAAGAAGAAACAAAATCAAGACTTGCAGGAGGGGAAAAGACTCAGAATGTGCTGGTCCCTCACCCACATGTGGTAGTTAAAAATCAGGAGGGACATCTCAGCTGCAGAGGAGCTAGGGGTCACAGCCCCATACGAAGCCCGCTAGTCCAGGTTTCCAGGGCCAGGAAAAGAAGTTCCTATAACTTCTGGCTATGAAAACCAGCAGAGATTATAGTTGAGTGGGAGGAAGAATTGCTGAAGTCCAGGCATTCCTCTTAAAGGACTCCCACACAGAATTACTGGGACTCACTTGCTCTGAGCTCCAGTGTGGGACAGAAGCTTGAAAGGCACCAGGGACATATGGGGAGGAACTGAGTTGTGTGGCTTTGGGGCATCAGTTAAAGGGGCAGCTTCCTCCTAGACAGAAGTGCTGGCAGAGGCCACTGTTCCTTTGCTGAGCCCTCCCCACACAGAGTTGGACAAGGGGCACTACATCTGAGTCACCATCAACCAGGCTCACACTGTTTGCCCCACCCGAGTGATAACCTGAGATTTCCACATACCCCCCCACGCACACACAACTTTTGGGCCCACCTAGGCTGTTTCCAGTGGCTTTCACATATAAATAGCCTACCTTGGCTCATGCTGTGGACTTTCCTAAAATTTCTGAAAGGTTCACAAACCCCAAGCAAGTAGTATTTGACCTTGGCATATCCCGTACCTCTTTCTAAGTGGCCCCAGGCCTGGCAGTAGTGGCAGCCAGCCTCAGTTCACAGCTTCGCCTTTTCTGGGTATCTCCAAGCCTAGCACAAACAGCAACCATCTGCAGGTAGCTCTGTAGCTCATGCTGGGTAGCCACAGGGAGGGCACAGGAGGCAGCTGACCTTTATCTGCACCTCCTACAAGGCCTCAGAGCTAGTGCACCCAGTGATCAGCTTCAGACCACACCACAGCACTACCCAAACACCTCCATGAGTGACATACTCAAGGGGCAAAATCACTGGGCACCAGAGCCCCAGTGAAGCGGGTCCTGCTCTGTCGGGTTGGCCCCAGCACAGCAGCTCCTCCTCCACTGCAGTTGAGCCCCTCCTCACAGCCCAACAGACTGGGGGTAAATCCCACTGACATGCCAACAGCCTTGATTTCTTTAGGATGGGGGCTGGTTATCCTAGAAACCAACCATGTGATTGGTTCTGGAATTTTCAGCCCCATACTTAATAAGACCTCTAGGGAAAGGGAAGGGGGCTAAATATTTAGTTCAGTCACCAATGGCCAACAATTAATCTAGCATGTAACGAAGCCTCCATAAATACCCCTAAATGACGGACTGTGGAGGGCTTCTATGTTAGTGAATACAAGGTGCTGGGAGAGAGCATGGATGCTCTATGCTCCTCCCATCCATACCTCGCCCAATGCATCTCTTCCATTTGGCTGCTCTTAAGTTGCCTCCTTTATAATAAACCAGTAATAGTAAGTCAACTGCTTCCTTAAATTCCGTGAGCCTTTCAAGCAAATCATCAAAACCTGAGAAGGAGGGGGTTACAGAAATACCAATTTTTAGCTGGTTGGTCAGATATACAGGTGGTGACCAGGGACTTATGACTGACACCTGAAGTGGGACAGTCTTGTGGGGCTGAGCTCTGAACCTGTGGTTCTGTGCTAACTCTGAAGTTTGTGTCAGAATTGAATTGAATTAAAACTGTAGGATACCGAGTTGACATTCAGAAAATCAGAGAAACACTGGAGGAAAAAATTCACACATTCGGTATTGGTAGAGTTGTGAATAAAAACACAGTACTGCTTTAGATAAATAAATTGGGTTATATACATAATATTCAGCAAGACCTGCCACGAAAAAATTTTTGTGTTAATTAAACATTACTTCCTAGGCAAGATAAATGTAGATCAGCCCACTATACTTAGAACCTATTTTCTCTGAAAAAGTAACCCTCAGCTAATGAAAAATGAAGTCCCATTTCTAATGGATGAGTTGGAAGAGCAAGAAATAACTCCTGCTACTGATGGACAGGAGAGAATCTCAGTCTTTGGATGACCATGGTGTTTAGCATATCTCTTTTGAAACCCAACCCATTAATCAATGTAATCAGTTAACTTTGAAAAGGAAGTAGGCCATTATTGTTACAAGCCACAATTATTTTAAAGGGACAATGAAATTACATATTGTTCATGAATTACAATGATGGTTTGACTTGACTTTTCAACTTAATAATGTGATAAAGAGGTATGCATTCAGCAGAAACTGAACCTTGATTTTGATCTTTTCTAGACGAGCGATGTGTTGTATAATATTCTCTTGTGATGCTGGGCAGCAGCAGCGAGCAGAGGCCCCCAGTCAGGCACAAGATCACAAGGGTAGCCACAGGCAGGGCACAGGAGGCAGCTGACCTCTGATACTCTGCAGTGCACTGTGTTGCCAGTGTCTGTTGGATGCTGTGTTCCGAGCATGTTTATGGTAGGTGAGGTCAAGCCATAATGTTTATGTTAGGTGTATTAAGTGAGTTTTTTACTTCGTATTTTCAGCTTATTAGGAGCATCTGTGTCTTTTTCTAGGAAAAGAGGTAAGAGAATAGGAGAATAGATAGGTTTTTAGGGTTTTGATTTTTGTTTTTTTCTTCACTGTAAACTATACTCAATAAATAAGCTTCTTTGCCTTAAAAATAAAACATATTTAATCAAGGGTCCTCAATTCTGTTTATTCATGAGGGTTGGTTAGGGAAACTTAAATATGTTATCTCTAATTCTTCTAGCTAGTTAGGGGCAAGAGTAGCAAGCATCCTCTTGTTACTTTTATGGTATTCCTTCAACTCATCATTTTTAAATATTTTAAATAATTTATTTTCCATATTCAAGTGTTTTATTACATCTTCATTATTATTTTTACATTTAAATTAGTTTTGTAAAGTTTAATATTTTTTAAATATATTTTATACATTATGCTATTACAGTTGTCCCATTTTTTCTCCCCTTTATTCCCCTCTGCCCTGCACTCCCGCTCCCACCTGCATTTCCCCACCTTAGTTCATGTCCATGGGTCACGCATATAATTTCTTTGGCTTCTCCATTTCCCATACTGTTTTTAACCTCCCCCTATTTGATACCTATTATTTATGCTTCTTCTTCACTGTACATTTTCCCCCATTCTCCCCCCTCCCCACCCCCACTGATAACCCTCCATGTGATCTCTATTTCTGTGATTCTGTTTCTATTCTAGTTGTTTGCTTAGTTGGTATTTATTTTTGTTGTTTTAGGTTTGGTTGGTGATAGTTGTGAGTTTGTTGTCATTCTACTGTTCATATTTTTGATCATCTCCTTTTCTTAGGTAAATCCCTTTAACATTTCATACACTAAGGGCTTGGTGATGATGAACTCCTTGAACTTGACCTTATCTGGGAAGCACTTTATCTGCCCTTCCATTCTAAATAAGAGCTTTGCTGGATAGAGTAATCTGGGATATAGTTCCTTGCCTTCCATGACTTGGAATACTTCTTTCCAGCCCCTTCTTGCCTGCAAGGTTTCTTTCAGGTAGGTCAGTTGAAGATGATAGCAATCAAATTGAGACATTAATTGAGAACAATCAGCGTTGTATCACATATGGGATAGCTGACATACTCAAAATATCCAAATCAATAAAGTTATTAGTTAAAATGAAAAATGTGTGTTATGGAAAAAACCTAAATGGACTTTTTGGCCAACCCAATAGTTAAAAGGACCAGGATGAAGTGGGAAACTATGTCCACTCTAAATTTGTATTTGGCAAATCAGCTTGCTCACACTCTAGATAAGGCACCTAAAAGAAAGACCACCAAAATTCTTAATTTTCAAGTCTGGCAAATGAAGGTAGCTATACAAAACCAAAAGCTTCTTAGTTTCTGCTATGATTGCAATGAGCCAGGACACCAGAAAACAGACTGTCACAAATTTAAGCACTTCAGACACCTTCAGCTTTCTTACCAGTCCTTCTAGTGTCCTAACTTCCAAAGACAGGACTCCAAGGAACTACAGGTGCTTCCTCCCAATATTCCTCTTATTCAACTCAGAGAAACCTCTCCAGAGTGTGAATTAATCTGTCTCTATTGACACAGAAGCCACTCTCTCAGTGGTCAACCCCACTGCTATGAAGCAGCTCCTGCCTTAAAGTACTAAAACAGTTTAAACAGTGGGGATCTCTAATAAACCTCTAGTAAGTTTTTGTCTTTGAACCTATCTATTCCTTGAGAGATTCTCACTATTTTCTCCTTAGTTCCTCCACCCCTATTAATTTATTAGGCCAAGATTTGTTATAAAAGTATCATGTTAGAATTTTTCTTCCAAAAGAGGGAAATAATTCTATAATTTGATAATAGCATCAAATTATACAATCAGGTGAATTAAATGATCCTTGGACAACTTTTACATTCTCTGTTTCTGACAGTACTATAGCTGAATCTGGGAGCACTGGTAATTTGTCCCTAATAGTTTGGCTACCATCCCTCTTTATGGGCAAAATCTTCAACTGATAGTAGTAGCATCCACAGTGCACCTCCTATCAAGATTCAGATACAACCCTTAAAACCTTTTTCTAGAATCAATCAATACCCCCCAAGTAAAGTAGCCCTCCAAAGTATAAAGATTATAATTGAAAACTACAAAACTCAGGTTTCATTATCCCTTGCACTAGTTCCTGTTGTACTCCTCTTTTACCTGTGAGAAAACCCAAAGGCCAAGAATGTAGGTTCATCCAGGACCTCAAAGCAATAAACAACATTGATATCCTTTGGCATCCTACTGCTCCTAACCCTCATCCACTGCTAACATCCATCCCAAATGAAAGTAAATTCTTCATTGCAATGGAGGTACGCAGTGCACTGTTTAGTATCCCAGTTCGTAAAGCTAGCCAAAATCTATTGGCCTTCACTTGGGAAGAAAAACAATGCATCTGGACAGTAATGCCTCAGAGTTCTACTAAGAGCCCTTCTTATTTCTCCCAAATCCCAAAGGCTGATCTGGGTGACATGAAGTTCCCTATGGGTTCTACTTTGTTTCAATATGTGAATGACTTTCCTCTTTGCTCTTCTTTCCAAGTCTCCTCACACAAGGACAGCATTCACCTGCTAAAGCTTTTAGCCTTTCAGGGACATCAGGTGCCCTTGGAGAAAAATGTAGTTTATCTAAACCCAAGTTTGATATTTAGAGCATCTGATATCAGAACCAGGGCTGCACCTAGATCCAGACAGGCTTCATGGTGTCTTGAGGTTCCCCAAACCCCAAAACTAAGCATCAACTGTAAGGTTTTTTTTGGCTCAGTTAGTTATTGCCAAAATTGAATCCCAAATCTCTCTCTTATGGCCAAACCTCTGCATGTTTTACTGAAGAACAACAACCCCAATCCAATTTTATAGGAGTAAAAGAACAACACAGCCTTTAAAGCAAATGTGCCCGCCCTTGCGCATCCCAAATACCAGGTTCCCATTTTCCTTTTCACATATGAAAAGGAAGGGAATGCCCTTGGGGTATTCATTCCAAAACATGGGACCTCCATCAACCAACTGGACCCTGTGGCACCATGGAAATAAACCACTTAGCCTTAGAAATCACTATGGGGTCCCCTAACCATATTTCTACTCCATGTAGCAGAAGCTCTCCTGAATTCTCATCATACTCAACAATTTTTCAGTCACCTGCCTCACCTCCTATGAACTCCTTTTGTTAACTGCTCTTCCCATAATTCTTTCATGTTTTTCTAACCTTAACTCTGCTGATCTTCTCACCTCTATTACCAACAATGCCTTAACCCTGATGGGTCACCTCCTGACCACTAGTGATGATCTATAGCAGGGGTGTCAATCTCATTTTCACCAGGGGCCACATTAGCCTCAAGGTTCCCTTCAAAGGGCCAAATGTAGTTTTAGGGCTGTATAAATGTAACTTACTCTGTAATAGTTAAGCAAGAGCTTAGCGCTGCTGCCAGGTAGAAATGAGGTGGAGGGCCAGATTCAGCCTGTGGGCCTTGTGTTTGCCACCTGTGATCTATAGGAAACTACTTTGAGTAACATTGACTTCTCATGGTTCACTTATAGGTCTTTTTTTTGGTATATTTTATTGATTATGCTATTATAGTTTTCCCAATTTTTCTCCCTTTATCCCTCTTCTGCCCTTCCACCCCCCAACCCTCCAGTACTCCCCACCCCTTAGTTCTTATTTAATAAATCACTAATAGTTCTTATTAAAAAGTAAAAATGCAAATATTGTGCTGGGTATGCAGTATCAACATATTTTGATGTAACCTAAGTTTACAAAGGTAGGTTGCCTTTGGCTACTACAGCCCAGTTCTAAAAAGCCTTATTATAAGTGCTCACACTTAATACTAATAGAAGATACACTTTTGGAGTAGTAGCTCATGATTTTGGAATGTTGTGGAAACAATGTAGCTTCCTTACTTTCAGCAGAAATAAAATGTAAAAATGGCTCATATGTTCAGGAATTACTGGATGCTATGTTTACTTGATGATTTAGCTCTTATTAAGATCCCAAAGCATTCTAAACTTGACTCTCTGTAAGCAAAGGGAAATCACCTTGCTGACACTTTCACAAGAAATGCAGCCTTTTAAAGGAACTGACAGCATTTAAGCCTTTGTCATTGTCCAAAGGGACATTTTCCCAAATGATAAATTAGGAAAACCAGCTACAGAAGCCCAAAAATTTACCTCAGAGAAGGAAAAATAAGATTGGAAATCCAACAATTGTTGGTTTGATAAAAAGAGAAAGCTCTAGTTCAGGCCAAATAACAACCCAACCCCACCAAAGATTAAAATTCCCACTCCTAACTACTATATATGAAGTAAACCATTGGTCCACTGACAAAATGATAGCCTTCATGAATCAATATTGGTGGGGAAATATTAATAAGGCTGCAAAATGCACTTACCTCACTTGTCCCACTTGTCCAAAGTACAACCCACTGAAGCCTGTTCACATTGCTCCCAGACATTTTAGATTGCCTAATGGACCATTTGAGGGCTGGTAAATGGATTTCATACAGCTTCCCCTGTCTCATGAATATAAATGTGTTTTAGTCATGGTCTGTATGTTTCCTCAGAGGACTGAAGTTTTCCTTTGTACACAGGTTACTGCCTCTTCTGTGGCTAAAATTCCTTTGGAAAAGTTCATCTCTACCTGCAGATCCCCTCTTGAACTCTACAGAGATTGGAGAACCCATTTTATATATCAGGTGCTTCAACAAGTCTGTACTATTTGGCCAGTTTTACACTTACACTCGCTTACCACTCTCAATCTTCAGATTTAGTTAAAAGCACTAACAGTATTATTAAGACTCAGCTGGCAAAATCTGTAGAGACTCTCCAAATGCCTTCACTAAAAGCATTGCTATTGGTCCTTGAAAATCTCAGATCCACCCCCTTTCCAACTCATAAACTCTTTACTTTTAAGATAATCACAGGGCACCCTATATACCTGGTCCTTGCATCTTCTGACCTACAGCTGATGAAAAGAGATACAATTCAATATAATAAAAGTCTAATGTCTTCTATCAAACTTAACCATGTTCTGGTTGGTGGAGCCATCTTTTCACCGAGCAATCCAGGAAGATGAAGATCTAAAGCAATGTACTTTCCAAGCTGGAGATTTCATCGTCTACTGGAAAAGACACCTCCATAAAGATTCTCTTCAGCCTTGCTGGAAAAGCCCCTATCAGTCACTGCTAAGTAACCCTTGTATCCAAACTCCAGGGAATAGATGCCTGAATTCATGTGACACATCTAAAGAAAGCACCTAATCCTGACCAGACCCGTACACCATCTGATGAACAGCTGATAAAGATTTCCCTGATTTTGAAGTAGATGAATTCTGATGAGACAGTTTTCCTAAGATGTCCTAACCAGGAATACTGACAGTTGCCTGCCAAACCTTTGATGTTGACTCAGTGCTTCAGATGATCTCCAGTGCCTATGATCATGATAACATATGAACTTCAGATAAAGAGTGCCTGAGAGTTTTCCTTTTATCCTTCCTTATTACTCAAACATGACTACACTAGGTTTCCAGTCTCTGCACTTCCCCTCCCATGATCTTCTTGTTTGTTTGTTCTGGGGTGAGGGTAGCTTTGAGGACACTTTTTTTCATTTGGACTCAGTACTCAGCACTTTTCCTCTCTAGGTCCTCCCTCTCTTCCCTGGGTTTTGTTGACCAAAACCCAGGTCAACAAAAATGAGGGAGACTTTTGTTCAGGGCTTCTTTGGCAGTGTGATAGCCCCCATGTCTGTGCTAATCCAACTGGTCCTCAACTGGAGTGCAGTTCCCAGGGGGGAGGTGGAACAGGGGAGTTGGTGCTTTCTCCACTTTAGCCTCTTGCATATAGAATATGTGATTAAATGCTTGATTGTTACTTTCATTTTTGTCTATTACCTTAAATCAGCTACTTGGACACCTGGTAGCTCAGCTCTCTCCAGCTCAGTTGAGCTCCTAGTAGAGATTATGTGGGATTATATTAAAGATTCACTACAATATGAATTGCAATTTTCAGTAAAGAGAAATTTAGTGTGGGAAGGGCTTAAGGTGTTCATATGAGAGGCCTAGAGAAGGTAGAAATGATTTGAGACATAAGGCAATGAGTTGTTTTTTAAATATGCTTAACTTTTGAGATCTTGTAGCCAGGGAAAAACAAGTAGTAGGAAATAAGAAATATATATCTGGCACGTGGAAATATACATCTGATACTTTCTAGTCATTTAGATTTGGAATTTTAATCCAGGTAAAACATGTTCAATCATAATAAAAGTAAGCTACAGGCACCAGGTTTACCCTTCTATATGTTATAACTAAAAACTAGACAAAATATATTATATAAAAATGGTTTTCAGACATTGGGCATAAGACAAAACAAGGTAGTAGTCCCCAAGAGAGGGAAGACACATGAAGAGTGCTGTAAAGACTACAGACTAAACGATTTGAATCCCTGGGAATACCCTTTCCAGACCAGGAGAACAGTCTCTATTAGATAGACTGATGTGAACATTTAACAAAACACAGACTTAAAATCCAGTCTGGAAGAAAACAGGTAAAGTAAATAAAGAAATTAACAAAACCTTTACTTTAATAAAAATGAGCTCAGAAAAGAGATACTGTATTTTGCAGTGTTTAATGCGCACCCATGTTTTTGGCACAAACTTTCAGGGAAAAAAATTTTCGTTTAAATTTTTTAATTCAATTTTTTATTTATTTATATTTAGAAACAAAACTAATTATCATATTCCAGGGTATTTTTTAGCATACAGATATCATTATTGCTTTCTAGAGTTACACTTTTAACGCATGAGCATAAAGAAAAGAATTAAAATCATTTATATAGATACAGAATTAGTATTAGCCATGTATGAGAATATTTTTCTCTCAAAAATTTGGGCAAAAAAGTACACATTATACATAGCAAAAATTAGTATCTTTTGAAGTAACAAAACATTTAACTAAAGTTCAACAAAAGTTCCTTCACTTATACATCTGTTTCTTTTTATTTGGTTGGTTCCAAATAAAAAATACATAAATACATTTTTAAAAAAAGATCACATATTATGATTCATGTTTTTCACAATTTCTCTATCTAGGCTTCTTTCTATATTAGTGTGAAGATATTTCTTATAATTATTTAATACTGAAATTCTGATACTTAAGTGTCTGTGAATAAGTTTTTTCTTTGTTTTCTTCTTTTTATTCTTTCTTATTACTTGAATGTTTTTAAATATTTTTTCCAAAAACAACATACTATTTTTAGGAAGTAAACCAAGGTTAAAGTATTAAAGAATACCAGCAGTTAAGAAAAAAAATGAAAAAAGTTCCCGTGGAAGACTGGGAAGATACAGGAAAGAAAAAGGTAAAACAGAAAAACCAATGTTTCAGAAACTGATGAAAGAGTAAGCTTGAAATATAGTATAAATCAATGGTTTAAAATACAGGGGTTCAAATATTGGCTTTGACAAATCACCAGTGACCTATGTAAGAACAATTGAAACAATAATTTTAACTGGGACAATAGCCAGATGAGTGGTATAGGAAAATTTAATTATTAAGTATAAATTGCTAAGTTAATTGTAAAGTATAAATTGACAACACCTAAAACATATAGTGGTAACAATTAAGCTATAACAAGGTTAAATTCTGTCCCCAACATTACTTACATTTTTTCATAAGTATAAATCCATTACTAAAGTATGGATTGAAGTCTTACAATAAATATAGTTACCTTGATTTTATTAAAGGAATAAACTTGCAATTGGAATGGATATATTCCTTCTTACTGAACACTTTTAGACTATTAGGTAGGCAGGTTGCAGAACTGCAGATCCCCAAGTTTCATCCTAACTCTAAAATTCTGATTTCAGAACAACTGATGAGAACTAAACAATTTCCAGGACATGTATGTTACACACACAAATGCATGATTGATATTGAGTACAGTAACTATATTATCTATAAAACTTTAAACAATACATAATTAGTAAAACTTTATCAATGAATAATAAAACATTGTTTCTTCCTTGTAAAACATCTCACTGGAATTCTTAACAAATTAAAAGATGACTGACATTCAGGTGAAATATTCTCATGACAGGTGAAAATGTTAATGAGATATCAATGAGTAAAGAAGTAGAAAGAGGGGGAAAATGTAAGATTTTTAGAAGAAACTGAAAATAAAACACCAAGAACTAAATAATTAAAAAATGCATATATTCAATATTTATTTTCACAAAAAAATTTACCTTCTTTCTTCTCTACTATCCATGTATTCAATTCTTGTATTGTTGCTTTGTCAATAGATGCATGCATTTTAAGTTTATCCAGTTCTTCCTGAAGATTCATCCTATGAAAATTAACACAATAAATAATTAAAGAAATAATGTCACAAAGACAGCAGATTATTTAAAAATATATGAATTATACAATAGTAAAATAAAAGCAAAAATACATTAACGTTAACAAATCCTAGGAATTAAAACTGAATTTTAATGAGGACTTGGAAATTAAAAATTTTAAATGATGTTTAACTTTATCTAAATAAATATGTTAAATACTTAAAACACACACTATATGACTTTTAAAAATCATGTACTGAGTTACCTGACCACCTTCTAACACGCAGATATGCTATGTAAAACAATAATACAAATGTTAACATATACCACTGAAAGCAAAGATAGCAAATCTCTAGATGCCAACACAAAGACTCCTTACTAGTAAAACAGAATTGAGATACTGCAGTGAGATACCTGGATCAAGTACTGCCCCTGAGGACTTAGTGACCCAAGTCAGGATGAAAGTTTATGCCCAAGGCACTTCATGACTGAGGCGGAAAACTGGGCTAACTTCAGAAAGCTGAGAGACAAAATATCGTTGCATGAAAACCTGGATAGCAGAGCTTATCTGGTTCAAGTTCTATTAAAAGAGGCCTCCTGCCCCAGTCTGAGGACAGGATAGAGTCAACCATCTGAGATCAGAATCCTAACCGTATATTGCTGGTTTCAAAATTAAACCATATATATTTGCAGAGACATAACAAATCAATAACAATGTATAAACTGGCTTATGGCCAGTGTGCATTGGAATGTTCAGGTAGACACAATCATCTAATTCAGAGAGGCTTCCACAAGCTGAAAGAAAGGATAGGAGAAACTACCAGAGAAAATACTCCTCAAAGAAGTCAAGTTTGAAGATAAGAATAAACATATATATATATATAAGTTCAAAGCCATGAATGACAGCCTACCTATTAACACTCCTAAAAGAGGAGAATGAACAACAAGGAAATAGAGATAATAGAACAATTAAAAATGATTTTTATTAAAATTAACATTTTTTAAATGTCAAAAACGAGGTGACAAATATATATTAAAATGAACAGGGATTAATAAAACAAAAGAAGACAAATTAAAAAGAACCAAATAATAGCTATAGAAATGCTAAATAAAACTAAAATTAATAATAATAACATAATAATTGAAATTTAAAACTCAGTGGATGGATTAAATAGCACACAGACAAAGCTAATGAAAACTGGCAAAATCAGAGACTTCTGGCCAAGATGGACGCATAGGGAGACACACTGTGCCTCCTCGCACAACCAAGATAGGGACAACAACAATTTAGAAACAAAATAACAACCAGAACTGACAGAAAATTGAAGTGTATGGAAGTCGGACACCCAAGAATTTAAAAATAGACACTTTCATCCAGACCGATAGGAGGGGCGGAGTCCAGCCGGGTGAGGGACACAGGAGCAGAGCACAGAGCAACCCAGGTGGCCCGCAAGTCCACAGCAGGCAGACCCTGGGCACACAAGCGGAGGTGACTGGTGGGCCCAGGCCAGGTGACCTGCAGACCCAGCGAGGCGGCCATTGTGAAGCAAGGCACTGCGCCCAACTCAGGGTCCCAGCACCAGGAAATAGAGCTTTGGGTCACTGACTGAAAAGGAAGGTCCTGTGGGGTGCACAGGCCCACCCACACGGGATTGGTGCCAGAGGGGCCCAGTTAGCTTGTGGAAAGTGGCAGAGGGGTCTGGGGTCCTACAGAGAGCAGAGTGGGCACCATTGTTCCTTCTCAGACCCCACCCCCACATATAGCATCACAACCCAGCTACTGGGGTGCCCCACCCTGGTGAACTCCTAAGGCCCCACCCCTCACTACAGGAGCTCGACAAGACCAAAAAACAAACAAAAAAACAAAACAAAAACAAAAAAACAGCAAAAAGATGGCTCAAACAGAAGAATTGAAAGCCCCAGAACCCATCCTTTTAAGCGACCAAGAGATAGCTAACCTATCAGATGCACAGGGAACCAATAGTGATGGAATGAAAGATGGGTCTCACATCAATGGAGTGGACCAGAAGGATGAAAAAAATATACAACAAGAAAAGAAGAAATAAGAACTCAAAAAAATGAGGAGAGGCTTAGGAACATCCAGGACATCTTTAAAACATTCCAACATCCGAATTATAGGGGTACCAGAAGGGGAAGAGAAAGAGCAATAAGTGGAAAAGTTATTTGAACAAATAATAAAGGAGAACTTCCCCAATCTGGCAAAGGAAATAGACTTTCAGGAAGTCCAGGAAGCTCAGAGAGTCCCAAAGAAGTTGGACCCAAGGAGGAACACACCAAGGCACATCATAATTACATTACCCAAGGTAACAATGAAGGAGAGAATCCTAGAAGCAGCAAGAGATAAGGGGATAGAAACCTATAAAGGAGTTCCCATCAGACTGTCAGCTGATTTCTCAAAAGAGACCTTACAGGTAAGAAGGGGCTGGAAAGAAGTATTACAAGTCATGAAAGACAAGGACCTACATCCCAGATTGCTCTA
>CM052540.1:57890652-57918040 GCA_028533065.1 Trachops cirrhosus | reverse complement strand
TAGACAGGGGGAGGGCAAGAATAGTTGGGGAAATGTAGAAGCTAAAGAACTTATGACACGTGGACATGAACTAAAGGGGGGAATGTGGGTGGGAGAGGGTGTGTAGGGTGGAGGGGAGTGAAGGGGGGGTAATGAGACAACTGTAATAACATAATCAATAAAATATATTAAAAAAAAAGAAAATTGGTAAAATCAGAGACCACACAAAGAAACAAAAACAGGAAAAGACTAACAATATATAAAGTGTGTTGGAATGAGAAGTCCAGAAAGCACCTAATAGAAATTATTCAAGGATAGAACTGAGATAATGTGGGGATAGGGAGACAATATTCAAAATACAAGCAAAGATTGAGAACTGAGGAAAAGTATGGATTAACAGTTTGAGAAAGTGTCAAAAATTGCAAACAGAATAAATAAAACTACTTACGTGTAGAAACATAGTCAAACTGTGGGACACCAAAGAAAAAGACAATTTTAAAATCCACTGGATCACAAAGAAACATCAATTAACAATTGAACAATTTTGGAATGACAGTAGACTTCTCATAAACAAGAAAAGCCAGAGGGAAAGTAAGTAATATTTTCTACATTCTAATGTTTACTGTTCATGTATCATAGGTAAAATAAGAACTATTAAAAATATATATTAAAAAGAAAAAAATAAATGCAACAAATCATACAAAATAGGCAGTAATGATGCAAGACATTTGTAAGTGCATACATGAAACTAAAAAACATTATTATTCGAAGCAATCATAATAACACTGAACTGAAGGTAAAGATGAACTAAGGTACAACTGAAGTTCTGAACAACAAAATGATAGAAGAACAAGGGAAGGATCAGCCTTAAAGCATTTTAAAATCTTTCCATTGAGGTACTAGGATAGAGGTACTGATGAACTTTAGACTTTGTCAAATAAATGATGTATGTTGTAGTTTCAAGAAAAAGCACTTAAAGAATGAAAAACAAATACAAAATTTTCCAATCAGAAGAGGTCAAAAACAGAAATAAATTAACTGTAATCAACTCAAGTTCAGATTTAAGAACATGGAACAAACTGAAGATAGCCTCATAAAGAAAGAGCAGATGTAGCTCATCTCAATTTAGTTTTCCTTGGCTCTCAGATCACTAACCCAGCAGAACACAGGCTACCATTGTTGGAAATGTTATTTCTTGCTTCTTTAGAGGTATTTTATGCTTACAGCTTGTGCTCTTTTAGGAAGAACTTACACAATCCCTACTTCAGATGGAAAGTATTTATAAACACTAGGGACCATCTTGTTCTCGTATCAAACTAACCTCCAACAAACCACATCTAACTGTGCTTTTGAATGAGGGGCTCCCAGAGGCAGTGCCCAGGTACTCCTGAGCTACAGGAGTATTGTCTCTCCACTGGCTACCCACGTAATCTGGTGTTTCAAACTTATACCAAGTTTGGTGCAAGAACCACAATTCAGAATCTACTTCTTACTGGACAAATTATATAAAATGACTATTTAGACACTGGACAAAAGGCAGCAGAAAACTATGATGTGTGAAAGGTATAAAATCAACGAAGAGTGAAACCCAGGCTCCTTATGAGTGATTAAATTTGATTTTAAATCCTAGCTCTAGAAATTACAGTATCCCCTTCCACCCACACTTAGTCTTTTGCCCAGATAATAAGCAACCCCTGAGGCAGTAGAAGAGAATAAGCTGAGACCAGACTAATGGCCACATGGTCCAGACCTCTGGAAGGCTAAAATTAGCATCTTGACCTAAGTTATGTTTAATTTCCTGAGCCCTAAGGTGGAATGACCCCCTGGCTACTTCCCCATGAGACTGTGTTAGCATGGGTAGCTACTTAGGTATTAACAAAAGAAAATGGAGCCAGACATCTAATTAAGCTGGATTAACTAGGAAGCTACAGCTTCACCCCAGGAGACAGCTGCATCCTCTGCCAAAGGGACTTAATCCCTGAGTAGGCAGGAGCCTGCAGAAGACAAGCCTTCCAATCTCCTTGGGGAACAACCCATCCATTCCCACAGACTGGGGATATGGGGAGTAAGAAGCAGCAAGAGGGAAACTCCTCTGCTGGGCACAGGAGCAGTAGAAGCCAAGATGGTGCAGGGGGAGCTCCTTCCAATAAGTGCATGTGCAGTAGAAGCCAGATGACAAAGTAGAACTTTCAAGAATGCACACTATGAGCCAAAATGGCCAAGAAAAGATCAGCTAGGATAAGGGTATGGAACTCTAGAAGATCCAGGAAAAGGACTGGATGGGGGTGAGCTCTGCACAAGCCCCTTAAGAATTAGAAAAGAGACTGGATAGTTTGAGAGAAAGCTGACTCTCTCCCAAGCCCAAAATAATATAATCAAAGCTTAACAAAGGCCCAAGGGGCATTCCTGCATTCTCTCTCAGTAGCAGCCACAGGGGCTGAACTCAGCGTCAAAAGCAGGCCAGATAGGAACAGAGACTGTGCTGGGCCACTACAGCCTCAGATGGCAGGCTAGTGACATGGCAGCTCTGGGTTGTGGCCCTCCTCCTGGGCTTGGTACAGCCCCAGAGGCTAGACTTCTTCCACAGCTGAACCACCTGGTTGTGAATGAGACATTGGGCACCTGGGGGCAGTCCTTTGTTTTCACTCTAATAAATCTTGCCACCACATCTCATCCTCCTATGCTTATATCTTTGGAATGCATTTCCTTTAATACTGTAAAATAATCCCATTTCCCCAGCACAACTGGACAAAGTGATGCTGGAAAAGACCTGAAGAAATTATTTATTATACATACCTAACCCACAGTGTCTTGTGATTTTGCCCTATACAATGTGTAATCTAAATGCCATCTGGGCAGTCTGTTTGGTTAGAACACTCACTCTCCATCTCAGTGGGCCAATTCAATATTAAACTATTTTTTCTTTCTCTACTATAAACTCTCATCTGTGCATTTCTTTGGGCTGGTGCACTTAAGCAGGAAGACCCAAGAAAAAATGGGGGTTCCAGTAACAAGAAAACCCTTAAAATGACAGTCAGACTTCTGCCATGAGACAGTTGCCATACCCTGATGCAGGGAGAAAGGAACCTCAATGAATTGAAAGAGAGGAGATTAGAGTTTGGGAAGGCTGAAATGGCTGGAATTTGTGAAGCACAGTACCCAGAGAAGAGGAAGCTACAAAAAGAAAAACTTACAGAAATCTGCCTAAGAATTCTTTTGAGTCTGTAGCTAATATTTTACTGCATATGCATAATATGAAACTAAATAAAACAGGCAGAGAACAACCAGCACTATGAAGGAAACCGGATCTCACACAGCACTGGGAGACATTTGAATTCTGACCAACCAAAGAGGAGAATCTGTTGAACACAAAGGACATTCAACAAAAAACTTCACAGGGTCATTCTAATGTATAGGTGTAAGCAGGCATCAGGCAAAGGAAAACCTAAACCTTGGTTAATGAGGTGTTTAAGAAAACTTGACAATGTTCAAACTGAGTTTTTTTAACACACCTCTCTCAGTAGTCAATAAAAAAGTGGGTGGAAATCAGTAAGGGTATGGAATATTTGAAAAGTACTATGAAAACTCTTGACCTAATAGGCATTTATAAAACATTTCACCCAATAACAGCAAGATACATATATTTTTTCAGGTGTCATGGCATTTTTACCAAGGTAAAACTAGATGCTGGACCACAAAACAATTCTCAATGAAATTTGAGTTCTAAATCATGCAAAGTATCTTCTGTGACCACAATATAATTAAGTTAGAAATCAATACCAGAAGGATCTCTGGAAAAATTCCCAAATGTGTGAAATTACAGAATCTACTTTTAAATACTTTTTCTTTCAATGAAGGCTCTACAAGGAATTAGAAAATATTTTGAACTTGTAAAATATTTAAACACAACATTTCAAAATTTGTAAGGTGTTAGAATAGTGCTTATATAGACATCTATAGCATATGCTTATATTAAAAAAAGGAAAGATCTACAATGATGTAAGCTTCAAATTAAAAAAAAGAGAGAAACAAATCAATCTGAGCACATTTTCATATGTGCTTTGGCCATATGGATGCACTATTTTGCTCATATTTGTATTGAATAGATTGTCTCTTTTCATTTATTCATAGGAATTCCTCATATATTCTGGATACTAGTCCTTTGCTGGACATATGAAGTCTGTCCGGAAAGTATACAGCCATATAATATGAAAAACAGAGACATTTACTGAAGAAGATACAAGAAACATTCTACATAGGACAATGATACTTCAGTCCCCATGAAATAGGCACCTTGGGTCCTCACACAGTTCTCACAATTGCCATCAGCAGTCCCATTGTATTTTCCTGAATCTTATTGACAGTCTGAAATCTCTTCCCTTTCAAAGGTGATTTTAGTTTTGGGAAAGTGAGAGGTCCCAGGGCACCAAATCTTGGCTGTAGCGGGGCTGAGTCACCCGGCGATTTGATGTTTCACCAAAAAACTCTGCATAAGATGTGTTACATGAGTGGGTGCATTGCCGAAATAAAGCTGCCAATCACCAGTTGCCTATGCCTGCGGCCTTCTGAAGCATCCAAACAGTTTCTGTGGAGGAATGTTCAAGCTTAATGCAAAATTTGATGCAGATCCCTCGCTGTACTCGCTCCGTCATTTTGAATGCAATGACCATGCTCACTCAACTGAGTCTAACCGCCCCCACTGACTAGTACAGTGAAGTTGCCACTGTTCATGTATGCACATTCCAGTCCACTATCCATGGCTGCTGGGTTGTACTGAAGTCATGCAAACCATTCTCATTATATTAACAATGGCTGGGCTTTTTTCAGACAGACCTCGTATATACTGCAAATATCTCTTTTCACTCTGTAAGTTGCCTTTTAATTCATTAATTAGTATCTTTCAAAGAACATAATAAATTCTTCATTTTAACATAATCCAGTTTATCCATTTTTAGTTTATATTTAATCCTTTTTAAATCTGGTTGAAGAAACCTTTGTCCACTACAAAGTCAAAAAGATGTTCTTCTATGTTTCCCTCCAAAAGCTAAACTACTTAATCTTTCACATGTAGGTCTGCAGTATATATAGAATTGTTTTTTGTTTATGGTATAAGGTAAAATATTCTAATTATAATAGCTTTTAAAAATTAAAGTTCCTGGGACTATATAGTTATATCATCTGATACTTTGGTCGTGTCCAATATTTCATAATTATAAACAATGTTATAGTGAACATCCTTATATATGTTCCTAAATGCAAGATTGTTTCAGTGATTTTAACTAAAAGTATAATTACTGGGTCTTTGATTACAAACTAAAAAAAAACAGAAAAATATTTCAAACATTAAAAAAGTATGGAGAATAATATAACCAACATTAACGTACCAACCATCTGGATTTAAAAACACTAACATTATGCCATGTTTATTTCACAGCTTTTATTTTTGTGAAAAAATAAAATGCTCTCTAAATAGTACTACCCCCCAAAATATTGTACCTTTTCTTCCCTCCCCAGAAATTATCAATATCTTTATTTGGTGTGTATATTTTTGCTTCATGTTTTAATACTATATATGTATGTATATATCATTATATAGAATTACATTTTTGTGGATATATATGTTTACATATGTATGTACACATAGATCCATATCCACAAAAGTATAGTACTGTTCTATGGTTAAAAGTACTATATTTTTTTAGGATATATCATAGCTTATATACTATTATTCAACTTTCTTCTTTTAACTCAACTTTTGCTTTTGAAGCATTTCCATTTGAATAAAAATAGATCCAATTTATTCATGTTAAATGCCATAGCATCACATTCTATTAATAAACCACAATGTGCTCACAGTAGCTACTAATGGATGTTTAGATTGTTGCTAATTCTTAACTATTACAAAAATACCACAATGAACATCCTTATCCACCATCCTAGTTTACATTATTTAAAAAGGTCCTAATAATCTATCTCAGAATGAAATTTTTCTCTTAAGGGTTTTATATTACCTAAATGGAATTACTAATATTGAGAAAAAATATTACCAAATTAAATGTCCTTTGACACCTGAAGATAATTTTGCCTATAACATTCCTATATTGATGATATATGATAGCATTTATTTCTTATGAATCCTAAAAAGCAACTGACCTACATTGAAAACAAACTATCCTAAAGCCTGAAGTAGTTTTTAGTATAACTAAACACTTTGTATTAGTTACCTAAACCATTCAAAATAAAATTTGATATTTATATATGATCTTTAGAACTCCAGATTTTCAAACTCAATGTTATTGATATCTTCCATAGAGAAAAAATGTTTTAAGACAGAGTTAGTATGACAAACATACTTACAGAGAGTAACTTTGATAACACTTTTAGAAAAATCAAAGGATTATTCACTAAATACTTAAAATTTACTGTGTAATTCTTTAGGTAAATACTATGTTATTCTTTAAGTAATTTAAAACATACATATTTTATGCATATTTATATTTTTAATATATAAATATTGCCTCAAATGTATGAAAACAAATTAAGGCTGCAATCAAATTAATACTATATTTATGGTGCTATGATCCCAATGTTTGCATCCCCTAAAATTCATGTTGAAATTCTAAACCCAAAGATGCTGGTATTAGGAGGTGGAGCCTTTGGGAGCGGCTTAGCTCATGAGAGTAGAGCTCTCATAAAGGGGACCCAGAGGGCTCCCGTGCCCCTTCCATCATGTGAGGATAAGATACAAAATCTGCGACCTGGAAAAAGGTTGAGGGCAGCCCAATCTCGGCCTTTCAGCTTCCAGTACTGTGAGAGATAAATTTCTACTGTTTATAAGCTACCAGGTGTGTGGTATTTTGTTATAGCAGCCCAAACAGACTAAGACTTATAACCTCAAAAAATAAATACTACATGTATATGGTTTTAAATGTATGAAAACAATAAACATCAAAAGTTAGTATGAAGAGTTAGAAATTAAAACTCTGAATTACTGTTTTCTATTTACTCCATGAAATATCTGCCAATAGATGCAAAACACTGGTTTTTCTTAGTCCACAATCTTGTTAACTCTGTGGCAAAACATAATGAAAATGCACATAGGTGGGAACAACCCAAACATCTATTGAATAAACAAACAAAATGTGGTTTATACATACAACATAAAATTGTTCCACCTTAAACAGGAAAAAAATCTGACACGCTAAAACATGGAAAAACCTTGAAAACATTATGACAAATGAGATAAGCCAGATGCAAAAAGAAAAATATTGTAAGATTCCACTTATATGAGGTATCTAGAAAGGGCAAATATAGAGAGACAGAAGGTAGAAAGAGACAAAGGCTGAGGGGAAAAGGAACAGGGAGTTATTATTGAATGGGTACAGAGTTTCAATTTGAGAAGATGAAATGTTCTGGTGATGGTAGTAGAACAATGTGAGTATATTTAATGACATTGAACCGTACACCTGAAAATGGTTACAATGGTAAGTCTTACGTTATACATGTTTTACCACCATAAAAACCATAAATAACCCACAATTTTGATTGATTATACAGCAAAGTTATGAACCATTTGTATACTTTAGCCACATGGAGTGGCAGGAAAAAGAAAGAGGGTGAAAAAAAATGGAAAGAATCAGGGAAAGCACAAACATAGACAGGCATAAAAGAGCTTTATCTTCAAATTAATCAAAGTTTGTAATTCTGTATTTTTGTGCTTATTGATTATTATTTGTGGTCCACAATAAACTAAAGCACTGTGAGGCCTGGAGCCATATGCTTTGCTCAATATTCTACCTCAAGTGCCCAGCATTTTTAGAATTAATCAATGAAAGCACAAACAATACAAAGGGTCACACAGATTCTGTTATATGTAACTAATATCCATGTAACTAAATTTAGTTATATGTAACTAAATCTCTATGTAAACCACGTAGATTTAATATTATAAACCTCCACAGTTTAAAGACATATGTATGTATGTATGTATGTATGTATTTAGAAAGTCACAGAGGTAGAACAAGTGAGCCATAGAAGAAATGGGGTCAGGAAATAAGTTACACCAAAAGAAGGGCCCTTCAAGCTTGGGGGGGGGGACAAGGGGGAAGAGAGAGACACAGAGAGAGAATGAACGGGAACACCCTGGGGAAAGAAGAGGGTGGAGAAGCACAGAAGTGCTCCATAGAGAGAGCTGCTCAGAGGCTTTTGTAACATATTACTTACTTAGCTAAAACGGTTTACTGGCTTCAGGCTCTAGTACTTTAACAGTATCTTGAGTGAATTCTTAAAGCCTATCTACAGGTCTTAAGTTGCAGCACCACATTCTGAAGCATACTAGAGATAGAAAAAAAAGAATATAAGGGACTCTGGCCTTTAGGGCTCTAGCTCAGCAATGAATTAAGTTTTGTGCTAATCTTGTTCTGAAACTTCCCACTCTTACCCAGGAATACTTAAGAGATGAGTTTACTTCTGAAGGTTCCAATCTCACTGGATGAATGTTGTCCCTGATTCTCAGTCATAAAGTAAGTAACATGAAAAGTCAGTTGCCACATAGCCTGGGAATCTATTACCTTTCAACGGACGCTGATAACTTGTACAACTCTTAATTACATTAATGTCCCAGGACTTAGAGTCTTCTTTGCCCTTGGCTTATGATAACCTGTGCTGTTACATGCTGGACTGATTTCTCAAGGACAGATATTATTTAAATTCTCATCCTCTTAATTTATCTCATTAACTTTTACATGTAATCATATAGACTGTTTGTCAAAGATATAAAAATAATGTCTGGGACAACAGGATACTCACAAGCAAAAGAATAAAGTTGGTCCCCTACACCATATAAAAATTTAACTAAAAATCTCAATATGAGTTAAAACTATAAAACAGGAGAAATCGTGGGTATAAATTTTCATAATCTCGTACTTGGTGATGGCCATACAGATGTGGCACCAAAAGCATAAGGAATAAAAGAAAAAATACATAAATTGGACTTCATCAAAATTAAAAATGTCTATGCATCAAAGGACACTATCAAGACAAGAAAGAGACAACCTACAGAACAGAAAAATATATTCACAAATGTTTGAGAAAAAGAATATGCAAATAATACCACAATGAGATGTCACTTCACACTCATTAAGATGGTCATAATTTAACTGAAAGAAAGAAGAAGAAAATAACAAGTATTAACAAAGATCTGGAGGAAGTGGAGCCTTCCCTTCATGGATTGCTGATGGGAATGGAACATGATATCACATTTTTTGGACTATAAGACACACCCCCCAATTTGGGAGGAATAATGGTTGTTAATGCTGCTGTTGAGTTTACATTTACATTGGTAAAATATTATGTTACTTATGTTATAAAATATTTTACCACATTTTTTGCTTCAAAATTTTTTTCCTAGTTTCCTCCTCTAAAACCCAGGTGCAACTCCTATTTTTCTGAGAAAACTGGTAGCCTCTACGAAAAGTTTGGCAGTTCCTCAAAAAGTTAAACATAGACTTATCATATAATCCAGAAGTTCTGTACAAAAAATTGAAAACAAGTACTTGTACACAAATGTTTATAGCTGCACTACTGATAATACCCCCAAAGTGGAAGAAACCCAAATACCTATCAATGGATAAATGAATAAATAACTTGTGGTATACACATACAATATTACTCAGGTACAAAAATGAATGAAATACTAATACATACCACAATATGGATAAGCCCTGGAAACTATGCAAAGTAAAAGAAGCCAAAGTTGAAAGGTCATTATTCTGTATGATTCTATTTACATGTTTTTATACACACACTACATGAGTTACAACTTATAAAACTATATGCTAAAAAATCAATGTACTATATAAATTCTTAAAAAGGAAATAAATCTGTCTTCATTAGCAAAATGAATAAAAACAAATTTCAATAGTCTTATCTTAATGAAACAAGACTTGTGTTTCATAAATTTTATTTCACCATGATACTTTGAGTTTTATTTTAACATCATATTTCATTAGAACATTTAATATTAAACATGTTTCCAAGGAAGTTCCCTGAGGGTAGAAAATGTGACTGATGTTCTCATTTCATTCACCTAGCAGTGTACCTGTCACAGAGCAATAGCTCAAACACACTTGTTAAGTGAATACATTTTTCACAGGATAACTCAAGCCTCCCCTGACCAAATGTTAGTATATGATTTAAAGTTTATATCATTATTTAGCATTTTTAAAGTTTATCAACATAAACTTCAGTATGCTTAAGTTAAAACTTATACAAGTGGTTATTGCATCAATGAATTTAAACAGAGTTCAGGAGGAAAAAGTTCCACGCTTCTGGTAACGACTCTTACTATTTAATTCAAAGAGCTCCTTGTAACGTAGTATGTACACTGCTGGGTGAACAAAGACTGTAACAGTTCCCTCACTTTCTTAAAAAGGCCTTATTACTTCTTCTTTCATTATACTTCATTAATGAATAAAATAAACCCCAAATAACCCCACTTATAGCTAATCTCTGCTTGAAATTTTCTTGAGATTAGATCTTGAAACTAGTTAGGTCTTCTCACCTAATTCACTTTGTCCAAAATTAACTTTCATTCATCTAAACAAAAGGAACATTAAAGATTATCAGAGAAAGTACTGAAGCATACTACAATATGAGTAAAATTTATGAAAACATTATGCCAAGTGAAAGAAGCTAGTCACAAAGGAACATACATTGTATAATTCCATTTCTCTGAAATGTCCAGAATAGGCAAATTTATAAACACAGAAAGTAAATTAGTAGTTACCTAGGGCTGGGAAGGGTGTGAGAGAATTAGGGAGGTAACAGTTAAGTTGTGTTACAGTTTTAGGGGGTTTTAATGAAAATCTTCTAAAACAAAAACCTTCTAAAATGATACACAACTCTTTAAATATACTAAAATATATTGAATTGTTCACTTTATATAGTGAATTATATGGTTTGTGAATTACATTTCAATAAAGCTATTAAAATTATCAGGAAATGTTTCTGAGACAAATTTATAAAAATAATTTTTAAGATAAGAGACTATTATTAGCATCAAACATTTAGCACTACTAGAGTGCAGTACACTCTAAGAGGTCATTGAAAGTATACATTTAAATATATGATAATTTCCTCAAATTTTACAATTATAAAAAAAAGTGGTGATCTAAAGTTACATGTGCTATGATAGAGTATATAAAATAAGATTTTGATTTTCAACTAAGATAATTCAATGATATTTAATTACATTATGCTAAATTCTAGTAACCTAAAAGACATCCAGACTTTCAAAAAATTGCATGGTCTGAATGTCAAAAATTAACTCTAAATGAAGAAATAGTTAAGTAGCAAAAGAGGCTAATTATGTTGATCTTTTTTTCAAAAAAAAAAAAAAAAAGGCAGTGGGGAGTGTTCTTTCTTTTCCAAGCTGAATATAATAGCCTGTGGATTATAAGATCAAGGAAGCAAACTGTATGTTTTCTAAAATATGAGTATCCTTCATCAAGTTTTGTATTTAGAGTAGCTAAAAGACCTATGTGAGGGATCAGCATTAAGCCCAAAGGACAGGCAGTGTACAGCAAAAAAGAAAGCAATTCCCTCGTGGTTTCTGCAGGTCACTACCAAGGACCATGTTAGCAGATCCATACCAGACCCTTAACAGGCAGTTCTGCTGCTACCAGTAATTAGCTTGGACAGCTCTGGCTCCAAGAGTAGCAGCAAGGCTACACCATAATGAGCTCAGCTGGGATTAGCAGGACAGGGCAGGGAACCAAGAGAGCTCAGGCATTCTGCATTGCGTATATATCTAGGAGATCAAACAAGGATGGCTGGCTAGGTTATCCCCTCTCCACCTCATTCCAAAAATGAAGCACGGCAGTGTCTAAAATACAGGCTAATGAAGAGCGACACCTCCAACAGATGAGAGCCACATTAATTAACACAATCCCTAGATCATATTATACAGTTTCAGCTAGAGCTAGCAAATGTGCAACTTCTTACTGCATTATACATATATATATATTTTAAAAACTAGTCCTTTTTTCCCTTTAATTTTATTGGCAAAAAAAAAACCCCGATTATTTCATTTCCAAATTTCCTAAAGTTTTTCTCTCATGGCCTTTAAGCCACAAAAACTTTGTCCCAAATATTTATCTAAGTCCATATTATTAAAAAAGAAAACTCACTTTTGAAGCATTAGTTCCTGATTTTCCCTTTTGAAATAGGCCAGTTCATTCCATACAGCATCAGAATCTTCTTGTTGAAGTTGTCGGGGATCTGCTCTCTTTATTTTTCTGCTTTCAGTCCTATTTTTAAAGTAAGGTTGTTTTCTTCCTTAACATTTTCAAAGTGCATTAAAGATTTATTTACATAATCCCTAAAATTTTAAAGTATCTATTGACCAAATTTGTAATTCAAGCTCACTGTTTACAGAATGAATTCCCTAAAACCTGAGTACATAGGTATTAATATCCTACATCATAATTTCCTAAAAAGCTAAACAGTTATTATGGAAACCAAACTTTCAAGCAGATACATGATATTCTTTTTGTCTCATTCATTCTACTAGTAATAAAGCATACATTGTAGGAATGTCAGTCACAGTTTCTAAAAAAGGATATAAGCAACAACTCATCTAGAATTTGCTATGAACCAACCTGAATGTTGTATATTTATTTGCTCTATACTAAAACAAGCTATTTATTATCAGTGAATATATCAGAAATTAGTTTTCATACTTCTAGTGACTACTAAAATATCAAATGAGCACAGTCTAAATCCAGGAAAATTGTTTTATCAATGTTTTACTAATGAACAATATGAAACATTTTTATTCTTCAAAGGAAAAAATTAGCTGTAACAATTACCTACAAAATATGCCAAATGCCCTTTATGTTTTAATTTTCTGTACATAAAACGAACTCTTCGTTTTTATTTTGTAAAGGTGCTGTACTGTCCAATTTAGAAACAGTGTTTCTCTATAGAAAAGACGAATGAGTATCATCAACATTGCCCTAAAGGATCCCTCTCAAAAGATGAAAGGGTATTATTTTCTGTACTCATTCAGTCCTTTGCTCTCTGTTGATACTGTTAGCAGGAGAGCCACTTGCAACTAACCAAGATCTGAACACTTCAAGAGCAACTGAACTGAGACCACCAATTCATTCAGATAAGCTGCAGAACAATCTGATGGATTGAAAAGATTTTCAAATTACATACTAGGCTGAAGTAGGTTTAAGATAGTTAACTATGTACATGAATTTCATATTTCTCATCTTTCAATTAAAACTTAAACACTTTTTGAGTTATAAGTATTGTAGCACCAGTATTTTATTTATTTAAAATACTTTTCAATCAGATGACTATGAACTATTCTTGCTTTAAGTTACATACATTTGTTAAGCTGCACTGTTGATATAAATATATAAGAATTCATAATTACCTACACTTATGATTTCTATAAATGATATAAAAACCTGTATTTATTGCTAGCATATTTCTGTTTTCATTTATTATATTCCCTATTTAAAATTTCACAATAAAGATTTGACTACCAAATAATTTTTTAAAATAAAACAAAAGCCATTAAAACACTTATATGATGCTACTCCATTCCATTTAATATTTAGGGAAATGCCTTTATGAGCTATGTAACTCACATGCCACTGCCTTCTTCCCACTGTTTTAATTGCTCTTTTACTGCCCTGTAGTTGGTCTGTAACATCTGTAGCCTTTCCTTGCGTTTTTCATGGGCATCTCTTAGCTCATCATTTTCTTGGCTCTGTAGAACACAAAAAGCGAGTACTCAAGTTTGAAGAAAGTATTAATAAAATGTTACAAATAAAAGGTTACCTATCTAAAAGTTAAATTTAAATAAAAATAGAATATAAACATAAATAAATGAATTTATACTACTTATTTAATTTAAGGAGAAGAATTCCTAAAGTCACTATATAGGTTTGCTTGATAAATTCAACTCTCACTGCTTTTTTAAAAGCTGGTTAAGTAATTTCAAATTTGTGCTAGCAAATTAGTTTTCTTTCCCTGTCATTAATACATACAAATATTTATGAGCCACTCTTGCAGATATTTTAACTTTTTTTTTGTTTTCAGTAGACAAATTTTTCCATATAGTAAGCATGATTAGTTTGTTAGTTATATTATAAGTACACATATAATTTGTGTAAGTGACTAGTAAAACCAATTCTTCAACCCAGGCATTCATGATTAGTCTGTTATAAGGCACAAGAATAACATTAAGAGGAAGAAAATCAGTTTGGACCTATGTTAGGAATAGCATAGTTTAGCCTTTTGGGTTATACCATTATGAATTACAATAAAATGGGAAAGCTAGACTTAATACTTTTGAAAAGATCTTGGAATAGGCAGGCCAAACATTACAAGGTTAAACAATTATAGTCAATGACTTCCAAATGTCTTAAATAGAGCACATGAGATAAATCTTCACTTTTATATATAACCACAAAATGAACTTATAAGGCCCAATTTTCAGTTCAGAGAATGTATTTATATTATTTATGAACTGTGTTTCTCAAAATGAGGTAGAAAAATCCTTGAGTTTTTTATCCTCCCGAATTTCAGATTTGTTTTTTAAACCCTTTTTTTCATATTTCTGTATGAAGGAACTTGTATACTTATTTGGTGGGATCAACAGGTACCATCTAATAGTTTAGTGAGGTGAGTTGAGGGGGCACAAGGAATGAGAAAGATCTGAACTCCATTCTTGAAGCTTTCTCCTGTTAGCTGCATGCATAATCTTAAGAACACTATTTAAATTAATTCAATTTCTTTTTCTGTAAAATATTGAAAAGGACATAGAGGGTTAAATTATGATGACTAAATTACATGAGGTAATATACAGGTCAAGTCCCTGGCATTGTGATTGCCCCATAGAGGCAAAGGCAAAATCCAGCTTCCTTAATGCCCTTATCATTTAGAAGCCAAATTCACTGTTTCCTTGACTATCTATCTTGCTTATCAAGAGTAAGATAATATTTTATAGAGTTTACATTATTTTATTATAATTCGACCTGTCTCAACAGTATAGGTATTTTGTCATTCTACTTCAAATATATGTATAATAGGATAACTTCAGTAATTCTCTTAAGTTATTAGGAAGCATCTGAGTCTTGTGTATACCAAGTGGACATATCGAAATTGAAGTGCTTGATAAAAAGCATGAGAATGGCATCACTTGAAAGGGGCAATCAGAACAAATGTTATCCTGACAAATTCCAGTGACAGCAAACTTGCTAAAAAGTAACATGGTTTTAATACCATGGTTAAAAATTCAGGATCCTGAATTCAGTTTCAACTGAAGAACCATATATTAAGAACTTATTACATGCCGGATGTTAAGTGCTGATAAGAGTTCAATTCTGTCACATAAAGTTACTAAATATTACTTTGACACAGCTACTTAAAGTCAGTGTATCTCAGCTGCTTCATCTCCAAAATAGAGGCCATTTATATATCTTCTTCTAGGACATAAAGAATGATTTAACCTTGACCTTGAGTTTTCCATACTGTTGATAAACAATCCAAGTATCATTTCACTTCTTTGAACAGTAAGCTTTCCAATCTTAAATATGTGAAATAGTGCATAATTTAAACTAGCCAAATAGAAGAATGATAACTAGTAATGTTGATATCTTCTCAGAAATGAATATAAGTTCATTTATTATAAGCTTACTTATTAGGATTCCTTAAGAACTAATAATGTTTATTAGAAGTTTAAACAAGATATACTATAAAATTATGAATTAAATAATTTAATTATAAGAAACTTAGAGATATTAGAGAAGATTCATATCAAAACATAATTTAAAGTAAACATATTTAAAGAGTACTTCATTAAATGCCTCTAAAACAGCTAAGTATAAGTATTCTTCTTTGAATCAAAGTCCTTCTCAATAAACTCTTATTTTACAACAAATGTCTTAAAAATTATTACATACAATTTCAGTGTTTTGGAATCATTAAAAGTCTATGTTAGAGTCCCTAGAAACTTTGAACCAACAGAACCTAAAAGATTGACCGAAAAGTAAAAATTAATAAAGATATCCAAAGTTTTTCTGTTACCTTTTACAATAATCCTCTGTTGAATTAATAGAACAAATTGAGATTCCTGTTATTAGTACTGTCATTATTTCAGCATTTTTCCATACTACCTGAACTACCATTAATCCCTGAATTTGTATCCAATATTTTCTCTAATTCTCAAATAATTAACTGTTTGTTATCATTTCAAAGACTAAGACTCAGTAAAAATTTTCTGAGTCCAATATGCCACTAACAATATGTCAGGTTCCATGCAATGAATAGTATTTAAAGCACTCAGTGTGGCCACCTGTAATTGCTAACACATTAGTGTAATATACTCAATATTAGGAAATAGTTTTGACTTTTCTATAGTAATTGAAGTAAGTGCTCATTCCATTAAGTAGTAATTATGGGAAAATAGTTCTGTAGATAAGCTTTAAGCTTTAATTTTACATGTTACTATAAATGTAATTTACTATACTTAAAACTAGAGTGTTTACATAATTCTTATAAAATTATTAAAATCTAAACTATTAAAGCCAAACTAGATATTATTTGATAAATCAATTCATGGACACAATTTATAATTTTTTAAAAGATTTTATTTATTTATTTTTAGAGAGAGGGGAAGGAGAAAGAGAGGGAGAGAAATATCAATGTGTGGTTGCTCCTCATGCGCCCCCTACTGGGGATGTGCCCCACAACCCAGGCATGTGCCCTGACTGGGAATTGAACCCCTAACCCTCTGATTCCCAGCCCATGCTCAATCCACTGAGCTACACCAGCCAGGGAATTTTATAATTATTTTAAAATCAAGTTTAATCCATGAATTTGTGCTTTATAATGCTGATATTCAACTGTAACACATGGGTTAAATTAGTCCTAGAGACCATTGTTCTGTGGCCTACTTCAGAAACAGTAAAATTTTATATAAACACTAATATAAGATAGATTATATGTAGTTCAAAAAATGTTTTTCCTATTTTACAGAAAGAACAGATGATGACTGAGGTCTTCAGTCAAAAACTGGATATTTCAAAAGAAATGTTTAAAAAGAATAGTCAAAATGTTTTTTATAATATTCCAACAAATACAGGTTACCTATAGCTTGGATTATGAATCCTTAGCTCCCATTTGACTTACAATAGCCTAAGTCAAAACAATAGCAATTCATTTTGGCATTAATGTCCTCAAAGTTCTTACAACAAAATCAAATATAAGGAATGAAAATATATTTAATATCACTAATTACTACATTTTCCTAAGAAGACACACAAAAGTATGCAATGGGCAGTCACTGAACTAGACTCATTTATTAGATCATTCAATAAAACATTTACTGAGTACCTTTTATGGATTTACGATTTAACTAGCTAAACTAGAAGCTCTAACTTCTGTGTACAAACAAGTCTAAATAAATGACTAAAACATTAGAAAACAGGAAAGTTGTATCAACTGACTTTTCTCAATGATGTATGCAATTCTACTTTGAGATCATGAGAACAGAAATGATTCTTAGTCTATTCTTGTAGTTTGGTCAAAGGCACCTTGACAGGTGTAAGACAAACTGAGGGCATAAACACTGTTAATGAAACAGTGACTCAGCCTTCAGAAAACAACAGTAAGGTTTTTAATAAAACCTTTTAGAAAATGCAAGGATTCCATGGATGTTGAATTTCAGAAGAATGTACAAAGTTCATAAATATGTTATCATTAAAAAATAAGACATATGAACTGTATTCAAAGGATATATTGAAGTTATTAAATGGCATAGAAAAATGCTTATAGGATCAAGTTGCCAAATGCATGAAAGTCAGTAAAGCAGAGATTTGTAGCATTAGTGACTTCAAGGATACTATGAATTTCATAAAGCTCTTACGCATCACTCTCCAAATTAGACTTTGTAAGTTGTTAGTTCACTAGATTCATAAAGTCAGGATTTGAAAATTGGTAGGATTTTTATACCAGCTTTCATCACTTCTATTACTATTGGCTCTTTTATTACAACACTGATCACCCATTTGAAAACATGTACAACTGGCCACAGAAGTAAGCTGAGCAAGATAATGTGTTAATATTTATATAAAACTCAACTATTATTAGAATAATATGCATGACTTAGTATTGATATAATGAGAACCTTATTTCAATGTATCTATATATACATATATGTAAATTATATAAAATTATATATGTATATATAAATTAAAAGTACCCTACAATCACTCTATTTAGAATTGCTTTACAATACAGGGTTTATTTATGCACTTCTTTTGTTAAAGGCACTTGATTATAGTGCCCTTTTTTTAATTAAATTCTTTTGCCCTTTTAAAATAAGAAATCTTACCCTAGCTGGTGTGGCTCAGTTGGGTGGAGCATTGTGTTGCACACCAAAATGTTGCAAGTTTGATTCCTGTTCAGTGCATGTTCTTAGGTTGAGTTCAATCCCTAGTCAGGGCATGCACAGGAGGCAACTAATCAATGTTTCTCTCTTACATCAATGTTTTCCTTTCTTTTCTCCCCTCCCCTCCCCTACTCTCTCTCTGTCTCCCTCTCTGTAAAAGGAGTGAAAAAATGTCTTCAGGTGTAAATTGGTAAACAATCCTTTCCACCCTGGCTTGTGTGGCTCAGTGGGTTGGGTGTGGTCCTGTAAACTGAATTGTAATTAGTTCGTTTCCTGGTCAAGGCACATGCCTGGGTTACAGGCCAGACCCCTAGTTGCAGGCATGTGAGGGGCTGTCAATCAATGCTTCTCTCTCACATGGATGTTTCCCTCTCTCTTTTTCTCCCTCCCTTCCTTTCTCTCTAGTGATAAATAAATTCTTTTTTAAAAAAGAGGAAGAAAGCCTTCCCTACTAAATAATAAAATGCAAGAAAAAAATTGCTCTCATTTTTCCCTTATCTTGCAAATCTGTGACAGAAAATATACATTTGAAATACATGATTGTTATAAATGGACTTGGAAAAGACATAAAGAAAAAGTATAAATGAAAAAGAAATTGTATGAAAAAGAATTTTACTCTGGAAATGAACTCGAGGCCTCATGCAAAAGAGGTGTATTTAGGTAAAAAGAATGAGTAAATAAATTAGTATAATGCTTCCAAGACTTTCTGAAATAAGAAATTCGAGAGATGGAGGAGAATAGATCTAAAAATGTCCAAATTGCTCTACTCCTTCCTGCCAAAAACAAGGATCTACCAAAGACTCACAGAGTTCTTGGGCAAGTGAGTACAGGTCCTCCACCACTGAATGGGATGTGCAGTGGTTAATTTTCTGTGTCAGCTTCACTGCATCGATCATTATTTCTGGGTGTATCAGTGAGAGTGCTTCTGTATGAATTTAACGTTTAAACTAGCAGATTGAAAAAGCAAGTTGCCCTCCCTAATATGATAGGCTCCATCCAATCCACTGAAGGCCTGAAGAGAATAAAAGGGTGAGTAAGAAAGAATTCTTTCTTCCTGCCTGTCTTTGAGCTGCATCACAGATCTCCTGCCTTCAGACTCATGCTTGAATTGGAATGGGAACTTACTCCATCAGCTCTCCTGGTCCTCAGGCCTTTGGACTCAGAGTGGACCTATTCCATTGGCTCTCCTGGATCTCCAGCTTAATGACTATACATCTAGGACTTCTCAGACTCCATAATAATGTGAGCCAACTCCTAATAGTAAATCAATCTCTCTCTTTACATATACCTATCTTTCAGAATAATGATGTCTCATTAAGGAAGACTAAAGGGTTATATATAGCCTATTGGTTCTGCTTCTCTGGAGAACCCAGATGCATACAGGATAGAAGCTGTGGCATGCAAATTTCAAGAACTATGCAAAAGGGAGGAAAATGATAAACTGATTTCCGAAATATGCCCATAATATCCTGTGATACCCCAGTGTTTACACTAACACACTAGATTCTATCTACCTATTCAGCATTTTCTTATCTAGAGAAAGGGTCTTAAAAACAGGAAGTCATCTTTTCTCCTGTTGAACAAAAAGTGGCTAGCACATTGCTTGGCTAATTGCATTGCTCAATAAGTTATGGAGTAAACAAAATGAGCAAATAACTCTGGATATATAAGTTTCAAGTAGGCTAACTGTTAGCAAGCTGAGGTCGTAATCTAATCATGTTGCTTGTGGTAGAAACAATAGATGATAATTTTTCTTTGTTTTAGAACTAACAGTTTAACTCTAAATAAATATAAGTTAACATAACGTTTAGTGAAAAGGCAAAAAACTATTCATTTTAGCTATCATTAACTATACCTTTAGACCACATTTTATTCTGGAGCACATACAATGTAAGTCAAACTTTTTTTCCCTAAGAGTAATCTATATTATATGACAAAGAATCTAATCTTTATATGTATTAGATTCTAATCATGTGTAAGTTGAGCTTTTGATAGAATGTCATAAAACTGTTTAAGATTCAGTTAAATGGCAAAAATCTCAAATAGTGCAGGCCTTCAGTGTAGTTGTAAATGAAGAAAGACAAGATTAGCCATATTAAATTTACAAAAAAGCAAAAGCCCTCAATAGGGTCACAAAAATTGGTGCAATATGTACAACCAACTTCTTTGAAAGAGAATTCACACAGTATAACTTGGAAAGTATAACCTCTCAAAGATAGCCTGAAAGGTGTAAGTTTCTTAAACCCTGGTAGAATGCTAATTCAAATGTCATGTATTCTAACACAAATTCAATTGAAATGAAAAAATAATGTATATTTATTTGCCATTTTGACTATGTAATTTTTCTATAAAGGGCTACTTTTAGTGGCCTGAGCTACATTTGTATAGTTTTTAACTCACTTGTCTTTTTATGTTTATTATATATGAAAACACAAGAAATTGTTTTTTACTTGCCATAGTTCTATTTTTTGTCTGTGAGAACCTATAAGAAATTTAATCCAGATATTAAGCCAAAATATCTACAAATAATTTTAAAGTGGTGAACAGTATTCAAATAGCATTTTTTATTACTTTATAATTCTCAGAAATCTTAAAACAAGACCAACTGATCACACATTTCTATACATGTAATAACAGGGAAGAGAAACGATAAGCAGTAATTTGTGAAGTAAATGTTTACTTTGGTATATCTTTACCTTTGCAAGGTTATTACTAAAGAAATGAGTTCATGTTCACCTTTAGTTGTAGTGCCTTCTCTAAGTTTTCAATCTTTCTTTCAGCTTTTCTCAGCTTCTTTACTTCCTCTGAGTCTGTGAAAGAGCTCTTTGGGGACAAAGACCTTGAACGTTTCACAGGTGGTTCCTCGAGAATAGAACAAGGACATGGTTGAACTAGTTGGAACACTGGATTATGAAAGACATGCAAAATTAAAGAACAAGTAATTTTGAATACTAATAATGAATTATAAAAAAAATCCTGCATGGAATACCAGAGAAATAACAAGCGGAATTACCACAGTGCTACTGCTAAAGGTTTCTCTGTGACTCGTTAATGAGAATATTCATTTACATTTACATTGTTTCTTTCAGAATAATGATGTCCCATTAGGGAAGACTAAAGGGTTATAGACTCAGATATGCAAGAAACCTCATTACAAAGGAGGGGATAGAGGCTGGTCTAATTGCTCTATAAGGGTCCAAGGTTACACTTGATAGGACAACCAGAAACAAGAGGGAAAGTATTTTTTTCCCTTTGAAATAGTTTAACACACTGTGAAGTTGAAGGAACAATATGCTTGAGGAATATAAATACAACAGACAGTAGATCTTATACCATAATGACCATATGGTCATTAACTATAATGTGGCTAACTAGAGACATGAATGTGTGTTTATATTATGTACAGCTTCATATACCAATCTGGAGAAGGAATATGTAAAAGCAACTATTAAGCTGGGCAACATATTGTTCAAACTTACTGAATGTCCTTTTGAAAGAAAAAAATTTGTTCAAAATATTCCTCTTGTTTTCTTGACATTTGTTAAAAGCAAGAAACATCAAATCAGTACATTTTTAAACTTTAGCAATACAGCAAGCAACCAAATTAGGTCCTGTAATGTTTTCTCTCAATTTTAAGAATGTTTTATTTCATTTAAATGAAGCTCAATGCCATTAAAGCATTGTAAAATTACAAGAAATGTAAAATGCAGTTACGTTTAAATTTAAAATATATGTACAATATACATACATACATAAAGCTTGTTTTTCTATAAATTACTAATAATAGAGGGAGTAAATAAAAGTAGCATAGAAATATGAGTTTAATTTTAAATGCTTTCTTTATAAAGATAGTTTGTCCTACTCAAGAAAGATTGAAAAGCACCAAAAACAATTATCTTGAAAACATGGCTTACTACTTTTATTTTTATTTATTTATTTAATTTTTTTGGCTTACTACTTTTAAAAACATTATTTTCTATTGCTGAAGTGGCAAGTGTGAGAATATATGTCTAAAACTACTTATTTTTAGGAAAGTATTACTTTGATTTGTCAAGAAATAACATATCTACAATGTGGTATTATGAAATTATAATATTAGTCAATGTTCATAGAATTGTTTGCACCATAACAGAAATATTAATGAATACTACAAAAAGGAAAAGCTGAGATGTTAATAGACAACAAACATGCTACAAAATTGTTTACTTTTCAGTACTGCTATGCCTTTAAATCTGAAAATGTATAGCTATGCATATTAATGTTAAATTCCATTTAATAGTTTATAATCCACATAGGCAGTATGTAGATATCTCTGAATAAAACAAAAATATTAAGATATATTTTTCTAATTAAAATACTGAGTTAATGACTAATACATCTTTAGAATTTTAAAGTAGATTAACTTATCTGTAGATTACATAAAGGATACTTGCCCAAACTTTTTAATATAAGAATATTAATTTACTGCAAAACAGGTATAATAATACTAATATATTTCATTAATTAAACTAAGACTGTATATTCTATCTTTAAAAGAGGAAAAACAATCTACTCTGAACAATTACTTTATTGAGTGTTTGGGACATGGTATTTTTTTAAAGTTTTCAGAAATATAAGCAGAGAAAGAAGTAAATGCAGCTGTTTGTTTTTTACTTCATTGCTTGCCTTGCCAGCTTCATCCTGACAAATTCACAAAATGACAAAATACCCTTACCTTTTGTTTCCTTTCAATATTTGTCAAGACGCTCTTTTCTGAGGAACTCTTATTAGGAGATCTGTTCTCTGAGAGTTTTTCATTTGCTATTTTCAGTTTCTCCTGTAAATACTCAATTTCAGACTTCTGTGAGACCATTAAGGTTTCTAAACTTGATAAAGATGGCCGTTGAAATACCTATTTCAAAAAGTATATGTGCAAATACAATTATGTCTTATATTACTTACATACTTACATACATTTATAGAATATAAAACTGGGGAAAGGAAACCAGCAGCACTATAGGTCTAATTTTCTTTTAATGTATCATATTTTAGTAATAACAAACTCAAAAAACTCTGATAGTTTGAAGTTAATACAGTTCACAGTATTCTCTGAAATTTATTCCTATGCCAGATAAACTGTTAATGGTTAATACCACATTTTAACAACAGAAATCACAGGAAAATTAAGCTTGGAGGAAACATGTTCATGAAAACCAGCATTCTGCAAAAGTCTGTTGCCATTTTGATAATATATTTGAAACCATTAAAATCCATGCATATATGCTATTTCAAATTAACAACTTCATTTACAAAAATCAAAAACACTAACTCATACTGAAAAGTTTTTTGTTGATTTCCAGCAGTGTCAAATTTCATGATTCTAATATTATTAACATGAATCAATAGCTCTGGAAATAGTTTCACTTAAAATATAGAGAGCCCCATACTTCCTAAATGATATTCATAAAGACTATGAGAAAAATATATATGTCGAACCTTTCTGAACCAACATTAGGAAATACTACCCTTTTCTGGTTTTGCCTACATTTTTCTTTTCTTAGGAGATTGACAAAATTTTCCTAATTCTAAGCAGTAATTTTTATACTTAGTGGGAACACCCCTGATTTTTACTATTATACTTCCCTCATATGTAAATCACATGATTCGTTTCCCAACCTTTATTCTATCTTACTACTATATATTTTCCTCATTGTTGTTTATATATTGTACTGTTACCACACTTACAATATAGTAAAAACTCTGTTAACTTGCTTTGAATATCAAATTAAAAGTTTAAGCACTTTTCTTCCAAACACTAGAGGATTTTGCCTTATTTTTTCCTCCTCCTTTTAGTAACTGTTTGAATTTTATCTGTTTTTTCTTAAAATTTTGTAAAGTAATATATGATGTTTATAAATATATCCGTTTTAAATTTTTCTTCTTTTTACTGAATTTATTGGGGTGACACTGGTTAACAAAATTATACAGTTTTCAGGTGCACAATTCTACAACACATTATCTGTACACTGTATGTGTGTTCGACATACCAAGTCAAGTCCCATCACCATTTATCCCCCTTTATCCTCCTCCCTCTCCCTCTACTACTCCTCACCCAACAATCATATTCTTTGCTTGGGCTACCAATCTAAACAATTTTCAAAGACTATCTGCTCTCATTCAGATTTCACTAAATAAAATTATGAAGAATATACCCAAAATCTCATCATTTCCAAAAATTTCTAAATAAATTGTTCAAGATCAAACAAAAATTAGAATAAAACAGAGAAAACATAACTTTAAAGTACTGATATATCTAATAAGCAGTCCTATGTTCTTTATAAGTGAGTTTTCTAAGTCTCATTGGATTAAAAAGCAATAGATAAAAATGCAAAAAACATGAATATTCAGTTAAGAAGCTGCAGTGATAAATAATTCAAATATTCATGAAGACATTAAAAATGCTCCAACAGTGGATATTGTCACTGAAATAGAAAAAGGTTTCATACTTAGGCACCATTCCTTCAAAAGACCTCAATGACTAACAACAGAACTTTAAAATTAAAAACTACTATGTAATTAGTAATTAATACAAATTGATTTAGGAGCCAGGAAAATAATATAAATAAATGAATACAATGGATTGTGTTTAGTTGGTTTTAAAATCACAGCTTTAGAATTCATTCAATAGGCCCTTTGTATAAATATTAAATATATAGTCTTCACTGCCACAAGAAAACTTATATATGCTCCCAGTTTTTAAAAAATGTGCTTGCTCTCTCTGCCTCTCTCTTTTCCATGCGCGCCTTTTATCCCTTTCTCTAGATAGTGCACAAGAAGTATTTCACACTTCTCTTAATACGACCATTTTTAAAAGTGTAAGTAAGTGAAATGTCAAATGACACTCAGCCTTACTATGAACGAGTAGGAGGCTATCTGTAACAATATTCTGCTCCACCAATTGTTTGCATAGAGAAATGTGGCCCACTACTGCCAGATCTATTGATTTTTCAAAAAAAGTGAGGGATTTGGATTTCAAAAAAAAATCCTAATTTTAAACCGCTGTCCCGACTCAGTTTATGACTCTTATATTTTGAGAACATGCTGGTGAGAGTATAAACTGCTACAAATTTCCAAGGGTAATTTTAAAATATTCATCAAAGCACATGAAAATGTATCAAGTCTTTGACTTGGCATTCTAATCATGCTGACAGTTGATACAGAAAATGATAAATGATAAACAGTTAAGTGAGATAAGCAGGTTACAAAAGAATATAGCATAGTATGTGCAAATTGATTTCACTAAATATGCACAGGAAAATATTATAGTGTTATTTCTGAGAGGAGAAATTATATGCAAATATATTTTTCATACTTATCTAAAAAATTTCCTTAAATTTTTTACAATGAATAAGTAACTAAATGTTTATTCTAATCTTCACTGGAGGACATTTTTTTCATTGTTTTTAGAGAGAGAGGAAGGGAGAGAGAGAACACTGATGTGAGAAAGAAGCATTGATCAGTTGTCTCCTGTACACACCTGGAGCAGGAATCAAACCTGCAACCTTCCGTTTACATGATGACACTCCAACCAACCAGGGCACTAAATGTTTTTTTTTAATCTAAATTCTTCTGCAAATAAAAGGAATTAAGGTTCCATATAAAAAATATAGACAAGGGAAATATATGAAAGTCACTCCATAACCTCATCTATCAGAGTTCACCAATGCTATACTATACTAATGGTATAGTCTGATAGATGAAAAGTCTGGGTAATATATCCATTACCAAAAAAAAAGAAAAAAAAACACTGTATCTGCCCTGTAACCTGCTTTTTTAATAGGATTTATTTTTAGAACAGTTTTTATACTTAGAGAAAAACTGAGTTCTCTTGTACCTAACTTTCCTCTCTTACACACCCACTTTCTCCTGTTATGCACCTCTAAAATAACATTCGTGATCCAAAATCAGACATTTTTTAATTGTTGACACTGTTACAGATGTCCCCCACCTCCACCCAGCCCCTGCACTCCCTCCTCTGGCCTTCACTGAAGTCGATAGTTTATTCAAATTTCCACAGTTTTTACTGAATGTCCTTTTCTGTTCCAGGATGCAATCTATGATACCATAATATACTTAGTGTAAAGTCAGAAGCTCTTGGTTATGACAATACTTATTTTTGATAACAGTGACAGTGTTGAGGAGTACCAATCAGGCATATTATAGGATTCCCCAGCTGTTGGAATTTGTCTATGTTTTCCTCATGATTAGACTGGACTTACAAGTTTGGGGCAGGAAAATCACAGAGGTGCCATTTAAATCATATCATAACAAAGGGTACGTACTATCAACACGATTTGACGGTTGATATTGATCACCTGGCTAGACTAGGTTCTGTCAGGTTACTCCATTGTAAAGTGACTCCTTTGTCCCCACCCATATGATACTCAATTAACCTGCTTTTTAAACTTAAGAATTATATGTATAATTATATGTATAATATGTAATCTTACTTATCTTTTTTAGGTGTTGTTTTTACAAGCTTAGGAAAATCAAGACAACCAATCCCCCTGTCTGGGTAAGTTTATTCTATCTATTGCCCTTAAAATCCAAGAATCTTTGAAAAGTTAGCTCTTCTTGCTAAGAATTATTAGTATTTTACAAATAAACTTCTCTAATATAAAAAATCCTGTGCACCTTTTCAGTTTACAATCTTGGAAGATAATGGTATGATGCTAGACCATAGTTAATCTGATGAGAAATGATCAGTGGAGTATGTGTCCAAATGCCTCCAATTGGAACTAATCTCTTTAAATTGACGGTTATTAAAACATAACTTCTTTTTCACATTGATCCACAGAGGTAATTTTGATCAAAAAGTCCTGCAGAAGATACAGAGTAGGAGAGGGAATAAAGGAAGACTTTAAGTGTTGTGCCCATTACTATTAAAATATATATATTAAA
>CM052540.1:57878152-57885652 GCA_028533065.1 Trachops cirrhosus | reverse complement strand
TAAGTGGAAAGTAAAAGTGAAAAATATCACTAGTTTCAAGAGATAAAAAAAAGAATGAATTAGCAAGGCTGTTTTTAAATGGTAATAAAGTTCACAAGGTTATGAAAATGGGCACTTTGATGCACTCTGGAAAGATAATTTGGTATAATCTTTCTGGAATGTAGTTTGGCATGGTATACTCAACAGTCTTTGTAATGTTTGACATAAGGATGTTACTTTCAAGAGTTTATCGTACAGGAAAAAACAGAGATGGGAATAAAAATATACAAATGAAAATGTTCATTATAGCATCAAAATAAGACGAAACAGAAAAAAACATATTTGAAATATGTTAAATGTCCCAGGGTAGAAAAATGTTTAGGTAAAATGATAAAATTTCTATGTTAAACTATTAGGCAGTCAAAAAATGTTTTCAAATGTTTAATTATATTATAATAAAATGGTAATTGTACACACAGGATACAAATTTATATATTGTATGATTCCAATTATATAGACTATGTATTCTCTACTTACTTTGTATATCCATTCTACATGCACAGAGCCACATTCAGAGTTCAAGAGTAAAAATACACTCAGCAACTATGATCGTGCCTCTCTTACATGAAGGACAGGACAAGCGCTGGGGCTAAGATCTAGTCTTCAAAGACCTCCTTATCTCAATCTACATGTCAAGAAATAATCCTAGGCACAACCTTGTTTATCCCCAAACTGCCTGCCACCATTATGTGCCTTGAATTCACTAGAACTAACCTCTTTATGCCTTTAATCCTGATTTATGTGAGATAGAAAACTAAAAAATGAACCACTAAGAAACTTAAAGAGTTAAAGTCGAACTGATGAGATTGGAAAAAGAACTATAATATAGCTGAAGATTTTTTTTAATTAAATGGAATTCAGTTCTTCACAACAAATGAAAATTCCACATAGGTTAAAGACTTATATGTAGAAGTCAAAACTATATAACATGTTAGATGAAAGTATAGGAAAATATCTTATAAGTTCAAGATAAGGTAAGATTTCTTAAACAAGAAAATAAGCACTAAGTTTAAAAATATATAAAAACACAACTATATTAAAATTAATACTTTGCTTTTCAAAATACACCATAGAATAAGTGAAAAGCAAAGCCACAAGCAAGAAGGTATTGGCAAAAATTACATCCAATAGCTGAGAACTGTTGATCTCTAAACTCATTTCCTTTCTTTTGAAATGGACACTTACTGCCCAATATCTGAGGCTTCATATTTTCCTATCATCTTTGCAATGAGACAACATATGGTGAAATAACTGAGTTATGGCCAACAGTATGACAGTGCATATGTTAGGCACCACTTTGAAGCCTGATTCATAAAAACTTTCTTCTATTTAATCTTTAGTATATAGTTTCCCATTACCATTTGGTCCTCCTATATGCCCCTCTCCTCTGCAATCACCACACTGTTGTTTATGTCCATGAGTCCTTTTTCCTTTTTGCTCAATCCCTCTAACCTCCCCCCACCACCAGCTGTCATGCTGCTGCTCTCCATCTATGAGTCTGTCGCCATTTTCCTTGTTAGTTCAGTTTATTCATTAGATTCCACATGTGAGTGAAATCATATGGTATTGGTCTTTCTCTTGCTGGCTTATTTCACTTAGCATAATGTCCAGTTCCATCCATACTGTTGCAAAGGGTAAAATTTTCATAGACAAGTACTATTCCATTGTGTAAATGTCCCATAGTTGTTTTAGCCAACTCATCTACTGATGGACAGTTGGGCTGCTTCTATATCTTGGCGATTGTAAATAACACTGCAATGAACAAAGTGGTGTTCATGTCCTTTCAGATTAGTATTTTGGGTCCCTTTGGATATATTCTCAGAGGTAGGATAGCTGGGTCAAAAGGCAGATCCATTTTTAATTTTTGAGGTAGCTCCATACTACTTTCTACATTGGCTGCACCAGTCTGCATTCCCATCAACAGTGCAAAAGAGTTCACCTTTCTCCACATCTTTGCCAGTACTTGTTTGTTGAGTTGTTTATAGTCACTCTGACAGGTGTGAGGTGGTATCTAATTGTGGTTTTAATTTGCATTTCTCTAGTGATTAGTGACATTGAGCATCTTTTCATGTGTCTATGGGCCATCTGTATGTTCTCTTTGAATAAGTGTCTATTCAGGTGCTTTGCCCATTTTTTAATTGGACTGTTTGGTTTTTTTTGGTGTTGAGTTTTGTAAGTTCTTTATAAATTTTGGATATTAATTCCTTATCAGATGTATCAGCAAGTATGTTCTCCCATTCTGTGGGCTGTCTTTTTATTTTGATGATTTTCTTCAATGTGCAAAAAAATCTTAGTTTGATGTGGTCCCATTTATTTGTTTTTTGTTTTGTTTCCCTTGCCTGGGAAGATATATCCGATAAAATATTGCTACAAGCAATGTCCAAGATTGTGCTGCCTATGTTTTCTTCTACAGTTTTTATGGTTTTGAGTCTAGCATTTATGTCTTTGATCTGTTTTTAATTTATTCTTGTGTGTAAGAAGAATAAAGATGAAGATGGTATAAGAAGATGGTCTAGTGTTATTTTTCTGCATGTATCTGTCCAATATTCCCAACACCATTTACTGAATAAACTATCTTTAGCCCATTGTATGTGCTTGCTTCCCCTGTTGAATGTAAAGGTATGGGTTTATTTCTGAGCTCTCTATTATTTTCCATTAATATATGTACCTGTTTTTATGACAATACCATGCTGTTTTGATTACTATAGCCTTATAATACAGTTCAATATTAGATAGTGTGATTCCAACTTTGTTCTTCTTTCTCAGGACTGCTGTTGTAATAAAGGCCATACATGACAAACCCACTGTCAGCATCATACTCAAAGGGTATGTTTTCTACTTGTAGTAAAAAACTACAAGTTGTTCCCCTTAAGATCAGGAACAAGACAGGGACATCTGCTTTCACCTCTCCTATTCAACATAGTACTGGAAGTCCTAGACACAGCAATCAGACAAGGAGAAGAAATAAAATGCATCCACATTGGAAAGGAAGAAGTAAAACTGTCATTATTTACAGATGACATGATACTGTACATACAGATCCCCAAAGATTCCACCAAGAAAGTACTACAACTGATAAATTAATTCAGCAAAGTAGCAGTATACAAAATTAATATCCAGAAATCAGTTACATTTTTATATGCTAATAAATAACAAAGTAACAGAAAGAAAAATTAAGAAAATAATTCCATTCACAATTGCTACAAAAAGAATAAAATATGTAGGAATAAACCTAACCAAAGATGTAAAAGACCTGTACTCAGAAAATTATAGGACACTGAAGAAAAAAATTGAAGAAGATATAAATAAGTGGAAGCACATACCATGTTCATGGATAGGAAGAATTAACATCATTGAACTGTCCATACTACCAAAAGCAACCTACAAATTCAAAGCAATTCCTATTAAGATTCCAATGACATATTTCAAAGAACTAAAATAAATATTTCTAAAATTCATATAAAACCACAAAAGGTCATAACAATTTTTTAAATGTGATTTTCTGGGACCTTGTTCCCTTTTGCTAGCTGTGGTAGAGATTTGTAGAACAACGTTAGGGGCCATATTTAAAGCTAGTAGATCCAAAAAAGGAAAGGAGTCCAGATCTCTAAATCACTGCTTAGAAGCTGAAAATTCAAGTATAACCATATTTGACATATGTAAATAAAAAACAAATTATTTCAAGGTATAGGGGTTTGGGGTTTGTGTAATAAGGAAGCTGACATTATTTTAAATAGTATAATAACAAAAGATCAGTGTCCAATATAAAAAACTTCAATAAAAACACAAACATTCTAAATGAAAAACTTAGCAAAAGACACAAACAGGTATTTCAAAAACATAAATATAAGATGCTCAAGCTCATTCAATATCAAAGAAATATAATTGCAATCAAAATGAGGTATCATTTTATCACTTTAAAAATGTAATTAAGGAGTATGCAATCTGAAACAACCACTTGGTCATACAATGTGTTATTTTCTTATAAGCTATTTGCATATTCATGACAGGTGATTTCACTCTTAGCAATATATCCTAGAGAAAGTCTTGCACATGTGTGTCAGGAGGCATGCCCTAGAAAGTTTATAGCAGCAGTGTGTAAACATTCCTATAGCTAAAAACAAAACAACAAATAAGTTCCTTGACAAAAAAGAATGGATAGACAAAATATACCTTATTTATACAATAAACTGTTGTACAGGAGGCAGAAAGAATTATAGCTACACTCAGCAGTACAAAAATAAAATTCAAGAAAAAAATTAAGTCCCAAAGCACAAACTATGTAGAAGACGGTATTTCAAAGTTCACATAAAAGCAATACTAAACAATATATTAAGAAAACATAGTTTTAATTGGCAGAAATTAATAAACACAATATCCAAGGGAGTGATTATCTTTAGGGAAAAGAAGATGGAATCAGAAATAAACTCACTCTTTATAGTCAATTAATATTTGACAAATGAGGTCAGAACATATAATGGTTAAAGAGAGTCTATTCAATAAATGGTGTTGGGAATATTGGACAGATCCATGCAAAAAAAAAAAAAAAAAAAACTAGACCACCTTCTTACACCACACACAAGAATAAACTCAAATGGATTAAAGACTTAAATGTTAGACTTGAAACCATAAAAGTCATAGAAAAAACATAGACAGGAAAATTTCAGACATTTCTGATAGAGGTATTTTTTTTCTGATATATTTCCTCAGGCAAAGGAAACAATAGGAAAAATAAACAAATGGAACTACATCAAACTAAAAAGTTTGCATAGCAAAATGAAAAGACAACTCACTGAATGGGAGAATATATTCACCAATTCATCTGATAAGGGGTTACTATCCAAAATTTGTAAATAACTTATGAAACTAACACCAAAAAAAACAAACAATCCAATAAAAAAATGGCAAACCACCTGAATAGACACTTCTTCAAAGAGGACATACAGATGACCAATAGACATGTGAAAAGAGCCTCAACATCACTAATCATCAGAAAATGCAAGTTAAGAGAGGAGGGCAGATGGTGGCGAGGTAGGAGGGTGTGGAATCCACTTCCCCCTACACATGGGAGAGAAACCTAGCAGACCTACAAAGGAACAGAGCAAATAGCCAACAGCACCCCAGCACATATTAAGATAGGAGACCAAAAATTGTAGCAGACACTGAAAAACCAAATGGTAAGGAGAGTGCTTCAGGACAATAAGGTCCAAGGAACCAGTGCTGGGACCAGGGCGGCTGCAGTCCCAGGCCTGGTGCCCGCCAGGTGTACCACAGGGTTGTGGGGAGAGAGCCAGGTCAACGGCTCCCTCCCTGGCCAAACAAGGTTTGAGTAGCACCAGGAGAAACCTGGTTGCTTTTAGTCACAGAGAAGGGAATAAGGACTAAGTGGCTAACACACAGGGGCTGTGAGCACCCACACAGTCTGTGGACACTGGCCAGGGAGAGTTGAGAGTAGGCCGTGATGGGCTCTGCAATGGATAGACCCTGGTCTGGTTGGAGAACTGGGCAGTGTGAGAGGCCAGACCTCTGTACAGAAAGGCAGGCTTGAGTAGAAGGAATATCTCAAAAAGAAAAAGTGAAAAAAGAGACACTGTTTGGGGAATTCTCCTGCAGCAGCGGCTCCAGCTTCCTCCCCACCCAGGGGCCATTGTCCCCAAGGTGGCTCAGAAGGCCCTGGGCACCCTCATAGCCCTGGGAACTGTGCCCACCTGAACCTGGAAGACCGGAGGCGGCTTGGTGGAGCACGCACACCCACACACCCACAACCTGGGGAGAGTGTGCTCTGCAGAAGGCTCCAGCCCACAGCAGTAACCCCAGGGAGAGTGCGCTCTGAGGAAGGCTTGGATCCCACACCCAAAGCCTGAGGGAGAGGCACCAGGCTAGCTCTGGGGAGAGTGCAAACCCCAGGCTGACTGAGTGCAGATCAGGAAGGGAGAAAAGCAACACCAATCACCCCTTACCCTCCTGCAGCCAGCAAGACAAGCAAAACCGGTTGGGTCAGTTTGAAACCAGCAAGAGGCTTTTTTTTCAAAGTAATTCTTTACTTTTTTTATTTTTTTATCTTTTGATTCCTTTCTCCTCTCTTTTCCTTCTCTCTTGTTTTATTCCTTCTTCCCTTCTTTCCCATTTTATCTCTTCTTCCTTTCTTCCTTCTTCATTTTTTATTTAATTCCCACAAGTGAGACAAAAAATCCTGGAACTGTAAAAAGACCAGAGTGGGATCCAAAGAGGGGTCATCCCAACAGCTGAGATAGTGAGACAAATTTCACTTTGCTATTACAGAGAACCTGCAAGTTATGACATATTTGTATTACTATTCTTTCATTATTCTTAAATCTTTTATTTTAATAGTGTTTTTGTACTAATAGTATTTTACTAGTATTTAATAGTATTTTCTCACACACTATACCTACTTACTATCCTTTACTCTCACCTTACCTCAGAATCTGACCTCCCACAACCTCACTGCTTTCTAGATCCAACTCACAATCCTTTCCTTCCCAACAAGAGTCTTATCTTCTTTCCATCCTTTCTAAAAAGTGGTTACTTGGGTGGAATATCACAGGTAACACTATACATAGCCAAAGGATCTCCTATCTCTTCTCTACCAGCTGCTACTGTAAATATCATAGAATACACTCTTGCTGTCTTAAACCATTTTGCCTCCCCCCTCCAACTGATCAAAAAAAGAGTAGGTGGATGCTGTGAACACCAGGAAATCCACTGGAAGAGGACACCCAACAACAAAGGAACCACCAACAATAACAACATTAGAAGGTGAAGGAGGGAGTGGAAGCCACACTAACCTCAATCCAGGACCTATCTGGAAATACAACTAAATAGTGAAGAAATAACCCAGAACAAACAACTGAACAAAAGCAAGAGAGAATCCTCAAAACCTTGTACACACAAAAGAACCAGCTTCAACACAACCTGGCCACACCAGCACAACAAAATACAAGAGGTGATGGACAGAGTGACTCTCAGTTAACCAGCTGGTGGGAAGGACCCACCAAAGAAAGACCCAACAACAATCAAAACCCAAAGACAAACAGAAACAACCTTAATGACAGCCCAAGACTAGTGAGCTTGGGAAATCAAGGAGACTGCACCACTGAATCTCACAGGTATTCTACCATAGAAGTTCACACCATAAATCCAGGGCATCAGAACAGATCAATTTAAAAAGCTGAGGCTAACATAAAGAGTCTCACAAACAATGGGAAGACAAAGAAACAATCCCCAAATGAAATGAAAGGAGGAAGCCTCAGAAAGAATGCTAAATGAAATACAGGCAACTCAACTATCAGATTCTGAGGTCAAAGCAATGATTATCAGGAATTTCAATGAGCTCACAATGAATTACCTGAAACTACAGGGAAACTACAATGAACTCACTGCAAACTATATCAACATGAAAAAGGAAATAGAAACTATCAACAAGGGCCAAGAGGAAATGAA
>CM052540.1:57833898-57877652 GCA_028533065.1 Trachops cirrhosus | reverse complement strand
TCCCAGACAAAAGAAGTCTAAAAGAATACAACTCCACCAAACCAGCTCTGCAAGAGATGCTAAAGGGACTGCTTTAAGGAAAGGAAGGAAAAGAGAGAGAGAGACAGAGAAGAACACAGGTACAGAAATAGCAATGAATAAGTACCTATCAATAATAACCTTAAATGTAAATGAATTAAATGCTCCAATCAAAAGACACAGACTAGCTGGATGGATAAGAAAGCATGACACACACATATGCTGCCTACAAGAGACCCACCTCAGGACAAAAGACCTACACAGACTGAAAGTGAAGGGCTAGAAACAAATTTTCTAAGTAAATAGACAGGAAAAAAAAAGCCGGGGTAGCAATACTCATATCAGACAGAATAGACTTCCAAAAAAGGGCCATAAAGAGAGACCCAGAAGATCACTTCATAATATTCAAGGGAAGAATCCACCAAGAAGACATAAACATTGTAAGTATATATGCACCCAACATAGGAGCACCCAAATACATAAAGAAAACCTTAGAGGACTTCAAGAAAGATATTGACAGCAACACAATTATAGTGGGGATTTTAACACCCCACTTTCAAAAATGGACAGATCTTCCAAACAAAATATCAACAAAGATATTGTGGCATTGAACAAGGCCCTAGATGAAATGGACTTAACTGATATATATAGAGCCCTCCATCCCAAAGAAGCAAAATACACATTCTTCTCAAATGCACATGGAATATTTTCAAAGAAAGACCACATGATAGGACACAAAACAAGCCTCAACAAATTCTGGAAAACTGAAGTCATATGAAGCATTTTCTCAGATCACAAGGGACTGAAACCAGAAACAAACCCCAAGGGAAAAAACCCAAAACACTCAAAATCATGGAGATTGAATAGCATGCTATTAAACAATGAATGCACCAAGAATGAAATTAGGGAAGAAATCACAAGTTTCTGGAAACAAACAAAAATGAACTCAAAACAACCCAAAACTTATGGGACACAGTGAAGGCAGTCCTGAGAGGGAAGTCCATAGCAATACGGGCCTACCAAAAAAAGACAGAAACATTTCAAACAAACAACATAACCCTACGCCTAGAAGAACTCGAGGAACAACAACAAAGACAGCCCAGAATAAGTAGAAGGAAGGAAATAACCAAGATCAAAGCAGAATTAAATGACATAGAGACTAAAAGCACAATTCTAAGGATTAATGAATCCAGGAGTTGGTTCTTTGAAAAGATAAACAAAATCGACAAGCCTTTAAGCAGGCTCATCAAGAAAAAAAGAGAGAGGACTCAAATAAACACAATCAGAAATGAAAGAGGAGAGATTACAACTGATACCACAGAAATACAAAGGATTGTAAGAAATTACTATGAAGAACTGTATGCCAAGAAATTTGAAAACCTAGGTGAAATGGACAGATTTCTAGAAAAATATAATCCAAAAACTGAATGAAGAAGCAGAAAGACTGAACAGACCAATAACAACAGATGAAATCGAAGCAGTAATAAAAAAACTCCCAACACACAAAATCCCTGGAATGCATCATTTTACAGGAGAATTCTACAAAGCATTTAAGGAAGAGCTAACCTCTATCCTTCACAGACTATTCCAAAAAATCCAAAAAGATGGAAGACTCCCAAACTGTTTTCATGAAACCAGCATCATCTTAATGCCAAAACCAGATAAAGACACAACAAAGAAAACTTCAGGCCAATATCGCTGATGAACATACACACTAAAATCCTCATCAAAATTTTGCAAACTGCATCGAACAATACATTAAAAAGATCATACACCATGACCAAGTGGGATTCATCCCAGGGATGCAAGGATGGTACAATATATGCAAATCAATAAATGTAATACATCACATAAACAAAAGCAAAGGCAAAAACCACGTGATCATATCAATAGGTGTGGAAAAAGCATTTGATAAGATACAGCACCGATTTATGACAAAAACACTCAGCAAAGTGAGAGTAGAGGGAGCATTCCTTAACATAATAAAGGCCATATATGAGACCTACAGCCAACATCATACTCAACGGGCAAAAACTAAAAATCTTTTCCACTAAGATCAGGAACAAGACAAGGCTGTCCACTTTCACCACTTCTATTCAATATAGTACTGGAAGTTTTAGCCACAGCGATCAGACAAGAAAAGGAAATAAAAGGCATCCAAATCGGAAAGGAGGAAACAAAACTGTCATTGTTTGCAGATGACATGATAGTGTACATAGAAAATCCTATGGACTCAGCCCAAAAACTGCTGGACCTAATAAATGAATTTGGCAAAACAGTGGGATACAGTCAATATCCAGAAATCAAAGGCATTTTTGTATATCAAGAATGAACCATCAGAAGCAGAAATCAAGAAAAACATCCCATTCGATATAGCAAAAAGAAAAATAAAATACCTAGGAATAAAGCTAACCAAGGAGGTAAAAGACCTGTACTCTGAAGACTACACAACACTGAAGAAAGAAATCAAGGAGACACAAACAAATGGAAACATATAATGTGTTCATGGATCGAAAGAATTACCATCATAAAATGTCCATACTACCCAAGGCAATTTACAGATTCAATGCAATACCTATTAACGTACCAATGGCATATTTCACAGACATAGAACAACACTTCAAAAATTTATATGGAACCATAAACGACCCCAAATGGCTGCTGCAATTTTGAGAAAGAAGAACAAAGTAGGAGGGATCACAATATCTGATACGAAACTGTATTACAAGGCCACTGTAATCAAAACAGCCTGGTACTGGCATAAAAACAGGCACACAGACCAACGGAACAGAACAGAGAGCCCAGAAATAAACCCCAATCTCTATGGTCAATTAATATTCAACAAAGGGGGTAGCAACATAAAATGGGGTAAAAATAGCCTCTTCAACAAATGGTGTTGGGAGAGCTGGATGGCTACATGCAAAAAAATGAAAATTCGAGCACCAACTTACACAATGTACAAAAATAAATTCAAGGTGAATAAAAGATTTAAATATAATCTGTGACACCATTAAAGTCCTAGAGGAGAACACAGGCAGGAAAATCTCAGATATTTCACGCAGCAACATTTTCACTGGTATGTCCCCTAGAATAAGGGACATAAAGGAAAGAATAAACAAATGGGATCTCATCAAAATAAAAAGCTTCTGCACAGCTAAAGAAAACAGTATTAAAATAAGAAGAGAACCAAACATATGGGAAAACATATTTGCCAATGATACCATAGACATGGGTTTGATCTCCAAAATATATAAAGAACTTACAGGACTCCACTCGAAGAAGACAAGCAACCCAATCAAAAAATGGGCAATGGACTTGAATAGACACTTCTCCAAGGAGGACATACAGAGGATCCAGAGACACATGAAAAGATGCTCCGTATTGCTAGCTATCAGAGAGATGCAAATGAAAACCACAATGAGATACCACTTCACACCAGTCCAAATGGCCATCATAAACAAAGCAACAAACAAGTGCTGGAGAGGTTGTGGAGAAAAGGGAACCCTAGTGCACTATTGGTGGGATTGCAGACTGGTACGACCACTATGGAAAACAGTATGGAACTTCCTCAAAAAACTAAAAATGGAACTGCCTTTTGACCCTGCAATTCGACTGCTAGGATTATATCCTAAGAACCGTGAAGCACCAATCCAAAAGAACCTATGCACCCCAATGTTCATAGTAGCACAATTTACAATAGCCAAGTGCTGGAAACAACCTAAGTGCCCATGAGTAAATGAATGGATCAAAAAACTATGGTACATTTACACAAGGGAATTCTATGCAGCTGAAAGAAAGAAGGAGCTCCTACCCTTTGCAACAGCATGGATGGAGCTGGAAAGCATTATGCTAAGTGAAATAAGCCAGGTGGTGAAAGATAAATGCCATATGATCTCACCTTTAACAGGAACTTAAACAACAAAACAAACAGATAAGCAAAATATAACCAAAGAACTGAAATAGAGAACAGGCTGACAGTGACCAGAGGGGAGAGGGGAGGGAATTTCAGGGGAAATTGGAAAGGGTTTGCAGGAAGAAATATAGAGGATACATGGACAAAAACAAGGAGGGGAATGGAAGCAGGAGGGAGGTGGGGAGGGCTTGGGGGGTGAGCTGGGATGGGAGTAAAAGACAGAAAACTGTACTTGAACAATTAAAATAAAATTTAAAAAAAAAAGAAAATGCAAGTTAATTGGAGCAGAGCCTGTGGAGCGGAAACCAAGCCAGAGCTGGAAGCAGAACAGAAGCAAGCCGGGGATGAGGCCCTGGAGCGGAGCCAATTGTGGACTGCATGCCCAAGACGCCTCCTGTACCTGTAGGCCTTGAGGCTCTGGTGGCCACCAACAAAGAGGGCAACTGAATCAAGCTCAGGCTAACCCCGAGGCCAGTTGCACTCCCCAAATACCTGCCCGATTTGAGGCACCCCAAGACTGTGTCCAGTTTGCCGTGACTCTGGGGCCATACAGCCTCCCATGGGTATTTCAGAGCTCTGGCCATGTGCAGGTCCTAGACCACCTCCCAAGCCTCCTTCTCACCCCAGCCTGGGTGAAGGGGACTCCTCAAGCTTTGGGACTCAGTGAGGCATAGTAGCAGTCACGTGCATGCTGGGACCACAGCAGACATGTTGCCACTCCCTGGGCCCCTAGAGGCTGGTCTGTTCGCCTCCTGGCACCATCTGACTCAAGTAACCAGCTGAACTCATCATTTACTCACTGACTCACCCAGAGTAACTTCTAGTCCTGCAAACTGCATTCATGGTACCACGTTTGCCACAACTTCTGAATCCACTGAAAAACACCAGCATTTCAGAACATAAAAAAATACTTGAATGCAAGTAAAATGTTCAGGCCATTACATAGTGAGCTTTTCCTATTATAACTATCCTGTCATGAGCACCACAAAATTGTATGTTTTGCTCTGTCTTGATGTTGTTTTGTTTTTTTCTCCCTGCCTTCTCTTCCATCCTGCATCTTAACCCTTGCTGAGGAGACAGCAACATAAACAGTCTCAGGGGTCATCAGAGACTGGCAATAAGGCGCAGCCAATCAATACACTATCCTGAGAAACAGAGTGGTGTGGCCACTCACAGGAGAGCCACAAAAACACCCTTCCGGCATCTGGCAGACCTAAAATCTGGGCTCAGGAACCCTAATAGGGGCCCCACCCTGCCAAGTGCAGGGAGATAATCCTGGACATACTCAGGCTAGTGGCTTGGGGAAAGGGAACAAACCCACCATCTTCCCTGAAGTCTGAAAGGCACCTGACACAGGAGATCTAGGAATCACAGCCCCTTGTTTCTGCCAGAAATAGTCTGATCTGTGACTAGTCTAAGACTGACAGCAGGGCAACAGGCAGCGACTTGCAGAGGTGGATCCTGTGGTGGCTTAGGATATTTGCTGACACACACCTGGACCCAGTACTGATAAAATCCAGCTTTGCAGAGCTTGGCCCAACCTGAGAGCAGCCAAGCCCAGAGGAGTCAGCCACAAACTGTGGATGTCCTGTAGCTTCGAAAAGGCGGCCGAGGGCCAGATGTGGATAGCACCAGATACTGGCTTCTATCAGACTCAGACATCAGAGCAGTAGTATCCAAAGAGACAAACCAGAAGGCAAGATTTAAACTGTGCTGAGACAAATCCACTTGGCTCTTTTTTCATGATCTTAGCTACTTTTTCATTTTCATGGCCATTTTATTTATACTTTTAATCTATTTTTTCTTTTATTTTTGGTGCTAATTTTTCTTTCATATCTCCTATTCTGCTCTTACCTTAGAGTATTCCACTGTTCCCTTCTTCTTTCTATTTATTGTTTTTGTTACCTTTACTGTTGTTTATCCCTGCTTTCCTCTTTCAATTCATTACATGTAGCTCTCTTCCTCTTTCTCCTCTCATAATCACTTTTCTTTCCTTTGGTATTCTCATATTCTTTTTCCCTTTCCCCTTTCCCTGCTATTCCATTTCATGCTTCACTTTTATTATTCTTTGCTCTCTTGTTGATATTGCTGTGGTGAACAGCAGGGTTTGCTTGTTTTGGTGGTTTTTTGTGTTGCTTTGCTTTGTTCTGCCAGCACCTACACAACAGTATACAACACGTGGTAAATGGTAAGAGTTGAGCCTCTTAGCCCATCAGACAGAGGGGAGCTCCTACTAATGAACGGGTCAGTAATAATCAGGACATAAACATAACAGGAGAGTCCAGATAATGCACACAGAGCTCATTCCCAAAGCATCCAGATGAGGAGATCAAGGAGTCTGCACCACTGGGTCCCACAGGACTCCTAACACACAAGGCCACTTCACAAAACAGAGAGTCAAAGCAAATCAATATAATACATAGCAACAAACACAAAGGGACAAATAAAATGGGAAGACATAGAAAAAAAAAACAAAAGGAGGAATATCCAGAAAAAATGCTAAGCAAAATTGAAGCAAGCAACTTATCAGACATAGAGTTCAAAGTAATGGTTATAAGGATGCTCAAGGAACTTAGTGGGACCTATATCAGCATGCAAAAGGACATATAAACCTTGATCAAGAACCAGATGAAAATGAACAATGCAATATTTGAAGTGAAGAACACACTAGAAGGAATTAAGAGCTAGAAAAAGCATAGAAATAAGGCTAGAAAAAGCAAAGGACCAAATCAGCAAGTTGGAAGACACAGTAGAAAAACACACAATCAGAGCAACAACACGAAAAAAGAATTAAAAAGAATGAAAATAGTCAAAGGCAGGGATGTCCAACCTTTTGGCATCTCTGGGCCACATTGGAAGAACTATCTGATGCCACACATCTATTACACAAACACTAACGAAAACTGACGAGCAAAAAAAAAAAAGTTTTAAGTAAATATACAATTTGGTGTTGGGCCGCATTCACAGCCATCCTGGGCCACAGGTTGGACACCCCTGGTATAAAGGAACTTTGGAACAACAAAGCATATTAATATTCACATCATAGGGATACCAGAATTAAAAGAAAAGGAGGAAGGGATAGAAAACTTGCTTGAAAAAATGATGGAAAAGTTCCCTAACTTGGTAAGGGAAAAAGTCACACAAGTCCAAAAAGCACAGAGGGTCTCAATCAAGATCAACCTACAGAGGCCCACTCCAAGATACATTACAATCAAAAGGGCAAAATTTAAAGCCAAAGAGAGAATATTAAAGGCAGGAAGGGAGAACCAGCTAGTAACATACAAGGCAGCTACAATAAGGTTATCAGCTGATTTCTCAATAGAAACACTACAAGCCAGAAGGGATTGACAAGAAATATTCTAAGTAACGAAAAGCAAGAGCCTACAACCAACTCTATCCAGCAAGGCTCTCATTAAAATGGAAGGCAAAATAAAGAACTTCCCAGACAAAAGAAGGCTAAAAGGGTACATTTCTACCATGCCAGCACTGCAAGAGATGCTAAGGAGACTGCTTTGAGAAGAAGAAATAAAGAGACACAGAGAAGAATACAAGTACAAAGGGAAACAATGGCAATGAATAAGTACCTATCAATAATAACCTTAAATGTAAATGGATAAAAATGCTCCAATCAAAAGACATAGGGTAGCTGAATGGATAAGAAAACATGACTCACATATATGCTGTCTACAAGAAACCCACCTCTGAACAAAAGATATATACAGGGTAAAAGTGAAGGAATGGAAAACATAGTCCACACAAATAGACATGAAGAAAAACTGGGGTAGCAATACTTATATCAGAAAAAATAAGAGTTTAAACAAAGGCAATAACAAGAGACAAAGAAGGTCACTTCCTAATACTTAAGGAAGCAGTCCAATAAGAAAATATAACTCTTGTGAACATATATGCACCCAATAAAGGTGTACCTAAATATATAAATAAAACATTGGAGGACTTTAAGAAAGAGATAGACAGCTCAACAGTCATTGTAGGGGATTTTACCACCCTACTGTCAATAATGCAGCAACAATGCAGATTTTCCAAGCAAAAAAATCAATAAAAATATTGCAGCATTGAACATTCCAGATAAAATAGACTTAATTGATATTTATAGAACATTTTACCCCAAAAAAGCAAAATACACTTTCTTCCTGAATACACATGGAACATTCTCAAAGACAGACCACATGGTAGGACACAAAACAAGCCTCAACAAATTCAATAAAACTGAAATCCTATCAAGCACCTTCTCAGATCACAATAGCTTAACACTAGAAACCAACCTCAAGAAAAAAACTCAAACCATTCAAATTCATGGTCGCTGAATAATAGGTTATTAAGTAATAAAAGGTTTAACGATGAGATTAAAGAAGAAATGAAAAAGTTTCTGGAAACAAGTGAAAATGAACACATAGCAACCCAAAACCTATGGGACACAGCAAAGGCAGTACTGAGAGGGAAGTTCATAAAATGCAGGTCTACCTAAAGAACATAGAAAAATCTCATATAAACAACCTAACCCTACATACATCTAAAAGATCTAGAGGAACAACACAAAGCCCAGAGCAAGTAAAAAGAAGGAAATAATCAAGGTCAGAGCAGAATTAAATGACTTAGAGACCAAAAAAGACAATTTACTGTATCAATGAATCCAGGAGTTGGTTCTTTGTAAAGGTAAAAAAAAAAATGACAAGCTTTTAACCAGACTCATCAAGAAGAAATGAGGGAGGACCCAAATAAATAAAATCAAAAATAAAAGAGGAGAAATAACAACTGTTACTACAGAAATATAAAGGGTTATAAGAAATAACTATGAACAACTATATGCCAAGAAAGTGGACAACCTGGGCAAAATGGATAAATTTCTAGAAACATACAATCTGCCAAAACTGAATCAGGAAGAAGCAGAAAACCTGAATAGAAAGATAACAACTAGCAAAATTAGCAGTAATCAAAAAACTACGAATTCACAAAAGCCTTGGACCAGATGGCTTACTGGCAAATTTTACCAAATATTCAAAGAAAAACTACTACTGATCTTTCACAAACCATTCCAAAAAATTCAAGAAGAGGGAAGACTCCCAAACTTGTTTTAAGAGGTCAGTATTATCCTAATCCCCAAACCAGGTTAAGGCACAACAAAGAAAATTACAGGCCAATATCTCTGATAAACTTAGATGTAAAAATCTTCAACAAAATACTAACAAACTGGATCCAACGATACATTAAAAAGATGACACATCACAATCAAGTGAGATATATTCCAGGGATGCAAGGATGGCACAATATTTGCAAACCAATAAATGTAATACATCACATAAATAAAATGAAAGACAAAAATCACATGATCTTATCGATACATAAAAAGCATTTGATAAAATCCAGCACCCATTTATGATAAAAAACACTCAACGAAGTGGGAACAGAGGGAGCATACCTGAACATAATAAAGGCGATATACAAAAAACCTACTGCTAACATCATACTCAATGGGAAAAAACTATAAGTGTTTTCCTTAAGATCAGGAACAAGACAAGGCTCTCCATTTTCAGTATTCTTAATCAACATAGTACTGGAAGTTCTAGCTACAGTGATCAGGCAAGAGGAAGAAATAAAAAGCATCCAAATTGGAAAAGAGGAAGTTAAACTGTCATTATTTGCAGATGACATTACAGTCTGAATAGAAAACCCCACAGGCTCTCTACCAAAAAACTACTCAACCTAGTAAGTGAATTCAGCAAAGTATCAGGATACAAAGTCAATACAGAAATTAATGGCATTTCTGCACACCAAAAATCCAACTATCAGAAAGAGAAACTAAGAAGAAAAGCCCATTTACTACAGCAACAACAACAGAACACTACCTAGGAATAAATTTAACCAAGGAAGTAAATGACCTGTACTGGAAAGCTATAGAACACTGGAGAAAGAAACTGAGGAAGACACAAATAAATGGAAGCATATACCCTGTTCAAGGATTGGAAGAATCAACATAATTAAAATGTCCATACTATCCAAAACAATGTATAGATTCAACACAATTCCTATTAAAATACCAATGGCATATTTCACACATCAAGAAAAAATATTTCAAAAGTTTATATGGAACCAAAAAGTACCCCAAATAGCCACAGCAATCTTGAGAAAGAAGCACAAAGTTGGAGCAATTACAATACCTGATATCAAGCTATACCACAAGGCCACTGTAATCAAAACAGCCTGGTAGTGGCATAAAAACAGACACATAGATCAATGGAACAGAATACAGAGCCCAGAAATAAACCCATCTTTCTAGAGTGAATTAGTAGTTTTTGACAAAGAGGGTACAAGCACACGATGGAGTAAAAACAGCTTCTTCAATAAATGGTGTTGGCAGAACTGAAATGGTAAATGCAAAAAAATTAAATTAGACCACCAACTTATACCATATACCAGAATAAACTCAAAATGGATAGAAGATAAATATATATTTATTTATTTAAATATAAATTTTGATACCATAAAAGTCCTAGAGAAAAACATAGGCATTAAAATTTCAGATATCCTATGTAGCAATATTTTTGACAAGATATCTCCTAGGGCAAGAGAAATAAAGGAAAAAACAAACAAATGGGACTACATCAAATTAAAAAGCTCCTGCATGGTTAAAGAAACCATCATCAAAATGAAAAGGGAATCAACTGTATGGAAGAGTATATTTGCCAAGGATACGTTGGACAGGGTTTAATCTCCAAAATATATAAAGAACTCACACAACTCAAAACCAGGAAGATAAACAATTCAGTTAAAAAATGGGCAAAGGACCTGAATAGACACTTCTCCAAGGAAGACATACAGATGGCCCAGAGACATATGAAAGGATGCTCAGCATCACTAGCCACGAGAGAGATGCATATTAAAACCACAATCAGATATCACCTAACACCTGTCAGAATGGCCATCATAAACAAATCAACAAACAACAAGTGCTGGTGATGATGTGGAGAAAAGGTAACCTTAGTGCACTGTTGGTGGGAATGCAGACTGTGCAGCCACTGTGGAAACCAGAAGGGATTTCCTCAAAAAATTAAAAATGGACCTGCCTTTTGACCCAGTAATTCCACTGCTAGGAATATACCCTAAGAATCCTGAAAGACCAATTCGAAAGTACTTATGCACCCCAATGTTTATAGCAGTGCTATTTACAATAGCCAAGTGCCAGAAACAGCCTAAGTGCCTATCAGTAGATGAGTGGATCAAAAAACTGTGGTACATTTACACGATGGAATACTATGCAGCAGAAAGAAAGAAGAAGGAGTTCCTACCCTTTGCAACAGCATGGATGGAACTGGAGACTATTATGCTAAGTGAAATAAGCTAGTCAGTGAAAGACAAGTACCATATGGTTTCACTCATGATTGGAATCTAAACTAAATCAAAATAGAGACAGGCTCATACATAGAGAGAAGGCTGATAGCTATTGGGGGTGGACAAAAGAGATTGAGCAAAAAAGGTAAAAAGAGAAAAAAACTCATGGACATGAACAGCATGGTGATCAGTGTTGAGAGGAAGGGTGCAAGGAGATTTGGGGGGATAATGATAGTGGACAGAGACTTGGGGTGGTGATACACAATACAATAAACAGATGATGTGTTATAGAACTGTGCATCTGAAACCTGTATTACTTTGGTAAACAATGTTACCCCAATAAATTCGATAAAAAGAAGATGGTATCAAGGTGAAGCACACAGGTAGTATCAGGAGTACTGGTGACAGCTACTTGTGTGTCCATAGACGTTACATTTATTATTTTGAGATTTAAAATATTTTAGTAATAAAAAAATTTTTTAAAGTGAGAATGTAAGGAAGGTAACATACAGAAAGACAATTTTCTGCCACTTAAAAAAGGAAGAAATAAAGTATGAAAAGAAATAAAAATAAACAAGCCTATGGTTAAATTTACAACTCCAATCTTGTGGTCTTCTGTTACCCACATGGAGTGTATCTTATTCACAAATAAATACAGTAATTTTAAGGCTTAGTTTCTCTCTTGTCCTCTATTGCAAAATATTTCTCCAAGGCAAGAAACTGTCTTCTGCATGGAGAAGAGAAACAATCACTCTGAAATAAGAGCAGGCAGTCAATCAGAATTCAGCTAGTTAAGAGCAGGGGGCTAAGAAATCAAAGGTCACAGGTTTCAGTCCCATATGAACCAATTAGCTTTGCTCTTTTCTATGGCAAAGACTGTAAGTTAGCTCACCAAAAATTCTGGTTATAGATCAGGGGGGAAAAAAAGAAGAGAAATCACCACCATCACAGGAAAACACAATCTCAAATTTACTAACATGATGTAATCAGTGTTTCTGTATACAATATTAAAAGCTAACATGGGTTATTCTAAATGCCCACCATTCATTGCTTCACATAATCTCCATAAAACTCCTATCAGGTAGCTACTATAATAAACCCATTTTGCAAATGACAAAAGTGAGACAGCTTCTCCAAAGTAACTTGTTCGAGATAACACAGATAAGTGATTCAGATTTCAGAATTTATGTTATCTATTACTGTGTAAATATACCCTCCAAGAGACACACACAGAAAAGTCCCAAAAACAATATTTGAAAAAAGTACAATCTATGGATACAAGAAATGAAAAAATACAATCTTCCTACCATTTCCCCTCAACTGTATAATCCACTTGTCTACTTAGTCTTTTACTAATCAAAGGTTGATCCCTGGACCAGCTATAACAGCATCATCTGAGTATGCAAGAGAAATGCATAATCTCAGACCCCAAGCCAGACCTACTGAATCAGAATCTGTTTTATAGTCTCCTATGGTTGACTTGGATACATATTAAAATCTGAATAGCCCTGAGTGAGACTATTCTTGATAATCTTTCTCATTTTCAGGCCTATGCTTATTCACCTCCAACAAGAAACTCCTAAATAATTTTCAAACTGACATATTCCAATTTTTCTCTGAAGCTTTGACATCACCCCTCCTCTCCAAAAATCTGTTCCCTGCAAAGCTTCTCTTCATGAAGCTCATACTTTGCTAATACTACCATTATAGCAGGTTTGATAATAATTCTTTTCCTGTCTACATACCCATCTAAAAGACTCATAGGAGCAGACTGTCTTATTCATCTTTGTATCCCTTCACACTAATGCAAGTACCTAAAAATACAGTAGGTGTTTAATAAATGTTGACTATATAACTGAATAGTACATGAATAAAGAATGAATGAATGATGAATAGATAAAAGAACAGATAGATGAAAAAGTGAGTCTAGTTGGACTACATCCTGAAGACTTATAATGTCAATTATAATGTCAATATAATAAAGAACATGTCACTAAGTCATCCATTTCTCTCCATTCCTCTTACTATTTCCTTAATTAAAAACTTCCACTTCTCTTTATATAATTTCTATGTGTTCCTCCTTCTTGCTGGGAGAAATGCTAGAGTATTCTTTCTTGCCTCAGAAAATGGCATATCCATTCATCCTGGTAGCTGGGCCTGGAAATAGTGAAGTTTTTTAATTCTTCCCTTCTCATATTTCACATCTAGGCCATCTTCAAGTCTTATGGGCTCTATCTTTGAATTGTTTCCAGAATCAAACTATGACTCGTAAGTTTCATCTGGACTGTTACAATTGTCTCTTAAATTCATCTCCCTACTACTATCTTTGCCTCTCTATACTCACATTTCTGCATCACAGCCTGAGTGATCCTTTCAAAACATTAAGTTAGATCTCATCACGCTTCTTATTAAAACACTCCAACGGCTTCCATGTTGTCCTATTTAAAACACACCAATGGCTTTCCATCTCACTCAGACTAAAGCCTGCATCCTCATGGTGGCAACAAGGCTCTAGGAAAACTGGCCCTACACATCTCCCTCTCTTAGGTCACTCTCACTCTTCTCCCCATAGCTCTCTTAGATCTAGGCACAATGGCCTCCTTGATAGAAAAAGAGCTTTGCTCTTATTGATCCTTCTGCTTGGAATGGCATTCCCTCAAAAATATCTGAATGGTTCACTTCCTCCAGTTTTCTTCTTAAATGTCACTTGATCAGAATAGCTTTGTCTTACCACCATACATGAAATAGCACCACCATTTCTCTATTATGCTCTGTCTCATACTGCACTATTTTTCTTTACAACACATTACCACATCATGTGTTTGTTGGACAGTGACTCCCTGACTGGAATGTATGCTCCATGAGTGCAAAGACATTGTTTTGTTCCCTAAAATTTCTTCATCACCAAGAACAGTGCCTAACACATGACAGAATATCAGTAAGTATTTTAAAAGTAGTTTAGATATGTCAATCAATAGAATTTTGGTTAATAATATAATTATGTAATTTTGCATGAAATTTTAAAGAAAATGTCCTTAATACATCAAAAACACCAATGTTCAATGCAAAATTTCTATCTTTAACCATCTACATCATTCTTCCTACATAACACAAGAGCCATTACATAAGCAGTCCATAATATGTATATATTTTAAGGTCACCTCACTATTCAAAAATTCTTATTCAGAGAAACGTGATCAACAATTATCTCACTAAAATTCACTCACTTCATTTTCAAAGTCCAGTTATATAGGGTTGGGACAGAAAAATTATTGAGGTTTTTTCTTCATTGTCTCAGCCTGAATTTGCTCAAATTTGAATCTAAAAACTAAAATGACTGGGCCTGAAAAAATATATTGACAGTTATATCAAGTATGTCATATGCCATTCTTGCACCTAATATTTATGAAAAACATGTAAATACTTTGTATATAATTATGTATATATTTACTATAAGTATAATTAACCATTTCTGTCTTAACTATCCCACTAATGAATCTAATGATCAGACTCAAGAGAACAACAAATAGCACTCTATAATTAAATCAATGCAGACATAAAAAAGTCAAGGTAGATTTTGAGAAGGGCCAATCAATGTGACAGACTCATGGGGCACATACTCTCCTTCTAAACATAAAATACATCACATTCCATTTTTAAATGAGATTTAAATTAATATGTAAAAAATAATATTAATTGCAAAAATAAACCTGTACTTGAAGATTTACTCTTATCAACAGTTATTTTCATTTTTGTCCATTAAAACTCATAATTTCAAAGACAGGGCATCTGTAATTGTTGACTGTTATGTCTTCATTGCCTGGAATTAGTCCATTCAAACTATGCCACAGAGGAAGGAGGAACATACTCAGCTAACTTTAGGGAAAATATGGCTAAATTTTATATTTATATATACACACACATATATACATACACACACATACATTCAACTTCTAAGCTTAAAGACAAATGCTTTCATGGCTTAAGTATTGTCATGCCCCTTGAAACTAACACTCCAGCAGAGTAACCTGATTATTAGTATGAGTAACCTATATGCAAAAATACATTAATTAAAAAGAAATAACAGTGGTGGGAAAAAACAAGGTAGCATAGGAGAACCTAGCTTCCCTATCTCCCCACAAAGATTAACAATTAGACAGCTCTGGGAGATCAGTAGGGTCTATTTAGTTTTAGCAATACAATGGAACAACAACAAAAAAAAAACTAAGAATAATATCACAAGAAAATAAGGAAGACAATTTCATTTTGCCAGCATCATCCAATCCCCTAAGTTGGCATTGTTCAGCACCATGAAGGAACTTCCCACCTAGAAAGAGTTCCTCTCACCAGGAAAGAAAGAACAAGATGACCAACCAGCTTCTACAACCTCTCAGAGCACTACATAAAGGTCCTGTTTCTCTTTTAACCTACCTAGACCAGCAAAGCTGAGAAATATTAAGCTGACTAGAAACAAAGAGGAAAAACAGAGGCTATTATTAGCAGACAGGCAACAGGAGTGATGGACAGTTCACAGAGCCCTGCTTTACACACAAACTCAGCAGCATTCACCACTGATGAAGCAAATAGTTACCAAAGCCACCAAGGACTGATCTGGAGATCTGGAGATCTGACATGGTTTTGCCTCACAAGTTTGTGCAATGGCCTGAATCTCTCCTGTCTCCATCTGCACACTATCCCCCTTCCTACTAAAACCTAGGACCATGCCAGAGACATCTAAGGTCTTTGTAGCTGCACAAGTGTAAGACACAAAATTGTCTAAGTCCCTTTTTTGATGGTGGGGGGCTTACACAAAGGCCAAGGGGGGCCTCAACTCACTGGCTTTGTCCAGCTTCATGTCACCTCACAAGAAAAAATTCAAGAGCAAGTTAGAGAGATTCAGCAAAGCACATAGATTTATTCATGTCACAGTACACAATCAAAAAGGAGGCGAGTGTGGGCAAACTCAGAAGGTGAGTTGCTCCAAAAAGATCAGAGAGAATGTTGTTATCAATGTTATGGGCAAGGGGAGGAAGTGAAGGTGGTTCGTGGTCTCTGATGCTCAGGGTGGTTACAGCTCCTCTCAGTCCTTCCTCTCCAGATGGTGGCAATCTAGAGGGTAGAGCAGCTTCAAAACCATGATGTAAGTCAACATGGCTGTCATCTCTGGCTGAGACTGTTTTACTATTTGTGCCAATTGTTTCTTACACCAGGAAATTGGGAGGGTGGTAAGGAGGTCAGGTTTATAGACACAAGTCACATCCACAATGCTCCAATCCAGAAGGGTAAGCAGCAGGGGAGTGTCTAGCAACAAGTCACATCTGCAATGCCTAGAATTAAAAAGGAAGAGCCCGGGGCCTCTGTTCCATATGCTAACTTTCTTGCCTGACTTTGACTATACTGGAACATAAGACCCATACCCACAACTGGTTTGACCTTCTGTAGCTACACGAGTACAAGTCACCAGCATAGGCCAGTGGGCACAATCTACACACTCTCCCTCTACCCAACACCAGGTTACCAGTATTTCCCTGAAAGGAAATTGTAGACAGGTCTGACACCTCAGCTTTTGTGTCTACAGACCAGGGGACACACCCTTTGATCATTTGGCTCTGATAGCCAGCAAAGCTTGCATTCATGGGTCCAACAGGATTGTAGCAAACAAACAAACAAAAGAAAAAAACCCAGTTCTTAACTAGCTATCCCCCTAGAGTTCAGTGCTGAGGCAGTAATCAGAAACACCCAACCCCCAGTCTCTCTCAAAGAAGGTTACTTGCACATCTTAAAAGCTACAGCTTTAGGGTCAAGATTCTAATTTAACACACATCTATGGGTCAACCACAATCCTCTCCAGCACTGTTCCTCTAACTTATTACTGGTATACGTATTGTTGATGATGTATTGCAGAACTATATGCTTGAAACCTGTATAATTTTATTAACCAATGTCACCCCAATGAATTCAATAAAAAAAGAAAGCATGTAGTAAACTGAGAAAAAAATAATAGATGGGAACTTCCTTAATGTGATAAAGGGTATTTACCAAAAAAAAAAGCAAACACAATGTTTAAAGGTAAAATACTGTGAGGTTCAAAAAATAGGGAAAAGAAATCAATAATAGAAGTCAAAATAATGGTTACCTTTGTGGGAGTAGCTAATAATCAGGAATGTTAGGGAATTATATTAGACACTTATTCTGTATCTTAATCTGTGCTATTTATACAGAGATGTTCACTTTGTGAAATGTCACTGAGTTACACACTTAAGGTCTGTACACTTTATTTATATATTACACTTCAGTTAACAGTTTATAAAAAATTTCAACAGTTTTTTTTCAGGAAACTTTATAAAGTATCCTAAAAGTTATATTTAAGTGCTTAGTCCCAACATTGCCAAGGCAGTTTAGAAAAACTAGGGAAGTAAAAGACTACCAAATACAGACTTCTGAAGCTACACTAATTAAGACAATATAACATTGCAGAGGTTCACAAAGAATACAGAATCTAGATAGAAATTCACAAACAAACTGAACTAGGATATATGAGAGAAGTAGCCTAGCACTAAACAAGAAAAAAGGGGGATCATTCAACAGGCTGAACTGGAAAAACTGGTTATTATTTAGGGAAAAATCAATTAAAAAATGGGTCCTCACCTTATACTATAGGCAAAAGACAATTCTGACTAAATTATTAATATAAATGACATAAGCAAAGTTTTAAAACTCTTTGATCAAAACAGCGATGCAACTATTTCTGTCTTTGGGGTACGGAAAGATGTTTAATGAGATCAAACACTAACTATAAAAGATTAATTTGTCTAAATTTAAATTAAGAATTTCTGTTCATCAAATGGCACCTTAATGAAAATGAAAAGACACACAATGACTCAAGATATCTGCCACACATTTAACACACTAGAGATTAATTTCAAGAACACATAAAAACTTTTTCAGATCAATTTTTAAAATCCAATATAAGATTTAAAAGACATACATAGACATTTTGCATAGGAAAGTACACATTTGGCTAGTAATCATTTGAAGATATGTTTGATCAGTGATATGTACATGAAGATCAAAATAAAATTACTTTATACAAATCAATTGTCAACAGACTAAGAAGTCTGACTATTCCAAGTATTGAGGAGGATGAGAATCAACCATATCTCTTAAATACTGTTGGTGAGAGTAAAACTAATGAAAATCACTTTGAAAAATAAGTTATCGGTATTTCATGAAAGTAACTTTTCACATTCTAAACCTACATTTTTCATTCCTAGATATTTTTCCACAAAAATCTTTGTACTTGTGTATCAAGAATCATGTGTGTACAAAAATATCAATTGCAGCATTATTCATTATAGCCCCAATCTGGAAATAATCAAAATTCATGTACAAATAAATGTATAATGGTTATGATATAAGCACATCAATATTTTAAATCACTAAAAATAAATGATCAGTTATGCCAAACAACATAGATGAGTCTTAGTAATGTAATAAGCCAAAACTGCCAAATCCCAAGGCAACAGTTTTATAAATGACAATACTAAACAATATACTATTTCCTCATAAATATATATGTGATAAAACTTTAAAAAATCATCAAAATAATAAGCAGTTTTATAGTGATGTCTGGAAAGAGAATCAGGGCACCAGATAAAGGAACATATAGGTGAATGTAAGACATTAGTAGTATTACGGTCCTTGGGTTAGTTGGTGGAACCAAGGTTGTTTACTATAATAAACAATTAATTAAATGAATAAAATAGGCCTATGCATGTAGCACTATATTGTATCATGATACAATTTTTTTGATTAATGAAATTCTATGAACTTGATATCCAAAAAATGCAATATAATAAAATATAAAGTTAAGAACTGTGTTAAGGTTGAAGTATTAGTTAGCAAGACAAAATATGCTAGGTTCAAAAATTACTATTCTTTAATCATAATGAATATTTAATCACACAATTTCCAGTTTGTGTTAATTCCATTTCTGAACTGAATTAATAAGTACTAAAGTTTAAAAGAATACTGAATGTCAAAAACACTTAAATAAATAATTTATAGAAATAGGATTTTTTTACGATATATATTTAGAGCTGACACTTACCTTAAAGATTATCTAAAAAGAAGCACCAATGAATATTTGCTATATGCCAGGCTCTACAGTTGATGTGCATTATTAAATCATTATTAATCCTCAAAAACTATAACACAGATACCATTAATATCAACATTTATTTGTGAAGAAACATTGGCTAAAAGGGTTAAAGTAATCTGTGCAAGTTCACAAAGCTCACAGAGTTGTAATTCAATCCCAAGTTTATTTGAATCTTGAACCTGCGTATTTATATACACATTCGTAGTACCTCACTTAATAGCACAGTATATAGATAGAAAGTTCAACTGAACCGTCAAAATCACACAGCAAAGTAGTGGCAGAATCAAGCCTTAAAAGGTATTAGGTACCCTATACCAGGCATTATAAAAAGTACTTTATGAGACTTCCTATTTAGTACTCTTCCCATTCCATTACCTCATCCAGTTAAAAGGTCTCAAAATGGGCATGACCAATTCATTTTCTCTTCATTAGTGTAAATCAGCAAACTGTTTCATCAGAATAACTATACCAGACATAACCTGTCTTTCTACACTCATTTCTCTATGAATCTATATTGTGTATATTCATGTATCCATATTCATGTATACAAAGAATATAAAAATAACACAACATAAAACTATCTGCCACAATTTATACTCTAATACTTGCAAAATTATATGTTTTAGTCAATTGTAGGAGAGGATTTAATATGATATTGCAATGGGTAATGTTTCTAGAAAACATCTCTCACCTGCTCCGAGTGGTCTGAGTCACTTTCTTGAGGTAAAGGATATGGTGCTCTTTGTGATTCCTGAAGCTTTTCTTTTAATTTAGCATTTTCTTGCTCTTTTTGAGATAGCTGATCCTGAAGACTAACAACACTTTGCCGGAGCATAGCTTCACTTGATTTTGTGGTTTCAAAACAAATATGTAATTCATTGTAAAGCTGTTTCAAAAAATACATTCAAATCTATTAATAATCAATTAAAATAGTTACATCTGTGTATCTATACAATATATACACACATGTACATATCAGGATTATATATGACATAGTCCTGCACTCAATTTATTTTAATAGTCTTAAGAGGGAAAACAAGATATAAACACATAGAAAACTAAACAATATCAAATATCAATATAAAACCACAACTGATATTTTACAAACCAATGTGTATTACTATAGGAAAATGTGCCATATTAACCTTGGAGGGCTCCTTAGAAAAAAAAGGACCTGAACTGAGCCATGGTGGTATTATAGAAACTGAATAAAAATAAAAAGTCATTCTAAAAGTGACAAAAATGTGAAAAAAAATTATACAGTGACAGGAAAGGACAAAAAGGGAGCATAAACTATATCAGCCTGATTGGACTTAGTATGTGTGTACTTTGAAAGAGGAAAAAAACAAGAGTCTTTCACTGGGAGTTTATTAGGTTTGTTCTTGACTGATATATATAATCATTTTTATGATTATATAAATATATAATTTATATATTTTATATATTTTTATATATATTAATTTATATATATTTATTCTTGACTGATTATCCCATTTAGGATAATTAGCATTTACTGCTTAAGGAGGGGAAGAGGGCACAAGGAATAATAAGAGACAAAGTCAGGCAATATGACTATGAATGGAACATAAAGACACCTGAGTGCTAGGTTAAGGAGGATGGACTTGTTCCTATAAACAACAGGGAATCATTTAAGACCCTGAAAAGAGTGTGCTAAAATAGAAGTAATGTTCTAAAGGCATTAGAGATTACTAATTTTTCTTAGCTAAAAGCAACATGCATTAAACAAATTTAAAACTAGAGTTTATTAAAACTGTGAGACAGCATATGGTACATAAGTGGTATCAAACAGAGAATCAAATATGGTTAACAATGGTATGCCTCCAATACTCATAAATGTATTTCTGATGGAAATCTTAACTTTTGATTGTGATTTAACGAGGCATAATTCATTTTGTGTTAACTGATTTACATAAAGAATCCATATGTATATTTGCCGATGAGACAAGGAAAGTGATCCAAGAGCTAAGATTTGTGTTGCTGAAATTTGTGTTAAGATTATATATATATATATGAGATCCCTATATACATGGCTAATAGTAAGATTTTATAACAAAAGTAAAATCCCAAATGAGAGAATCTCAAAATTATGTAGTTAATTTAGTAGGTTCTTAGATGGATGGAGAGAATCTTCTATTACTGGGCCTTGCTTTATGGGAAGAAACCTAACTACACAAAAGATGGCAGAGTACTTTTCTGTATGTATACTATACCTTAATTTCTAAAAGTTTAAAATTTAAAAAAGGCTTGGGAAGTCTCTTTCCATCAGCTTTTTCTCCAACATATACTTTACCATAAAAACAAGACTCTCCAAACCATCCCTCTGACATATAATTAGCTCAGTATATTTTTTAACTTTCTATAAGGGATTATACCTCTATATTATTTTAGACACTTTAAATAATCCATTTCTCTTTACAGCCAAAGTCTAAGCAATATTAATAAAGTTGTGCATATGGCTTTTAAAGAATTTCAGGACATAAATTTGTACTTTCCTTTCCAATTACCTTTATACCAGGGAGTATGTCCAATGTCCTTTCCACAGCTGATACCATCAGATACTCCAGGAGGGAAGACAGAGTAGGAACCTGACAGCTTTGAGGAACAATGAAGGGATCAGAGCTGGCCCTATTGTGATCTACCTATGCTATGTTGCTGCTGTCATGATGAGTTCAGGGCAGAAAAGAAAAAAGCAAAATCCGGAGGCAGAGCAAAGCTGACTAGAAAGATTAGAAGCTATGATGAGTGAAGCTCTGCCCAACAGCATATAAACATTCTGTTTAAAGGTTATTTAACCACTTTCTCTCATTTGTAAGCTTATTAGGACTAACCAGTTTTACCCAATCAGCACAAATTAATCTCTTTAGGGGAAAATGATGGAAAATAATATTACTAAAGAATTTACATATTTCAAATTATACATCAGTAAAAAAAATTTAAAATAATGTACAGATTTTGAATATTTGAGCATCTCATGAACATTGGTAAGTGTCAACAAACTCCTAATTTCCCCCGCATTGCCCAAGGTGCAAGCACGCTGATAGTGTGTGGTCAGGACTGAGGATCAATTTACTGCCATTAGTGCCAAGTATTGTTTACTTTTCTCTTGGGTGTCATGTCTTAGGATCTTCCTTCAGATATAAGGCTCTGTGTCTAATCACTTATGGAAGAAGGCTCTATCTTTTTCTTCCCCATCAATTACTTTATTGTTGTTCAATTACAGCTGTCTGCATTTTTGCCCTGCCACTCCCCTCTTACCCCAGCCAATCGCTAGCCATCAGAGAGATGCAAATTAAAACCACAATGAGATACCACCTCACACCATGATCATTATAAACAAATCAACAAACAAGTGTTAGAGAGGATGCGGAGAAAAGGGAACCCTAGTGCACTTTTGGTGGGAATGCACACTGGTGCAGCCACTGTGGAAAACAGTATGGAATTTTCTTAGAAAACTAAAAATGGAACTGTCTTTTGACCCAGAAGACTCTATCTTAGTATTTCTCCTTTTGTCTCTTCTCCTCTCCCTTCTGCTTTGTTTCAATAAAAATGAAGACTAACAGCAATCTCCTTGTGTTCTCTACTTTGCTCTCTCTGCCACACACTTTATGCAATTGTACTCCTCCTTATTCAGAAGTTGCTCTGACTTGATCTGATACGACTGGGTGGATAACTCTAGACACTGAAGCAAACTGTCTTCCTCTGAAAAATATCCATGCTTCCAAGCAACAGATAAAAAAGAACTGAGAAAGCCTGGAACAGATGATCTAGACTAGCCCTGCTCCAGGAATTGGAACAAAGCCTATCCTATCCCTTTTTCATATTCCAATGTATACATCCTACTTGCATCTTTTTTTGATAGCTGGTTGGGCTTCACTTATTTAATAAGACCACTTAGTTGTGAACTTAGAGTAAAGGACGCAAAGATAGCCTTTAGCCATTTTTAATTCTAGGCCCAGCCTACCTGTAAATTTGGCTAAAAATGCCTTCAAGAAGGTTAAGATTATTTTTATTTCTAAGTACTCTGTGGTGATAAAGCCTTAGGATAACAGAATATTTCTCCAGGAGATCTTGCAAGGATGCAAAGGTTTTAGTGTGTTCCAGTCTCCTAGTTAAATACCATCTTATTTTCATCTCATTAATTATAGTAGAGTAAGTCAAAAAAAGTTCCCAAATGAGTAAATTAGGTAATGTAACTAATTCATTAATCTGCACTGGTTTAGGCATCTTGACTAACTTTTTCCCTATCAGCAATCACAATTGTTTATAGCAGTTTTCAGAAAGGTTATTTTCTCTACAATTTCTTTAATAATCAGAAAAAAATGAAGTGGATCATAGTCTTTTGCAAGATTCTGGCCTATGCAAACATTTAACCATATATTCCCCTATATACTTTAAAAGTATCATCCTTATAATTCATGAGTAACTTATTATGCTACTATTCTTCATGCTATCTATTGTTGAAAAGAGGTTAAAAGGATCTCCAAGAAACAGAAAGCACGTTATCTCCAGAAATAGGACCCCAAGTTCCAAGTCCTTTCATTTTCAGGGGCTGAGACTGCAGAACTCTTTCACCCATATTTTCATTAGTGTGGTGGAACAAGATGATATTTTATTTACATTAAAAATAAAAACATATATTGTGTGACCCAATGACAAATTTGTTTAAAGAATGTTTTCCATAAATAGTGTGCAAATATACTGTTTGCTGATTGACACAATAAATTCTTTAGGGGAAAAGTAGACCTGTTCATAGTAGAAAAATAAGAAGGAAAAATTCAGATTTAACATGCAGTTTAAACTAAAAGTATGTATAACGTAACTCCTTATTTTTCTGGATTGGTATTAGTTCATGTCATGTAATTATCATTAAATAGAATAAACATGTTAGGTGGTCTGGAAATTATAAATACTGATACAATTTCCATCTTTATTTAAATCATACCCATGTATATAAATGATGTGCAAAGGTAGAAAAATTATTAGAACTTAAATAAATGGCTACATACTCAGAGAGAAAACACACTAACTTAATTTGATTTCACTTGGGTGTTTTTCTTCCAGAGAAGCCCTGAACATTATTTTTTAGGTAATTTCCCTTATAAAACTAATGATCTGTTATGGAGATCTTTGGAAAAATATGACACACTTCTATCCTTTGCTCAAAATTCTTTTTAGTTTTCTCTCTTCACCTTTGTCTCCCCTCCTCATACCCCTCATCCTATCTTTGTGGGCAACTGTTGTTTTTTTTAATCTCTTCAGATAATAAAATAGATGCTATGATATAAATCAACGTAATAAATTGGAGAAAGAAGGAAAAATGGGAGAGAAGCAAAAACAATAATGTGAAGACAAGAGAAGAATTGAGAGAAAGAGAGGAAACAGAAACTACATTCATTATAAACAATAAATTCAGAATACCTAACTTTTCTTTTTTTTAAGATTTTACTTATTTATTTTTAGAGAGAGGGGAAGGGAGGGAGAAGGAGAGAGAGAGAAACATCAATGTGTGGTTGCCTCTCATATGATCTCCACTGGGGACATGGCCCGCAACCCAGGCATGTGCCCTGACTGGGAATCGAACCTGCAATGCTTTGGTTCGCAGCCCACGCTCAACTCACTGAGCTACGCCAGCCAGGGCCAGAATACCTAACTTTTAAAGAAATAAGCTTTGCAAGAATTGGAGGTAAACTATGAATATAATATTTTAGTTATTTTTTAATTCACCTGAGTCTTACAGCTAGGCCACAATTATTATTTAGAAAAAATAAAATTAATTTATGTGAAAATATATTTAAATATCTTAATTTTTAAGTAAATAATTTATCTCATTGAATGAACTATTAGATTATTCAATTTTATTGGGAAAATATTAGAAAGATACATGTGTAACAGGAAGAAAGAGAAGTATTAAGTAAAATGCTCTAGAAATAAAATGAGTAATTTAATATAAATGAATACTGGAAGTCTGAACAGTAGCATACTGTTTATTTATGACAAATGAAGTAGTATGATCATTCCCAAAATCAAAAATCCTGAACTCCAAAACTAAAACATTTTCTAGGAAAATAAGTCTAATGAAAAATCTGCAGCTCAAAAGTTAAAAATTGCAATGTTACAGGGAAAAAAGCAAATCTGTACAATCAGTGGCTGAAGAATAATGACTGGGGCTGTTTTCACAGAGAATGGTAATAAGGCCATATTTGAATATAAACTGCCCTGGGTATGGGGACATTAAGCAAAAACTAAGAAAGAAATGTTTGAGTTAAGTGTACAAGTGAAAAAGAGAAAAAATTTCTAATAAGGTCCAATTTTTCAAGTCATTTTAGCAATAGAGACTGGTTTAAAAACAAAAGCATAAAGGTAGGAATTGCTTCTTCTTTCTTTCTGATGCATAGTATTCCATTGTGTTAATGTCCCACAGTTTTTTAAGCCATCTATCTACTGATGGCCACTTAAGCTACCCTTTTCAACAGCACAGATGGAGTTGTAGACTATTATGCTAAGTGAAACAAACCAGTCAGTGAAAGACAAATGCCATATGATCGTACTTATAAGAGGAATCTAATAAACAAAATAAACTAAAGAGCAAAACAGAACTGGAGACATGGAAACATTGAACAGCCAGACAGCTGCCAGAGCAGATGGGGGAGAAAGGAATGGTGGAAAGAAGGGGAAAGGATCAGTCAAAGAACATGTTATCAATGACCCATGGACATGGTGTGGGGGTTGATTGTGGGGAGGCGCTGGGCATACGAGGGGCAAAGGGGGAAAAAATGGGACAACTGTAATTGAATAAATAAGAATAAAAAAATTCGAAAGCAAAGTTTAAAAAAATAATTTTAAGACTGTGTAAACCATTATATTTAATCAAACAATCATGCTCTTTCTAAGATTTGCTGACTGAAGACAATGACAAAAACCTTCATTTCCTTTGAAATTGACTTCATTGGAGAGGCTATGGAAGCATATGTAGAATTTTGTAAAATAAAAGGAGTATAAAATAAAAAAAGAAAAAAGAAACAAAAGCATAATGGACAATCCCACTTTAAAAATAAGGTGGAGCTGGCTCTGTTGAAGTGGAGAGGATAGGCCCTCCCCTTCTATTTGTTATCATTCATGTCCTGAGGGAAATCTGAAGGGAACACATAATATAGATGGAAAAGCATGGTTGCAAAGCATCATTTAAAAGTATGTTTTAGGCTCCAGACCGGTAGCCAAGGTTGCAGGTTGTGCGTTTGACCCTCGGTCAGGGCACATACAAGAATCAACCAATAAATGCATAAATAAGTGAATAAACAAATCAAAGTCTCTTTCTCACTTCTTCTCTCTCAAATCAATCGATCAATAAAGTATGTGTTAAAGTTTATTTTATGGATATTTATTTCATATTAACTATAGATACTGAATTTTCATGATGCTTTTTTTAGATTAAAAAAATCTCAAAATAACACAGATTGCTCTATTATCCTCTCTAAGCCTTTGGTTGCCTCAACTATTATGAGGGAATAACATCAATTTCACAGGATTGACCTATATAGGAACTAAAACAAAACTATAAAGGTATCTATTTTAGTTATTAGCTATAATTATTGCTCCTGAGTCAGTCAGCATACCTATATGCCTGGGTAAGCCTTCTTGAGGAAATCCTTAAACTGTAAAGTAAAATGAATACTCAAAGAAAACACAAAATAAAGAGAGAAAAATCCTTGGAAAATATTGATTCTAAAAACCTCATTATTGATCCTAAATACTGATCCTAAAAACCCATTTGTGTTTGTGTAGATTTGTCAAGAAAACAATGCACACATTGCATAATGAAAGACCACGTTAGGTTATAAACTAGAATCACACTTGATGAATTTCTCATACAGAAGGCTAATTCCATTCTCCAAATTCATTTTGGTTTGGGGGCTACAGTGCTAATATGTTTTATAGTAGATATCACAACTCAAATTTATAAAATAACATCCTACAGAATAAATTCACATCTATATTTTAAATGTTTGGCTTTAACAACCATAAAGAAAACTCACAAATATTAAATATCACCAAATCAAATCACATTTCATTTTTAATTTTGAAGCAACATATAACAAAGAAACATTGAAATCTGAAAATATAATTGAATTCTACATATTTTATAAGTTCATATATGTAAATTTACATTTTTATGACAGAATAAAAGCATACTTTTTGATATGATATACTTTCTGCTGTATGAACATCTTCCTGATTTCTCAGTACTTTCTGCGTGTCCATGTTCAGAAGCTGCAGCTGCTGGATAAGCTCTGCTTGCTGTGCTGTATGTGCACTATTCTGTTTGTAAAGGTTCTGCAGTTCCTGCAACTCCTTTCTGTGCAAAACAATCAATAAATAGAGAGAAGCATGCATAAAGATCATCTCTGTTAAATAACTGTGTTCACTTAAGGTTATAGATTATCTTCCATTTTTTCATCTATTATTTTTTACTGCAGGCAAAATGCTAATAAAATAACATATAATTATTTAATATTTATCACACACACCTAAGATGTATTGATAGAACTGCTATGACTTTCAAAGCCAAATACTTACCAATTTTCCTTTATAGCTTGACAGTAATAAAAACCCTGAATATATGGACATAGTACCCACCTTCTTACTAAAATGAACTTACACTTCAGTTTCAAGAACTGGTAAGCACTGATGCCAATGACAGTTATCAGAGAGTTCTGAATACAGGATAAGTCAACCTTTCACTGTATTATATATAATTTTAAATTTATTAAAATGAATCCCAAAGGCAAATAAATGAAGTTTTCAAACCAAAGTTCCTTAAAGCACCATCAGTTTGCAACCCCAAGTCCTGGACTGAAATTCCTGTGACTCCTCTAATCTAGGTTTAAGGAAATGACAATGCAAAAAAGTAAGAAGGAAGGAGAGCAACATAGGGCAAACCCAGTCCTTCCAACACACGAAGGGTGAAATTGGCAAGTAGGAGGTCAAATGAAGAGGTGATGGTAGTAATGACACTAACAGTCCAGGATAACCACACCTCTGTGAATGAGATTTCTAGATTCCTATAGTAGTGAATCCTGTGTGATACAGGTCATATAAAAATAAGAAATTGCATATTCAATTTGAAGAGAAAAATATATAAATACATATTTTACAAGAAAACACTTCATGGTATATATTTTGGAGACTATTTTTTAATGAAAACTTTTCTTTACATATAACCTGAAAATGGTGATTCATTCATGTAAGATGAATCTTAAAAGAAAGAAGGAGCAAAAGAGATATGCAGTTGTTAAAGATGGATAAATATTTATGTGGGAGAAATAAGCTTTACTTTTTAGAGATTTGGTATATTAATGTCCTCCTAACACAACAACCCCTATACCCACACAGAAACATGTACACAGACCATCTGCCCTAGTCATTTCTGGCTGCTATAACAAAATATCAGAGACTGTGTAATTTATAAACAACATAAATTTATTTCTCATAGATTTGTAGTCTGGAAGTTAGAGGGTCAAGTGGTCCCTCTTCAGGGTCACAAACTCCTTGTATCTTCACATGGTGGAAAGCACGTGGCAGGCAGCCCAGGTAGGACTCTTAAGAACATTAATCCCATTCATGAGGACTCTACCCTTATGACCTAAACACAGCCTATAGGGAAGCGATCAGCACAGCAATGGTGAATGTAGTCTACTATTGATCTGGAAAACTGATCAATACGAGGAGACACACAGGAGCCAGGTGTGCAGATTGGCTTTCCCGTGGGGAATCAGGCCTGCATTGTACCCAGGCTGCTATGAGACTTGCTTTTGCAAAAACTCCCTCACCCTGAGTTAAGACTACAGATGTTTAATGTATATCTCTGAAGCAACTCCCTAAAGTCTGTGCTAAGACATCCCAAGGACAAAATGTAACCAAATCAATCATTTTTATCGTTTCCTTGCATTTGTAACTTTTTCTCCTTTTTTTATCTGTAAAAAGTAATCACTTAACTAAATCTAGAAATAATAAGAACCTTCTTTGATGTAATGCAACTGGAAACCAATAAAAGCCTGTCCAGACAAGGGTGGGTGCTCTCTCCCCTTGAGAGAGTTGCCGAGGCACTCACAGGTGCTCTCCCCTTGAGAGAATGGCCATGCTGTCTCTTTTTCTCCACAGGACTCAGTAGTCCGTGTCAATTTCTTGTATCTCATCCACAATGTCGTGGACCCCACAAGCCGGGGTCCACATCAACTGACCAAAGGCCCCACCTCTTGATGTCACCACATTAAGCATTACAATTTCAACATATGAACTTTGGGGAGACACATTCAGACTAAATTACCATCTGTAACTATTCAAAAAACTGAAACTTGCAGGAGATAACAGCTTGAAAACTGGGGAGATAAGAGAGAAGGGAATAATGGCACAATGCCTCTAGGGAATGTACAATAATACTCACAAAAGGAGGGGAGAGGTAACCCATAGTAATAATGCTTGCTAAGTAGTGCTGTTCTTCAAAAATAACATTGGCAAAAATTATCAAAGGAGATAGGCAAGGAATGTAGGACAAAATTCCATCAGAATATATAGTTAAGACATGTGTTAGCCAGGAGAGCTAAGTAAATATTATATTAGAAAGAGGGTACAATGGAGATAAAAACATAATCTTTTTGACATATATGCTGGTATTTGTGAAAATATGGATGGGTCCTGAGACTATCAGGCTAAACGAAATAAGTCAGATGGAAAGAGTCACAACTATATGATTTCACTCATATGTGGAATATAAAACTGAAATCAAAAATAAACAAGACAAACAAAAACTTATACACAGAGACAACAGTACACTGGTTACTGCAGGAAAAGGGGGAAGAGAGGAGATAGGAAAGCTTAAAGGGGAGTGAAATATATGGTGACAGAAGAAGGCTTGATGTTGGGTGGTGAACAATGCAACATACAGCTGATGTTGAAACCTGTGTAATTTTATTCATCAGTGTCAGCCCAACAAATTTTATAAAATTTTAAAAAGGCATTTGTATAATACCTCATCCAAGGGAAAAAAATATCTTTCAATACAACATAAAACACAGCAAATTTATATCTCCTCCAATGCTAGGAAACATTTGTTATTTCTTAAAAGAGAGGATCATAATCAGCAGCTGGCTTGCATTTAAGGGTCATGTAGAACAAAATATATGTATCTTTAATGAGAAGAAACACAATAGTATCAAGGTATACATGATGTAAGGCACTAGAACATTAAAAATCGACTAAGAAGAGAGCATATTCTTGACATCTCATGCTATCTTCTGGACATACCTAGGCTAAGTGCAACGGAAGCATAATCTTATACTATGCAGATATATTTTTTAATGTGTCTCCCCACACCATTCTCTGAAAAGCAGATGTGAGAGGATGTACACCAATGTTGCAAATATAAAACTCAGAACATGATCAATATCAAAATAAGTAACCAGGCTTACAAAACTCACACATCTGGGCCATGGGAAAACACTGAATTTGCCTACATTTCACATTTTTGCCTCATTTAAAATGAGTAAAGAAAAAATAGCAGGGCTCTTTTTAAAAGGGAAGTACTTTGAATTAAGAAAAAAATGAATTTTATTGTGCATACTCAAAGGAAATGAATACCTTTGAGTAGGAGTTACTTAAGGAATTAGGTTTAGAAAAAGTATGGGGGAAAAAAAAACATTGTACCTCTCTGAATTACTCATAGAAGGCCAAGATGTGAAGATAATCTCAATAAAATCTCTGTGAAGTCAGAAACATTTTTACTCACTGCTATAAACAGAGCACCTAAAATAATTCCATTCCCTTACTACATATTTGTTTCTGTATTAGGCACATCTCATGTGACTTTTCAGATTCAGCCTCACTTGCCTTTTAGGTTCATGGTCTTTAGCTGTACCTCAGCCTATTAACCATTTCAGCCTATGAAATTCATACAGTTTACGTGGTTCCATTACTCGAGGTCAATCACCTGCATGCCTAGCACTTTTGTCTCCTTGTACTGCTTCTAGATTAGGATAAAATGTTAACACACAGTCGTGGTAAGCAGTATATTTTGACCAATGGAAGACAAACCGGACATTTCTTTTTTCTTTTTCAATCTGATGGATTGTAATAGCTCAAAAACAACCTGGCTAGCTAATTCAGTGCATGTGCTATCTCTTCATGGCTCACAGTAAAACATTTTCTTGAATTGTTGTTTGTTTGGGGTTTTTTTTTGGACTTTACAAAAGAACTCACTATTTTTTTAGTGTGATTTCTATTATAAACTTGGAGTTAAGCATGTTTGTTTTTCTTTGAAGTATATTTTATTGATTATACTATTACAGTTGTCCCATTGTTTTCTCCCCTTTATTCCCTTCTGCCCTGCACCCCCACTCCCACCAGCATTCCCCCCTTAGTTCATGTCTATGAGTTGTACATATAAGTTCTTTGGCTTCTCTATTTCCTATACTGTTCTTAACCTCCCCCTGTCTATTTTGTACCTCATTGTTTTTTTTTATGCTTCCCTGCCTCAGATTCTTCTTTGCTTACTGTGTTTGCCTTGGAACTGAATGCTCCAAATAAGTAATTCGTACATAGTCCTTTACTCAGGCTCTGTTTTCTAGATTATATGAGGTAAGACTGATGTTAAATAGATGAAATAAAAAGGATAACATGAAAAACTGTTAAAAGGAAAGATGTAATAACAGCATGAAAATTCATAATAAAAGCAGTTATAAGTAAAATCGATGTTATGCAAAACAATTTTAATTGGTAGGTTCAAACTTGAAAATTTCCTCTAGACCAACTTGAAAAGGGAATATAGGAAAGTATGGGTTGAGCTGAGAGGATGTCGAAAATGAACAATGTTTTTTCCCACCTCAAGAAGAATCTTAAGTTTTGTTAAAAATATTGTATTGCTGAAAAATAAATTCAATGACCCAGTTACAGTAATGTTATTTGAGGAATTGAGTGGACGATGGGAAGAATTAGGAATACCTCTTTTTTTAAATTATTGTTCAAGTACATTTGTCTCCATTTCCCCCTCCACCATTCCACCCCACGCCACCCACCCCTGCATCCCACCCTCAATCCTACCCCCTTTGGCTTTGTGCACGTGTCCTTTATACACGTTCCTTGATGACCCTTCCCCTATTTTCCCCCATTACCCCTCTTCCCCATTCCCCTCTGATTACTGTCAGTTTGTTCTGTATTTCAATGACTCTGGTTATATTTTGTTTGCTTGTTTGTTTTGTTGATTAGGTTCCACTTATAGGTGAGATCATATGGTATTTGTCTTTCACTGCCTGGCTTATTTCACTTAGCACAATGCTTTCCAGATCCATCTATGCTGTTGTGAAGTGTAGGAGCTCCTTTCTTCTTTCTGCTGTGTAGTATTCCATTGTGAAAATGTACCATAGTTTTTTTTTTTAATCCACTCATTTACTGTTGGGCACTTAGCTCTCTTTAGAGGCCAAATTTGATAAATAAGACAAAGGGTTTCAGACAGTTTCTCTAAGTTATTCTAAAGTTTAAAAAAATCTTCATCACTTATACAAACAAAGATTTATTGCCTGCTCACATTATGTGTGAATTTCCTCTTTTCTAAGACCCAAAATAGAGCAACGAACTGTATTAAGAAGAAGCCACTCTACTGGCATTATTAAGAAAAAGCCATTCTAGTCCTGGCTGGTGTAGCTTAGTGGATTAAGTGTGGGCCTGTGAACCAAGAGATCACGGTTCAATTCCCAGTCAGGGCACATGCCTGGGTTGCAGGCCAGTTCCCAGCAGGGAATGCACAGGAAGCAACCACACATTGATATCTCTCTCTCTCTCTCCTTCCCTTCCCCTCTAAAGATAAATAAATAAAATCTTAAAAAAAAAAAAAGAAAAAGAAAAAGCCATTCTAGAGGTCAAAAAGCAAAGGCAAATCAAAGTGATGATTTTTAAAATAGGATGTGGCATATATACTTTCACTTTTGTTCCATAGGCCAAAATAAGTCACATAGCTAAATCTTATGCCAATGTGGGAGAAAGTGTACTCTAGCAAAAGGGAAGGCCCTGGTAAAAGTGAGCCTTTCAGATGAATTAAAGTACAGGAACAAATACATCAGGAGTAAAAAGTGTAGTTATGAGCACTTTAACAATATATAAAACCAGGTTTAAACATCTTTGCACACTGTAATTATGGAAGAGGAGATAAATTTTATAAATCTTGAGACACCAAATGAGAAATAGTTAAAATGTTTGCATGTATATCCTCATTTCCAAAGCATATATAGCAATGTGTCAAAACCAACTAAAGATAAAATGTAGTTTTTAAAAAACAGCATAATGATATCAAACACCAGTTTCTCATTTCTTTCTTAGTTTTCTTTATGGAGATAAAAAGGTAGTGATTTTCATACAGAAGAAATAGCTGAGATTTAATAATTCTCTTAATTTCACATCAGTGTCATTCCTCCATTATATCACAAAACTGAAGTTACTACTATTGAAAGAACATATTCAACCCAGTCCCTTTAATCTGAAAACTTCTATCTAATCTCCAATCTATAAATATGGATTTTAAAAAATCTACATTGATTCTCACAAAAGTTTAAGAGTATTGTTTTTAGTGTGATTTTTTTTCCTCTATATTTTTTGTACTTTTCTGTACTCTATTTCTTTTTTATAATTCACATGTATCATTATATTAAAATTAGGTATTCATTTTGTTTGTTATCATGTAAATGTAAACAAAAATAAAGAATAGCAATATTAATTTCAGAGGAATTAGAACTCAAGACAAAGATTTACACAGAAAAATAAAAAGCACAACCAGAGTAAAAATGAAAGAACTATGAACACTCTACCCACCAAATCATAACACATCAAAACATGCAGAGCAAAAACTATAAGCAATAAGAGAAAAATCAATCAGAAACTATATAGGAAAGAAAGATACCATTTAAAATAGTAACAAAAAACATGAACTTGCTAGGAATAAATTTTAACAAGAAATATCAAAAACTGGTATGAGAAACAACATAAAACATTCTGTAAGGACATGAAGGTACCGAAACAAATGGAATGGCAAGCCGTACTCTAAGACATGAAAACTGATATCATAATGATGTCAATTCCCTTTAGGTTTACCTGTAAATTTGATGCTCATATACACAAATGGCAAACACAAGGCCTATAGGCTGAATCCGGCCCTCCACCTTGTTTTAACCGGCCCGGCACCTTTTTTCTACTCAGCAGCAGTGCTGAGCTCTTGCTTAACTGTTAAGGAGTAGTTACATTTATACAATCCTGAAATTACATTCGGCCCTTTGAAGGCAACCCCAAGGCTGATGTGGCCACCAGTGCAAAGACAAATACCATATGATCTCACCTTTAACAGGAACCTAAACAACAAAACAAAGAAACAAGTAAATTATAACAAAGGACACTGCAATGGAGGACAGGATGTCAGTGACCAGAGGGGAGAGGGGAGGGAATTTCAGGAGAGAAGGGAAGGGTTTACAGGAACAAATATAGAGGACACATGGACAAAACTACGGGGCTTGGAAATGGAAGGGAGGTGGGGAGGGATGGGTGGGTAGGCTGGAATGGGAATAAAAGATAGAAACTGTACTGAATAATCTAAAATAAAAAATTTAAAAAAAAAGAAAAGAAAAAAAGAAAATCAGTTTGACACCCCTGCAATAAGATCCTCAACAAAAAGTAAGCAAGTTTCCTCTAAAGTTCACACAGAAAAACTAATAAGCGTTAAATGTCCAGCAAAGCACTAAAAAAAGCAATAGTGGAGAATGTGCCACATATTTTCTTATCCAATCATCTCTAACCTACTCTCTTGTACTCCAACCTACTCTCTAGCCTAAGGGGTCAACCTCTACAGACTGCATTACAGTGGCTCCTTGTCCTTCAGGTTTGACTGGCTTTGATTAATTTGAAGAACTAGCCTGTGGTAAGAGGGTAAAGGAAAAAGAGGTAAAAGTATTTCTTTCCCTAGCTCCTATTCAGGTGAACCACAGATGGCAGAACGTCTGTTACTCTAAGGATAATTCTCCTATGTCTCCTTACCCCTTCTGGTCTCGGGGTAGTAATGGTTCCCCGTTAATTAATGATAATGTGAACCTCAATATCTATTTGAAGTGAACTGACATCTTCATCATATTGAGTCTTCCAAACCATAAATTTTATATCCCTGCACACATTAAAACTTTTATTTCTCTCAATGATGTTTTATAGTTCTCTATACAAAAGTAAAACAAATTTTTATCATACTTTTCATATTTTAGGCATATTGTAAATTACATTATTTTTAAGTCCATTTCCTAACCTTTTGGTGGCAAAAAATGCACTTGAATTTTAAACACTGACTTGTATCTACCAAATGTGCTAAGCCCACTTATTAATTTAAACTATGTTTTTATTGTTTTTAATATTCTATAGCTTAAAAATAATTGGACCATGAGTGAATAAGCTGCCCAGTCTATCATATATAAAGTTTATACTTTTCCTCACTCCTCTGAAATGAAGATTTAAAATGTGACAAAAGTGAATTTTTGCTTGGGTAACAGGATCATATATATATATATATATATATATTAACTATTATCCAAGAAAAATTCCTGCCCCAATTTATCTTGCAATATGCTACACATATGTACATATGTAAATATATAATATGTATGTATAATACAACAATTATATATTATATATTATTCTGATAATAATTATGTGTATCAGATATAAACACATTATATACATGCTATATAGTGGTCGCTCAGAAGATAAAACTGCTTTGAGAGGTATATGATAAACTTCACACACATACATACATGTGTACATGTTTATACACATGGCATATATGTTGACACATGTATAAATATTTATTATTTATTCTAACACTATTTTCTGATAAAGATAATTATAAATTATACTTTTAAATCTTTCAAAATGCCTAAAACACAAGTTTTATGAGTAATCCTACTTTATAAAGGGTAATAAAAAATTAACTATTTTGGTATAGAATTTTACTTCACAAACTACCACTATTTGGAACATAAAAAGTTAAAATGGGTTTTTCATTATAACAGTAATAAATATTATATAACATCTGGCTAGGAATTTAAAAAGGAAACAATAAACGAATGCATTATTCTCGTTAAAAACTGAAACAAGGCTACTCTTGGAGCATGCTTTCGCCAGTAGTGTCCAACCTGCGGCCTATAGGCTGCTTGCAGCCCACGATGGCTGTGAATGCAACCCAACACAAAATCGTAAATTTACTTAAAACATTATGAGTTTTTTTTGTGATTATGTGTCGCAATGTATTTAGTGTGTGGCCCAAGAAGGCTCTTCTTCCAGTGTGGTCCAGAGATGCCAAAAGGTTGGCTACCCTTGCTAGTGAATCCTGTGAAATCCCTGGTTCTCCCCAGTCGACTATTCCCAGCTTGACGTATATAATTCCAGATAGTTACAATGCACAAACATATGTACCCACAGAAGACACCTTTTTGTTATTTGGGGGTATTAATACTAAACATAAATGTTGACGTTATGAACTAATAACATTTCTACAATATTAAACTAAAAACTGAATATACTTGCCTGACCAGGGTAATATCCATATCCTTCTGGATAAGTTCAGTCTGTTTAGTGGTCAACTGTAATGACAGAGCATTCAATTTGCTCTGTGAAACTTCAATTTCTTTCCTTGCATCAATTAAACTGTCTTCAAAGGCCTGAAATTAGAACACATGAAAATCTAATATAATAAATATCAAATAAATAAAATAAAATATCTGTTGTATTTAACTACTTAGTCTAAAAATTAACAGTAAAAATAAGTAGTGTTTTAAATTTATATTTTTGTTCTCACTTTATTAAAAAACTTTTCAGTATAAGCAACAACTTTATAGCAGTCACAAATATTTTTTTCAGAAACTGGAAAAGTATCATGACTTCCTTGTGTGAAAGTTAAAGATTTAAAGCAAATAAACTTGAAATTCTATGTAGAAATTTACTTACTAAAATTAAATAAAGAAATGATAGTTCAATAAAAAAGTTAATTCCATGAACAAAAAAATGAACTCATTTACTTATTAACCAGAACAAATGGCAGATATTTGATTTTTTACTCTATTTTAAATGTAGTCACAGAAGAAAAGATCAAAATAATTTCACAATGTTTGAGATTCATATCATGCTGAGTTCTTCCAACTGTAGGGAAATTTCACCTATAGTTCTTCAAAGTTGGCCTTTTCCTCTTGATAATTCTCTAAATATGTTTCCATTTAAAAACTGATGTTAGTTTTTCAGAAATATTTTCTCAAGAATATATTATACAATTAATTTAATTATTTTCATAAAGTATTAAGTAAATTTTATATCTAAAAATAGAGTATGTCCACATAAACACTATACAATAATTATTTCCAAAAGTGAACACAGGCTTTATGTCAAGCACTACAAATCTACCCTAGCCAAGCTCTCAAACCTCATATATGCGCAGTGTAGTAGCAAAAGTAACTTTTACAAATAAAAATACTGGCATTCAACCAAGGTAGTACTTTGAGTACTTCTTAAATTCTCATTTATTATAGAAAGAAGAATGACAAATAAATATACAGGTATCCCCAGCTTTTCAGAAGTTCACATTATGCCAATTCACTTTTACAAAAGACCTACATTAATACCTGTTTTCACTAGCTAAAAAAAAAATCCAAAGACAATTTTCACATCCATGAAAAATGCTGTAACCATACCAATGTAGGTCTTTCAGAGAAGTGAAGTGGCATAAATGCAAACTTTCTAAAAGTGGGGACTACTCTTCACTTACACCATTCCAGCTCATGGAAGGTTTCATAGGAACACTACTTTCAGAGAGAGAGATGGGAAAGAGAGAGAGGGAGAAAAAGGAGAAGAAGAAGGAGAACAAGAAGAATAAGAAGAGGAAGAAAGCAAGGGATAAAGAGCAAGAGATAAGAGGGGCAAGGGCAGGAAAACAAGGACAAAAGGAAAGAAGGAAGGAAGGAAGGCAGGCAGGCAGGCACAAAAGAACAAGTGTTGGTTGAGATACAGAAAAATTGGAACCCTCGTGTATTGTTGGTGGGGTTATAAAGTGGTATAGCCTCAACAAAAAAGAGAAAAGAGTATAGGGGATCCCTCAAAACTTTAAAAATAGAACTACCATATACTCCACCAATCCCACTACTGGGTATACATTCAAAAGAATGCAAAGCAAGGTTTGGAAGAGATATTTGCATACCTATATTCTGAGCAGCAATATTCACAGTAGCCAAGAGGTAGAATATCAATCCAAATGTCAGATGAATAGATAAACAAAATGTGGTATATACATACAATGAAACAGTGCAGCCTTAAAAAGAAAAAAAATCCTATCGTATGCTACAACATAGATAAACCTTGAGGGCATTATGATAAACAAAATAAACTGGTCACAAAAGGACAATTACCACATGGTTCCACTTCGATATTTAAAGTAGTCAAATTAATAGATACACAAAGCAGAATAATAACTACCAAGGTCTAGTCTGAGAGAGCAATAAAGAGATAGTAATTAATGGTCCTAGAATTACAGTTCTTCAAGTCTAAGTAGTTCTAGAGATCTCTTTCATATCAATGTAAATATACATAATACTATTGAACTATACACTTAAAAACAGTTAAATTGATCAACTGTGTTACGTGTTTTTTAGCACAATAAAAAGGAAGGAAATTTTGACTTACATAACAGCATGGGTATACTTTGAATTCATTATGTGAAGCCAAATAAGCCAGTTAGAAAAAACAACACTATGATTCTGTACCAAAAATGGGGTTTCTGCTGCTTGTCATCACAAAACCCAAATCATGAGGCACATGCTGGTGTAAAAAGGTAGGAGGTTTTATTCCAGTGCTGCATGGTCTGGGAGAATGGCAGACTCTTGTCTACTAGCCCATCTCCTCAGCAAGACAAGACAAAAGGCAGTACCCAGAATTCCTGATCCAATTTAACATATATTCCTTTGAGGCTCACAGATGGCTGCTAAGCGGTCATCCAGGTAGTTTAGCTTGTTCCCAGCTCCTCTCCATTTCAGGCTCCCTCCTTGAGCCAGCGTGTGGAGCCTACTCAGCCATGGGCCATGCAGCTGCTAGGGCTGCAAGATTGAGCAAATGTACCAGCAAGTGCATCACCAGGTGGGGGTGGGGAGAAAGAAAAAGAGAGAGAGAGAGACAGAGAAGAAAGAGAGAGTTCCTCCTGTAGGCCATGGCTCATGTGGATGCTAAAGCCATATGAGCCATGGAGAAAACAGGCCAGTGCATCACAAGAGTGCAGGTCCCCAGCCACAAGCCATGAACAAGAGAGGGTTCTTTGTTCCCCTGGGGCTATAGTAGCTTGGGTGTGAGGCAGACCAGGTAACTTTCTTATTCTTCTAATGGGTCTACCTCCTAACCATTCTCTTCTTTCCCCAGGCTAGACTGATAGGCCTCTTTGGTCTGGCATCTCCCACTCCTGACATTTTAACTTCTACGGCACATTTGTCTGCCTTCCCCTGGTCCCACCCTAAAAATGGTATCAGAATGGGAAAGAGGGCTTTTTCCTCTCTCCAATTATCTTGCTAGGTTTGCATGAGCTCAGTGGAAGATCGTCCACCTGCCACAATCTTGACTGATGGGGGTGATTCCCCTGGCACTCCATCAACTCCATACCACCCATGCCCTAGTACCCACAGGCAGCAAGTTGTCTGTACACAAAGCCAACCTAGTGAGAGCAACCAAACAAAAGGTTTAAGCAAAGGAACCCTGGAAACCCCACATGGTCTCAGGCAGTGCCAAGGACAGCCTCAGTGGGAGCGGCAGGGCACCTGTAGCCAGAGGCAGGGCATCTACATCAGGGACTAAGCGTCCACAAGGCATATGCTCAGTTATCTGGGCAACATGGCCTCATGCCCCACAGAAGTGCAATATGGCGCTGTGCTGCAAAATCCCAAGTCCTCTCCACAACCCTGGGTAGCTTGTGAAGGCCTTCTTTGACCAACTGCATGTCCTTGGTACTCCAACCTCCAATCTCTGTCCCCAAAGAGCTGGGCTCAGTGCACAAGTGGCTCCCAGGTCCCATTCCCATGGCCTACTTCTATCCCCTCAGCAGCTCCTCCTGTTTCCCACCCTCAGCCTGCTCCCAACACTGCTACAATCCAGAGCCTCCCTAGAGGGACTGTTTACTGGTAACAATTCTCCTTATATGAGGTATCTACAATAGTCAAACTCATTGAACAGAAAACAGACTGATGGAGTCAGGGGCTATGAAGAGGGGGAATTGGGGAACTGTTTAATGAGTACAGTTTCACTTTTGGATGATGAAAATTTTCTGAAAATTGGTTATACAGCAATGGCAATATACTTAACACTACTGAACTATACATTTAAAATTGGTAAGATGATAAATGTGAGGTTATGTTTATTTTACCAAATTTTTAAATATAATAATAACCCTACAAAGAGACCCAGATATGATTAGATAAGATGTCAAACAACTTGTATCCCAGAACATTGTCAAAAGCAATAGGAAAATCAGTAAGCAATGTTTGGAGACCAACAGTGACAGACATATTAACAGAAAGATCAAGAGAACAGTCAGTGAAGAAGAGCTCTGCTAAAATCATTATGAACACGGCATTAATACAGGCTCATCCAAGCGTGTGATCTCTGAAAAGCAACATTAGAGGCTGTACACTGCAGGCGAAGTATACTCTACTAATAGGTCCAGCCCAACTACTAAACAACCAAATGAACACACATCCTCAAACTCTGAGTACAGTGAGAAATCAGTATCCAAACCTGCTACAGTATATAATTTTAAATGTGCACTTACAACAAAAAGTTACAACATTCAAGAAAGAAGACAATAAAACACCCATTGGGAAAAAAAGGAAGCAGGCAACAGAAACTGCCCATGAGAGGATCCAGATATCAGACTTCATAAAGACATCAAAACAGCCATTATAAATATACTTAAATAGCTAAAAAGTCATGCTTTACAAAATACCATATCTTAAAAAATAAAATAGTAAAATGACAAGGTTTCATGCAAAAGGAAACACAAATAAAGTGATATAAATTATTTTAAAACATCCAAATGGAAATTTTGATGCTAAAAACAATATTAAAAATATATTCATTAGAGGAGCTCAATATTTAATATAAATTGACAAGAATAAGAACAAACTTGAAAGTAAAACAATAAAAACAATAATAAAAAATCAATAACCTCAGAGAGATATGGAATGCTACAAATGCAACAACATAAGCACACTGGGACTACAAAAAGAAAGGCAAGAGCATAAAAAACAGAAAAATTATTTGAAGAAATAATAGCTAAAAACTACCCAACAATGATTAAAAAGATCATTATACACATGCAAGTAGCTCAATAAACTCCAAGTAGTATGCACACAGAGACCTACAGTCATATCAGAGCAAAAATGTTGAAAGTCAAAGACAAGGATATATTCTTTGAAACCACAAAAGAGGAATGACTCATTTTACAAGACCTCAGTAAGATTAACAACTGACTTTTATTTAGAAATAATGGAGGCTATAAAGAGTGAGATAACATATTCAAAGTGCTCAGAAAAATGTTTGACAAGACAGAGTCCTGTATCCAGTAAAGGTCTCATTTAAAAATGAATTAAAATATAATAATAAAAATGAATTCAATGAGTCACATCAACAAAGGCAAAGTGTGCAGTATCAACCACTCTTGTCCTAGAAGAAACATCAAAAAACAAGTATAAACTGTCAAAACCAATGTTAGAAAAACCCCAAAAAGCATTCAAAGGTTTACAGAAACCAAGCAAATGCTAAACAAAAAAAAAAAAGCAACCTGAAAATGGGACGAAAGGTTTGAAGAGTTTTTACTTGCCACCCACCACCACACCAATCCATCCTCAGCACATTAGCCATGTTGATGCCAGGGAATCTTAAAGCACTAGAATTTGAGTGGCAAAAGCCCATGTTCCAGGTAGGGAATTCTGGATGCTGATTTGGAAGGAAGAAGAATAGACTCTAACAGAAAATTATTATATGTGTCTGTTCTAACTTTTCTGGGGGCTACCTGAAGGAATTGTGTAAGGGGATTATTTCTCTTATGGCTCAAATACACAAGGTAAATGAATAAACTACAGAAACCGGGGAAAAAGATTATTGATCAATATACACAATGAAATACCTAAGGGATGGAGCAAAAACTATGGGACATTCTTTGGGTAATTGGGACATGAAAAAAATACCTATACATGGAGAAGAGTTTAGGAAGTCATATACATACTCAAAGAAAGAAGTGTGGTCAGAAAAGACCAGAGAAAATCCAATTTTTCACCCTAGACTGACCTCTGCAATTTGGATAAGTATTGAATAAGAGTCTCAGCGCAGAACCTGGGAAAGTAATTTGTTTTGTGTCCACGTGTATTTTGGAGGGTTTTGTCTTTGCTTGCTTTAGTTCTTGGCATTCAAAGAAATCTATGTCACAACATGACCAGAAAACAACTAATGGATACAAACTTCAATGATCACACACAACAAAAAATAAAGTATTTGCAAAACAATCTAAACAGACTACCACAGCCTTCAACAATAAAAAAAAGTATCAACTCATCTGATTTCCAAAGTTACCACCTCCTATACTCAAATTTCAACAACAAAAAACACAAGGAATACAAAGAATCAGGATATTTAAAGAATACATAAATTAAGAGAAAACATCTCTGAGAAATGACAGTATCAACTTTATTTTTAAAGTATATTTTATTGATTATGCTATTACAGTTTTCCCATTTTTTTCTCCCATTTATACCCCCTCCACCCTGTATCCCCCAACCCTCAAGCATTGCTCAGTTCGTGTCCATGGGTTGAACATACAAGTTCTTTCACATCTCTGTTTCCTATACCATGCTTAACCTCTCCCTGTATATTCTATTCCTACTGATCATGCTTCTTATTCCCTGTACCTTCCCCCCATTCTCCCCTTCCCCCTCCCCACTGAAAACCCCCCATGTGATCTCCATTTCTGTGATTCTGTTCCTGTTCTAGTTGTTTGCTGAGCTTTTGTTTTTTAGGTTCAGTTGTTGATAGTTGTGAGTTTGTTGTCATTTTTACTGTTAAGATAATTTTTGATCTTCTTCTACTTCTTAGACAAATCCCTTTAACATTTCATATAATAAGGGCTTGGTAATGATGAACTCCTTTAATTTTACCTTATCTGGGAAGCACTTTATCTGCCCTTCCATTCTAAATGAGGGCTTT